>CADDXX010000037.1:2362566-2489116 GCA_902810485.1 Alauda arvensis
CATTCACATAACAGCCAGGCTCGATGAWCCTTGTGGGTCCCTTAAAATTCAGAATATTCTGKRATTCTATGTCCCTGCYATGCTGAGGACCCCAGAGCTGGAGGAAATTYTCCAGGTGGGACCTCATGAGTATGGAGTGGAGGTGTCTCCAAGGGATTGCTAAAGCTTTGGCCCTACTGATYAAAGGTGAAGTGCTGAGGCTGGAGCAGCTTCTGAGGATGAGACCAAGCTCAGGACAATGCAAATTAAGAAGAGGCTGAAGGGCTAATTTGATGTACTGTCTGCAGCTGGTTCCTTGAGTCTCTGTTGGAACAGGAGTAAGAAAAAAGKGGGTTAGCACCATCTATCAAGGGTACAGTTAATTGGAAATTAATTTACAGGCAGTGCTGGCAGTCTGTCAGTGCTGTCATGTGCATAAGTGACAGGCCAGATCATTTAAGGCAGAGAGAATTATTTATCCTGGGGCCAGGAGGCAGAATGCAAATGTGAGACTAGTCCTCTTTGTTTCCTAAGAGGGCAATCCTACAGAAGCTATGGAGTTTTTTCAAGYGTCCCTGGAATTTCAGATCTGATCACATCCATACCTGGTTATTCCTGCTCCCTCTTCCACTTTAGAGAAGGCTGGGCAAAGAAGCATGTGGCATCAGGAGGAGTCAAGAGGCAGGAGCATAGCCTGGCACTGTAGAGTTGCTGCTGCTGCTGCTGAGTTTTTCCAAACACAAATTGCCCAGGGGAAGGAGCTTTCTCATGGAGCCAGAAAGATTTAAGAGCTGTTGGAGTTCTCGGTGCTAACAGAAACTGGTGTTTTATTGTGTGACTGTGTGATYTCCAAAACACTTCGAGCTTAAGATGTGAAACCTCTTAAGCTACCCTGCATGATGTGCTGTTYGTAAAGATTTATTAGCTTTTCAAAGTTTCCATGCTTTCCCCTCCATGAATCCTTAAGGATTTTGAAAGCGCAAAATGAGTGCAACTCAAGAGTGGACAGGCAAATCTATTTGCCTTACACCAAAGAAACAAAAGTGATGGTTGTGCCTGAAATAACTGAATTCTGTCATCTTTGAAACACATGTTTTGTAGCTGCCCTTTATGTTCATGTCATCTTTCATGAGAATGTGTATACTGCTTGCCATACATACATACATACATATATATATATATATATATATATATATATATGGCTCTATGGGGTTAACCAGTAAGAAATTACCTGTTTGTAGGAAGTAGAGCCCTGGTACCTTTTCACATGTTTTATTTACATCCCAGGTTGGTTTGAACCACGATGTAACACCAAAAACACAGTTTCAGTAGGTTGCTCAGGTGTGTCCTCATGACCTACTGACCATGAAGGCAGTATCAAATTAATATTAAGCATGCACACATGTACTTTGGTAAATGAGACTGATTAAAAGCTGTGTGGGGTGATCAGTTGTTTTTAAGTTGAATTCCTTCTACTTCACTTTCAAATTRCAGGGTTTTTTGTTGTTCACTGAAAATTATTACTCTTTTTTTAGCAAGGCTTATGTTTATTACACATATTTTTGCATTTTATTATAATTATTATTTACTTAGTTTACTAGGAAGTAGAAAGGGTTATTTGGGATTTTGGCAAAGAAAAATAATTATTCTAAATGAGGGAAAATATTCTCTTTCCCTGATACATTTGAAATGTCATTTTGGTAGGCAATTAGAGCCTATGAGAGACTTACTGGCTTGGTGTATCAGGTTATAACCATGATCAAACAGAGTCCACTTTAATTAATCTGATTACTGTACATTTTATGGTGCTCCAAAATTGTTTAAATTCCCTGACATTTATTAAGAATAAACKTCTCTTTTATCCAGGGATGATTGCATGATGCAGAATTATTAATGGTTAGTCATAAGAAACTAATCAAGTTAGAGACAACATGAAGTGAGGGAACGAGCACTGAAGCAGCAGCTAAGTTCCTATGCTAATTTGATACATGGTCTTGGAAAAAATCACRTACTGCTCTTGATTTTCCTTCAGCTAAAGAAGGAATATTAATATTCAKCTCCCTACTTTACCAGTTTGAGAAGGATTAGCTAATGCACATGTTTATAGATAAAATGTTAGCACTTAAAAAATGTAAATTTTGTTTTATCAAATGTTTATATATGTATAGATATGTGTGTGTGTSTGCATCCAAATAATTAATAATGTAATAATGATTATGCTATTTCTATCAGTAGTTGCCAATCCATCAAATAGGAAGGAACATTATCTATTATCTACTTAAATAGCTTCTCTCACTAACAGGAAATAAGGAGAACTTCAAGGAGAATCAAWTGTTTTTTCAGGCCTTAGTATACATGTAATTCGAAATTTTACTTGCTCTTAATTGCTCACTGATTTATTTGGAGTGAAAAAAAATTCATGTCAATTGAAATATYGCTGTTTTGATTTCATTTTTTWAAGTAGTTTGCTTGAGATRAYACAGTCCAGARGGAGTCTAGTAACAGAATTTCTTCKGGAGTCCTCATTTATTCCATGTAATTGCAAGGCCTTGTGAGTGTTAAATAACTTCAGTTCACCTGAAGTGTAAGCTTATTTGAAGGCTCAGGCTCTGAGATAAACCCTTTTTTATTTGTGTAAAAACTCATGTGTTTTCATTCCACCGAAGCACTGCAATATTTTGACCACAAAAAAAAAGAATTCCTCCAGGATGTGAAATGCTCTTTGAAGAAAACACTGAGCCTTGAAAAAAGACAAGGCCTCAGTTGTGTTGTGTTTTCCCTATTAAGTAATTGTATGTTGTGATAGCAAATATTAAAAATCTTGTCATAAAATTATTTAAGATAGAAGGGACCTCTGAATGCCATCTGGTCCAAGCCACTGTCCCCCTCAGCACCTGTACCAAACAAGAMTAACTTGAAAGCTGGACCTAATTTCAGACTTACATCGTGTTACTTACATCTACAAAATATCTGTTATTTTTATCTTCCTCAAAATTTATTGTGGTGGATTTCTTATCAAACATCCATCTGGATGATGACCAAATCATCACCTACTAATCCCAGTAATGGTGTAAGCCAGCTGAGTTGATYCTTGATCATCTTGTCTAGATTTTCCTGGTCTCCAAGCTTTCTCAATATGTTTTGGAGGTAAATTTTGYGCAAGCGACAAAATAATGAAATATTTGCCTTAAACAGTGCCTAGACCATTTGACTAAGTTCCAAAGAGCAATGTTTCCAATATTTTTTACTATAGTGCAGTCAAAAACAGAGTATAGTATCCTATTTTGAAATAATATTAATAGTCAAAAAAAAATTGTYTATGTTCTAGCTCTCAGAAAAAGGGTTGTATGCAGGGAACAAAAACGAAACAAACAAAAAGAATAAAGCAAGCAAAAAAATCCCCGAACCAAACATGTTCCAGGACTAATTTAGGCCCTTTTTTCTTAYAGTTTTTAACTTTCTGAGCTTTGCCAACTTTCTGTGTGTGCATTTGAAAATACAGGTTTATCACTTACATAAAATTTTGTAGATTATAATCYTTTCCTTATCCTGGTCCATGTTGCCTCTCCTTCTGCATTACATAATTTAAATTTGCATTGTATATACTCAAAATATAGATTTGGTGAAAATTACTGCATTTAGTATCCATTTCTTACCTGACAATTTACCACTCCACTAAATTAGAGCTCAAAGCTTCCTCCACAGTCTTTAATGCATTGCGGCTTTATATAGACAATATCTCAATTGTTAGATATAGAAGAAGCATAAAGCTGTCCCATTTTAGAAGACTCAATAGGAGRGTGACACCTCAGGACAATCACAACATCCCAAATATCAGTCACAGCAGCTGTCTGTAGGTTTACTAAGGTCTTCTTCCAGTGTCATCCCTTGGACTGAGCCTTCCTTAGCAGAGGGATACACTAGCCCCTTGTGGAGCACATATTGTGCTTTATAGAATCATTTAGGTTGGAAAAGACCCTTAACCCTCAACCATTAACCTAACACTGCCAATTCCACTTCTATGGACCACGTCAAGAAATGCCCCATCTATGTCTCCTTTAAACAGCTCCAAGTAAGGGGGGTCAACAGCTTCCCTGGGCAGCCTGTGCCTGTGCTTGACAATCTCTTCGGTGAAGAAATCTTTCTTAATATACAATCTAAACCTCCCCTTGTGCAACTTAGGCTATTTCCTCTCATCCTATCACTTCTTCCCTGGGAAAAGAGACTGGCCTCCACCTCACTACACCCTCCTTTCAGGTAGTTTTTGAGAGCAGTAAGATCCTCTGTCAGCCTCCATTTCTCCAGGCTAGACCCTGTTATCKCAACCCTCCACCAGGTTCATTGCTCTTCTTTGGATGAAAAGAGCAAGAATCAAATCATGAGTTCTGAGATCCTTTTGTCATATGAACCAAAGTACAAAGTGGAAGATTTGCTTCAGATCAAGACATTATTGCAAGCCCATCTTAGACATTTAACAGATTTCCTTGAAAGGCCTCTAAGTACTGGCCCATCAGGTGGTCTTAGGATTGGTCATGAGGTAAACTAAGGCAAWGTATGGAAGAAGTCATGCCCTCGATTTTTTGTTAGCATAAGTAACAATCAGAAGTAGGGCCTTTAGGTTTGCTATTATGACAGATCAGAATTATKGGAAACCTGAGCTTCTGTGCAAAGGAAAGCAGGCAAAGTAAATAATTCTTCCTAGAAACTGGGACGAAATTTAATTAGAATTAAACTGAAAGTTGGGCCAGATGTGCTCAATGAAGCTGGTACAGAATATCTCTTTCAGTCTTCTGCCAGATCGAGCCCACTGCCACCACATGATATGTTTTCTAAACTCAGTYAGATCAGCTCACAAAACATTGACAGGAACTTTGTTCCAGCAGGCTTCATGCCTCATTGTGTATCATCTGTTCTTCTGCAGCCAGCATAAACACATCTATGGTGCACAGTGYGCCTYGGTGAATTTCAGGGCAGTTGGTGCTGCAGCCTCACTGCTGCCTGATTTGGAACATGTTCCTACTGCTGAGTAAACCAMCAGTGCACAGATCCAAYTCTTAGGACCATGGCATTACGACTGTGGGACGCTCACATAAATCTGCTTCYATTCTTTGGTAATGCTGCTTATTAAACATASAGTCCTAATTTCTCATAATGTTTGTTAAAGTAAATTTTAGTGGCACTGGGGTGGGCTTTTCTTGCCAGTTTTTCCTCCTGTGACATTTGCAAAATGGCTTTTTAATGACTTCTAGGACAGGAAACTATAATCAGTATTAGTAGTTCATACTCTCAGAAAACTCTTYTTTTTCCTGAACAGATGATATGCTGCTTTCCTTAGGTGCAAAAATGCAAGAAAAATACTCTGCTTTCAAAGCATAAAATGATTTCTGCTCTGAAACAAAAAAAAAAGCAGGATGCAGACATAATTAGCAATTTGAATGTTGAATAGTTTATAAAGTGAACAAAACAAAAGTTTAAATGCTTACACTTTTTCTGAGCTGAGTTTTTTCTGAAGGTATGGTTTTAGTCTGAGCTGTTAAAATACTGAGTATATATATTAATAAGTTTGGACAGATTGCCTTCTTTTCCACACACATACACTACTGGCTTTACTTAGTTGCATAGATATACAAAAACATACTTTAGAATCACCTATTACTTATATTGGAAATAAAAGGTTTTATATTTTCTGAGGGCTCTCATGACACAGTAATTATGGTACAGCTAATACAATGATATCTTTCTGTGGTGACGTTTTGATAAACATCTTCCCTGAAACCAATGCAATAAGCTACTTCTTTAAAAATACATTACTGTATCTCTTGACTTTTTGGACATTGACCTGTGAGCCCTCAATAATCCTGTGCAATGGCATTAGGCTTTTTCAAAGAATTTCATGAGCTATTTACCCCTACACTGAATGTAGTTTCAAAGTTGCATGTGGTGTAATAAAAAATGATGCTACTGAAAACATTTTATGAATATTAAAAAACTTACCTAGAATATAGATACTTTTTTAACTGACCACTTAAAAATCAAGGATTTGTTTTCTCACTTCATAAGCAGCAGGAAACAAAAAACAAATCTGAGATTAAAATATGTTTCATCTCTCTTAAATGGTACCTACTGAAAGAAATTGAACATAMGCAGTAATTACTTTTTTCCCCTTGTTACATACGTTTTATTTAGTCTAGTATTCCCTTAGGAGCAATTGTAATACTTCCAATTAGATGGTGAAATGACAGCTGAAAATAGAGGCAGTGAGCAATACTATGCAGAATTAGTAMGTTCAAGGGAAAGCTCAAACTTTGGGCAAATTTGAATCCCTTTCAAAATGAAAGACTTGCAGCATCTGAAGAACAATTAGTGTGAATATGTATTTCACTTCCTTCTGCTTTACAGAAATATATCCGCTTTCTGACAGTCTGGTCACTTTGTATGGTTTTACACCTGTAGTGCCTGAACAGTCTATGAGTATACAGTCAGGTTTCAGAGTCAGAARCTCAGAAATTCTCTGTAGTGTGTCATTCTAACTATATCCCTCATCTTTTTTTTTTTTTCTTCCCCTTTTCTTTTTCCTCTTTTTTTAAATAATCTTTTCCCCTCCTTAAGCCTGATTTCTTAAGGAAACAAGACTCTCATGAGCATTTTCTGGATGTGTCTGAGAACTGAATCCTTTTTAAAATAGCTTAGGGTGAATTTCACAGAGAGGTGGATTTCTACAGCTCTTGAGTAAAAGTGACTGTCACAAGAAGAGGAAGCCCGGCTCAGTTTGTGCCCTCACTGGGCAAAAATGAACACAAGGTAATAGACATTCACCTTGAGAAATCCATGCTTATTGGTAGTGATTCCCCTGATTATTTTGTTTTCTTATTAGTTGGATATTTTCTTCTTGTTGCAGATGAAATGCCAGTTTTACATCAGTCTTGGGTGTATTTTATACATATATAATATTTTACATATACATACAGGTGTATATATATATATATATGTATGTATGTATGTAAATATATATGTCTCCTAAGCAAAGTATGTTCAGAAAACAGAAGTCATCCTTTTTCTCCTGTTACTTCAGATACTCTTAATTAATTTTCTAGTTTCCAGGCTGAAAGGAAGCTAATGAGCTTTCCATGAGCTCACTGGGTAACCCCATACTAAGCCCAACTGCTTTGTGTAGAAAATGCCTGTTTTCACCACACATATTTAAGTCTGGTTCCATGTAATAGAGCAGTTCTTTGACAGATGTTGTAACAATGGCTGAACTAATGTGTTCTTGGCAAGAAAATAATGAGGATAATAGCATAGAAATATTTACAGCAAAAAGCATTGGTGGTGGGACAAATAGGAAAAAAACACCACCAAAACTTAAATCTGGACAGACTGCCCTAACCTCTTCATTCGGATGCTGAAGCAAAGTACTGCCTAAACAGTTATATGGGTGGCAGGATTTATTACACCTTCTTTCATTGAAACCATTAGAAAGATGTTCTCAAGTGGTAAGGACTTGACTGAGCAGCAGAGAACTCTTGTAAGCCTTGCAGGGTTTTTAGTTGAAATAATTGTTGTGTTTCAACCTATATTGCWGTTCTAGTAGAATTAACTCCGTACTGTGTCGATGCTGAGGTTGAAAGGTAGTTAATAAACTCCAAGAATATGTGTGAGCTCCATTAAAACAGTCAGCTGAAAATTCCTCTGTTGCAGCCTGTCAGGAATARCACATGTTTTGGAATAGACTGTTGCTATTTACTATTTGTATTTGTAGCAATGCACTGGGCTCATTGTTCTGAAAAAGGACTCTCTGGAACTGAAGAAATATCCCCAAGACCTTTTGTGGAGCAGTCTCCCTTGATGTCTAATAGGAGCTTTKCATGTGATAGCACACCAAGCTGTATTCCTACCTGTTAGATTTCCAGCCCTGGACTGAATCTCACTAACAGTCTGTTTCTGTTTTCTCTCGGCTTCTTGCTGAGCACAGTCAATTCTCTCCTTGCCATGTACCTGTCCAAACTGCTCATGCTGCTCATGCATGGGTGGATAATCTCCAATGCTGGCATGCTGACACCACTCTTGAGAGCTGCAGCTGCATGTCCAGCCATGGACTGAAGGAGGTGAGAACTGTGCAAGCAGTTCAATGGCCAGCTGTCTGTTGGCTGTTGTGGTGCACATCAGGATGAAGAGAATTAGATGTGGTTGGGTTCTGCTGTTAACACTCCTGGCTAGTGCAAGGGAAGGTGTGCCAGGCTGCATTTGCAGCATAAAAGAGGGGTGCTTGAAATGGGATAGAGGCTGGCAGYCAGGCCAACTGAAAAACCCCCTGCAAGATGCACAGACACACAGAAATATATTTAGAAATAATGGATAGGGGAAGAATCATATGCACATCCTCTGGAACTGGGATTGAAGAYGGATGCATCAGTTGTGTTGTACCCACACTGAGTGTATGGTCTGCAAGCACAGCTCAGGGCACTGAGTGGAGACAGACCTGAGTGGCTTGGTTTTTGCAGCAGTCCTTGGCAGTAATTCTAATACTGRGTAATGTTCTCCACTGTTTTTCTCTAAAAGAACAACTCTGGTTTTAAATTCCAGCTGATTATAAGCTGACATRATTTCTTTACCTCAGAACTGGTTTGTTTAAAGTGGTGATACAGCACTGGGGTAGTATTTTCAGGATCAAGATTTCTAAAAGCAGCAAGAACTTGTTTGTGTGAATTGCCAGGCTACTATGCCAAGTATAGGAAGAAAAGAGTTCTGGAAGAAGGACAAGAGTTCAAATATGCTTCACTTTTATTTTTAACYTGTTAATCAGTGAAATGTATTGTGTCAGGAAATCGTGTTTCTGTGGAAAGAAATACGAGGCTTGACAGACATTCAAACTATTTGGGTGATTGGTGGGTTGAACAGTTTGAGTTACTTTCATATAATTTTAACAAACCTTTTTGTGTGTGCATGCACAAAGACCATATTTTTGTTTTTACAGTAAATAAGCAAAATATTAATATTCTTATTTGCAGAAAAAAATTAGTAAGTTGTAACACTGCAAATGGCTTCAAAAACCTTTCTGTTTTAAGCATGGTTGGATCCCAGGTTTACAACTTATTAATGGCAGATGTTTTCTAAGGAAAGCAAGCAGTTTCATGCATGCATGGATATTGGTTGGGTTTTACAAGCCAATGTAAAACCTCAGTGATTTGTGTGTTCCTGAAATGTTTCATAACTTTGTCACCTTCTAGCAACTTAAACTAAAGTGTAGTACAGAAGATTGCATGAGAGGTATAAACTTGGGCAGAATTTGATGTGTTTTACACATGGAATTGAGTTCTSCCACTTTGCCTCATGATTCTCCCATCTAAGTAATCACAGCAATTAGTCACTTGCTTTGTGTGGGGCATCACTAACTAAATCACTATCTAAAAGTACCCAAAAAGAAAAGGTGAAATTTTACAAGAGAGAAAAAAAGCACTGAGTTTACTGAGGAAGGTCTGATATCTGTGAAAGTATGGAGCAGTTAAAATTATTGTATATGKTTTTTTCATTGAAAAGCATATGTSATAGATATSAAAGGGYRTGGCAACATCTGCTGCAGTAAACAAAGTAGTTCTAGCATGTATCTGTCTTATTTGTAATTATTTAACAATGGAAGATTATGTTGAGATTTTTTTAACAGTTTCTGAAGCTTCTGGTAGAGCAAGATGACACATAATGAACTCAGTGTTCTTGCATTAAGGAGTGATAGACTTGCTTTACAAGATTTCTGACTGTGACTTCCATTAGCACTRCTCTCACATAGAAATGAAAGGGTTTGGCTGTATGTGTTACATCTCTTCAGTTCAGGGGCATTGCTTTTTTGGGACTGTGTCCTCGCTCAGGGCAACCAGAATGTGTGGAAGGGGGAGGGTGTTATTTTACAGAGCTTCAGTTGAATCCCTCTTTGCAGAACCAGAAATTTCAAGGTCTTCAAAAAATGATTGGTGACTTTAAAAGAAACTCAAGCCCTAGTCTGGTGAAGCAAACAGTCTGCATCATYAAACACAATACAGATTCACAAACTATAATTTGGTCCCAGTGACACTGATTTCAAACACATAGTTAAAAGCAACATTAGAGAATAATTAGCCTTTATCATGTACAGGACAGTTTCCCCAATTTGTTTTGCCTGAAACAACCTCATCYGCTCTCTCAGGACTATTTTCTCCTTTTCTGCATGCAGGAGCAAGCACCGTCACACTCAGCACTTGCACTTGGAACTCCAAGAGCAGGTGAACAGAGCCCTGCAAAGCTGATGCAAATACCAATGGAAAAATCAGGCTGTGAGGGATTGTTGATCAACACAAAGGCAATGAGCTTATCCTYTCAACAGATCTGCTGCCTTCATTGGCACAGAATAACAGCTTGATATTTGCKCTGCAGCTCAAGCTTCCATCCTGTCAGGGAGTGTGCAGCCTCTGAGCCTTTGGGGCAGTTGTCTGACTGACTGAACACATCAGGCTGGCACAGGTGCTCCTTACAGGTGGTTCTTTACAGGAAGTAAATCTTTTCCTAAATATGCCACCTCATAGGTTCTATAATTGTGGTACTCCCTGTTAACTCCCTGTTTTTTAAATAATTGCTCAGCAGGAATTATTTAAAAAGCAGGAAGGTTTTGAGCTATGAATGGAGATACTCCTTTTTAAATTAAAAATAGCTCCAATATATGTTTAAATAAGTTGAAACCTAATTATCTTAGGTTATTTTATTCTCTGTTTTAAACTATTCCTTTCTGGGTTGTGGAGTAGTAACATAGTCCCCTGGTTTTTGAAACCAAAAAAAAACCAGAAAACTGGTTTTTGTTTCAAGATTCAATTTAGGATCTACCAAAAATATTTGGTAATCTAAATTTTTGTTTCAATTTTATAAGGTTTTCTCCTCATTCTGTCATAATCTTGCTGTCCTTTCCTGTCACTTCTAGTATGTTCCTATGCAGAGAACAGTTGAGATTTTACACCTCAGGGTAGCCGGGAGCTGCCGTGTTGATATGAAGGCAGCTGGGGAAATCTCTTGTTGCCAAAAGGAACCAACAGAGGKTGAGGATGCTCAACCAGATGAGCTGAATGTGGAATGATTTCTGGGAAGCAGGAATTCCTCAGACTCTGGGGAATRGATCTGGAATAGCAAACGGGCCTGGCTTCCCCAGCAGGGTGCAGGGCCAAGTCTTTGGGCTACAGAGAGGGAAGGGCAGATGAAGCAGGACTGCCAGTTGTGCCTGCTGTATTCTCAGTTTATGGAGTCACGACCATGGTACTAGGGTGCTGCAGTCGGCTTTTTGATATAGAGCTCCCTTTCCCACAAGCTACCTTAGGATGAATTGCCAAAAGACATTTTAGAAGTATGAGTTTGCAGACACAAAATGTCTCTCCATTCCTCAACCTGATCTCTCATCTAACTGGGTTGCTATTGTTACTCACAGTTCTWGAGAATTTCTTAGAGAAACCATTTCCTGGGTTAGCTGCATATAATTTCTCTTTGCTCTTGTGAGGCTTCTCACAATGAATCTCTCATTGCAGGGATGTATTTGTTCATATTTTTATTCTGCTGAGATTGCTCTCTCTTTTTTTAGCTCACWGTTACATGACGCCACACTTCTGCTGAAACATATAATACTGGCCAGGGACACTGTTCTGARCTGGGTGCCTTGCTCTGTCTTACCYRGTATTTCACTTCATGTGACACAGTAAATGTTCAGCTGGTTATCTGGGAGAAGCAAATGCAGTATTTTCCCCACTGCCTTTGTTCAACAAATGAGTTACTGTCTTTTCTCTAGTTTTTAGTCATTTTATATGCAAAATCACCTATGGGCAGATTGCTTTCGTTTCAATAGTAGTTAATTCTTACAGCTATTTTAGAGATTCCCATTCAAGATTTCAAACATCCGCAGTGGGTTCTTTCCAAGGTCACAACAGATTTATTGTACATCTTGGTTTGTGGCCTCAACTTAAATGTGCAAAGAATGACTGCTGAGATGAAGGATAAGTTTGTGTCTTAGAGCATGGGGTCATCCTTGTCACTTGTCCTAGGCACCCCCCAGTTTGACCAGAGAAACCAGAACACTTTGATCAGCAGGATAAAAAGAAATTAAACATGTGCTAACCAAGTGCTAAAGACCYTAGGGTCCCTATTTGGTTTTTATGGTAGCACATTTGCCTCACTTTCAGACTGCTACAGCAGTGCTTCTGAATAAATTTTGTATCCAAATTATGGTAGGCTCCTAATTCAATCAATCGAGCCTCGCTGAGATCATGAGTTTCCTTTGCAACCATCTCAGAAAATTTACATGAGTGAGCACTGTAGAAGAGTTGGACRATTTTTGTTTTATTTTGGAAAACATTGCCACTGTTTTGATTTTTTTTTTTTTACTTTACTATCTACTTTGCTTGCTCTCCTGCTATGATTTTTCTGAAAAGCAATATTGTGTTTACCTAGTAACAGTGAAGGATAAGTTGTTCTCAGCTGTCAAATAGGAAACTACAATTTGTGTGTGACCTAGAAAGATTTAATGGTAACGTCTTTTTTAGTGTCAGATTGGAAGGTTGGGGAGGCTGAGAGCAATCTGTGAGATTTTAAAAGGAGGCTGCTTCTCAATGCATGGAAAAATAAAATTGTGTGAGAGGGAAAATAGATCTTTCATTACTTGATAGAAARCAATAGGGAAAAATAAAACTTTTTTCCTTCAACTGGTAAAAAGATTTATAAAAACAAAGTACCAGATATTGCTTTTTGTCCTAAGTGGACTRCCTAGGAACTACTGTACAAAAATTTTCTCTCTGCAGAACAAGTTACAAGTTATAGYAAATTCTATGCTTGCAATTCCAGCTGGATGGCTGAGGTTACTGCCTTAGTTCTGTGGGTGTAGGGATGCCCAAGTCACTCCTGAATCACTCTACCATATTGAAAAAGTCAGTCAGGCCTTTGGTGAGACAGACATTGCTGGACATTGACACCCCAGATAATTATCTATTGCTCCTTTTGAGTAAATACAGGGAGRAGGTTACAGCTGAGGAACTTTGTTCCTTGTTACATGGTGACAGATTTGGTTTCTGCATAGAAATACATCTTTAATATTTCATTCTTCCCTTTACACCATGGAGTGCCATGGCATGTATTTATTAAAGTTGTACCTGAACATGAAGAACAATAGTCTTTTTGCTTTGACCATGAGTGCTATTTTGTCATTCTGCAGAGCAGAATTGCTTGGACTCTTGACTGTGATAAAGTGTGAGTCTTTTTGGACATGATGTTGCTTAGACATAGCAGTTGACTGCACTAACTTCTGCATATAAACTTTTATAGTCTGCTGAGTGCTTATTCCTCTGTAACATTATCCTTAAGTATCTGTTAGAGTCATTTTGTTGTAGTTAATAACCTGCTTTTATACTGATATATAATTATTTAGCATAAGATATTTTGGCTGGTTTTTATTTTTTTTCAAATTTTCTGCTCATATAAATATATATGCCTCTGGTTGTGTGGATCCTCTGCATTTGATTGTGAGAATTCTAGGACCTATTACACTCTGAARCTTCTCTTCTTTCTCAAGACAATGAACTTTATACTCTTTTCATTATACCAAATTGATGGCTTGTGCCTGTAGACATARATTTATATTACATAGATACAGATATCATTACAGAAGTTTTTTTGTTTTTTGTTCATTGAAAGGCTTTTGTCTTAAAATGCAGAAGCTGTTCAACTGATATTCTCAACAGAATAGTCAGTCTCTCAGACAAAGTATCTGATTTTTTTTTTACAATACCACTGACTGCACATGAATAATGTATGATTATGTCAGTCCACCTCTAGTATTACTTGAAGGCTGAAGTACTTAGAAAATCTATCTAATTACATTTTCAGCCAAGCTGCATTGAATACTGTTGTGGATGAAACAGTTCTTGATAGCATTTGGAAAGCTGCTGTTGCTAATTTATGTTGGTACAGCTTTCAGCCAGCCAGTAWGTTTAAGCCAGCTTGGTTATACTACAGTTGGGACTTTTGGCAAACCATAACAATCAGGATTTCCAGATGTAGTGCAAGCAGKCTCTGATTCCACTGACACATATTTAAGTAGTATAACTCTAGATTTCCTTAGAGATGCTCTCCATATATCATATGASTGAAATCTGACTCCACTAACCCTGGCACTTTGGTCAAATAAACAGCCATAATTATAATGCAATTCCAGCTAGAATTTCATATCTGTATGGCACAAAGCCTGAAGAAAARTAGTGATTAGATATAGAGTTTGCTTTAGAGATTATTTATAGATTTTACTAGAACTCTGTGAGCAATWAATGATACATCCATATCTTCAAAGCAGAGGTACATTATGATGGCAAAACAAAATTTTGTATTAGTTTTGAATTGAGCACATATAAACAGGGCAGCTTTAAAATGTTAACAATTAAAAAAAGAGTAGTGACATTGAAAATGGTAGGTATTTACACAGCTGGTGTTGACAGTAAAATGAATGCCAGGAGAGCTTCATCTTCTAAAGAAGAGATAGGAACTATTACATGAGGTTTTGAAAATAATTGAGGAATAAGTGATTATTAATGAAGATAGACTGCGTTTTCACTGCTGATGATGATTTAGAGGTATTTATCAGGAGCAGTACAATTAATTTTAAATTGCCATACTTGACAAAGTTARCTTCTGGAGCTTTGCACAACATGCATGGGCATAAAGAGTTCTTAGGATGGTAACAACAGAGAGGACAGTTTGCTTAATAACACTGAGGAAGAAGCAGGGGATTTGACACTCTCCAATGTCTTGAATAAAGGATCTTCATAATGATATGGTATAACTGAGTGGTATTCCTCCTGGTGCAGCTTGCATACATCTAATCACACAAGGAGACAGGAGGTTTTACCCTGCTCATTTCCTTCTTCACTCAAGAGCAATTTGGTCTGAGATGATGCTGATTCACAATGCACTTTATTAGAAACATTAAATAGAAAAAAGAAAAATTTGTGTCCCTGTATACAGAAGCCATTAGCAACTGATTCTCCAAGAGCCCATGAAAAGACAAACAGGAACAGAACAGAAAATTCAGGAAGGTCTCTGAAGTGAGAGAAGTCTGACACAGTACAGTAAGGTGCAGATGAACTCAATATATGCCGTGTGCACTGAAGGTGAAAATATTTGGAATTAATTTCTCTTCACTAAAAGGATGAGATCTGAATAATRGTGACCTTCTTGCATGAAATTAACATAATTCTGAGACTGGAGGTAACCAGTGAATGGACATGCTTTTAAGGGAGCATGCAGAGACCTGGGGAGAATGTGGAAGTCTCTGAAGAAAGGCRTGCAATCAAATAGGTATTTTGAGTTCAGTATGAGTAAGAAAAAAAACACATAAGAAATTGCCTGGTTGCTATGACCCTAAACAAGGGCTTTTCAGATGAAAGCCGACTTTGATACCATCAACCCACTTTGGGTTTAGCTTAGCTTTAACCTAGCAGAAGTGGAATATTCAGTACTGTCTTTTGTAGATCATAAGGTTTTAGAAGCCCTGAAAGATCTAAGAAAGMGTCTGTGCCTTACAATATGATAAAATCAATGTTGAACCCTCAAGTTCTACAAAGTGTTCTTTACTACTAGCAGACAGATATATAATGATTGCCTAAGCAATAAAATTTTCTTATGTAAGGAAAAGGTCTTATGTAGCATTGCTTGTGACCAACGTGAAGATTCTTAGAATTATGTTTGTTAAAGGTGACCATGGCTAGGGATTCTGAGATGCCTGGACTTCTGAATCASTGAAGTCAAACAGTTTTATTACCTTCCCTCCTCAATGCCTTTTGTGTTTATTTAGCACTCTCAAAAGTAAAAAAGCCAATAGATCCTAGTTTCAGCATAATAASTCTGTGGCATGCTGAGTGAATGAGAGTTTTTTCCCCCCTTGTCCTGTTAAAAATAGTTCAAATATTCAACTTCTGTTTGCTATAGGGTCTTAAGAGTAATTGTCAGTAGAAAAAGAATATCAATACTAAAGATTAAAAATTGCCTGAGGTATAAGAAACTGTATCTCTTGTTTCCCTCCTTAGTAATTGGTGTAGTTAATTTTTCTTTCAGTTGGATGTAGATGCTATTTTATTTCTTCTACTTCTTACASATCTCTTCCATTGCAAATATGGATCAAAGTAATCTATCATTTATGTCTATTTTTACTGTGCCTGGGACTGAGATATGCTTTCATTGTTTAAGTATAGGATTTGAATGGCTATAGTAGAGATATGTAGCATAGCGTTTCTAACCTATTTGTGATCCTCTTTAGGAGATCACTTGGTTTGCTACCATGATGCCATTCTTGGCACCAAACTTTCAGYCTGTGTTCTTGGAAGACACTATTAGCAATTTGGAGCAGAGGAGGACTAAGCAGTGTATGACTGAACAAAATTTTGGTGAAGGGGAGGCTGCTTGTGAGTCAGCAGTGTGCCCGGGCAACAGTGAAGTCAGGTAATATGTGGATATACATTAACAGGACTGCAGTTGGATCAAAGGAGATTATTCCTTTCTTTCTTGGGTTGCTACTAAAAGGGAAATTACAAATTGGAGCTCATTCAGTCAAAAATCATCAAGAAGGTTGGGAAACTGCTGCTGTTGCCATGTGAGGAGAGGCTGAGGGAATGGGGCTCATTCACCCTGGGGAAGAGTGGAAAGATAACAGTGACTAGTCAACACCTATTGAGGAGGTTGGCAAGGAAACACAGGCTCTTCACTGAGATATATGGTAGGAAAATGAAAGGCAAGAGATGTGAACTGAAAATGGCAGATTTAGACTGCTAGATATAGCAAAAAGCTATTTCACCTTGAAAACAGCTAAACATGGGAACACCATTGCTGGGTAGTCTYCATTGCAGGAGGATTTCAAGGCCTGCCTAGAAGCCCTGAGAAACTCAGTTGACCTTAGGGCTGACCCTGCTTTGAGCAAGGGATTGGTCTAAAGACCTCCTGAGGTCTCTCACAACTTGGCTGGTCCTCTGAKCCTGTAAAATAGAAGGCTTCTGCAGACAGTCTTAAAACCTTCAGAGAGCCATCTTGTGGCAAACTGGGTTCCCCTTTCCATATTCTATTATTGCCACATTTAAGATAATTTTAAAATGTAGACGGATAAACTGGGTTCTAAAATGTACACCTGAACAAAAGCAAGAGGGCCTGTTAGACCTTGGAGCTGTATGTGCTGGACAATCTAGACCCTRTATTTTCTAGCTGCTTCCTAAAGGCAATTTAGGCAGAAGCAGACAAAGTTTGGGTCAGATTCATCTTCCTTGCTTGCTGTCCAGTCCTTTTGAGACAKAAAGGGACCAAACAAGGTAACGTGTATCAGTGATGCATTGGAACAGCACACTAATGCACCAGTCCTCACAGGGATCTGGTTACTTGAGATGTCACTGGACTGAGGATTTTAAATGYGACCAGGTTTGAAATGCAAAGAGTGAGATTAAACAGATCAGGTGTTAATTTTGGGACCACACTTTTCTAGCTGGCTRTTAATGTGTTGTAAGCCAAAAAATAGAACTATGAGTTACACAAAACTATAAGTTTGCAAAAAAGCAATTAACTGACTCCTACCTCAACAGAAAGTGCAATGCTACTTTGGAAGGCTGTTTGTTTCAAAGAAGTTYGATACTGATTTAAAAACACTTCATATTCTTGCACTTTTTGGTATGTCTCTGCAGTCTTGGCATACTACTGTGTCCACACTTAGAGCTTTGTCCTCTAATATTTGCTGTCTTGCTGACTGCATCTTCATATTACCTTTTTTAATTCTTTACTTTTTAGCAATGACTTATTTTATCAGAAAAAACTCATAGCATTTGCATCCTATTAGGAAACACTGAACTCATTCTTTATGATTGGTACAATGGTAACAATCATTTTCATTTGCACAGAAATTCATTTCAAAGCATCTAACAAATTGGTATATGGTGACAGGTGAAGAACTGTAATTTCATTACTAAATTGTGGTCATTTCAAAAGGTCATAATATGCATCTGTTTAATAACCTTGCTCTTGCAGAAAGCAATGTTTGAAAAGTTTGAAAGAGCAATTTTAAGTGTTTCCTTTTTAATGCATCTTAATATAAAGAAAACAATCTTCGACTAAATTATAGTTTTCAGAATCCTTATGCAGTTATGACTAAATCCTAGCAGGATATAATAATGCCATGCTGCATAGGTATTTGCTGGAGATATTAATGTATCTGTCTTGCAGTAATACTTGGAAAAGAAATCACCCAGCAACCTCAGATATCAAGGCTTCTGTGTGTAGTGCCTTCAGTCACGTGTGGGCAGACTCAGAGACTCTAAATAGACTAAYTGAGGAGACATGAAGATGACCTGTTTACTCATAATCTTCACTCAGAAAATAATTAAAAGCAGATGGTAAATCATAGGTTTTCTTTGTGTAGTCACTGGTAAATTATGCTCAGGAGTGATGTTTTGAAGATGCACTTGTAATCAGAATGATGTTTCATTTCACCTGCTGAAAGTTTGATTACAAAGTAAGTACAGGGATGGAAAGAATAGATAATTATCTTAAAACAATGAGTAATGCATCAATTCTTCTCCCTGAGCCAGCTCTAGTCTTTGTGAAAGTGTAGACGGAGCTTGCTACTCCTGATGCTGTCAAGGGCAAGACATCAGCTGTAATTTCCCTAGTGGGACCTTTCCTCTTTCACAGTAACCATGTTCTCCAACTCAACCTCCCTCTGTGGCAGCAGCAGGACTGAAGGGGAGAGAAGATGCATGTGATGCTGATTTTGCTGGATCCCTTCTCTAGCTGCAAATGCCTCAGCATTCTGCTGTCAGAGACATCTTTTGCTTGTACCCACTGTCTCCAGGCTGGTTGTTGTAAAACCAGTGTGGACTCTGCATCATGGAAAAATTAGACTAGATAGTTCTTCCCTTGAGGATACCTGGCTTCAAAGGCACTCCCTGTGAAGTTTTTTTCCCTAGTAGATTTCTCGGGTTTTGTGTGAGCTGAAATGTCTCCATGGAATTCCAAGGCACRAAGGGGAACAAGTAACTTAATTTATAAAGTAGATTTTGTTGTGGCAGGTCAGCTTTCATTCACTGAGAAGCAGACATTGTTCGTGAAGTTGGTGCTACAGGAACCTAAATATCTCACTGTGATTTTCTTTTTAAGTCTCCAATATAAAAGTTTCAGGAACCTAAATACAGTGGACGAAGTCTAAGAAAGAGTGTATCAAGCAGAAGACATGCTATAAATTCTTATGATATGACTTGTCTCCTAGTGAGTATCATTTCTCAGAGCTTTATTACAGCATTTTGTATGTTAAAATGATAAATAAGTAAGCCATTTTCCTTCCCTCTGTGTTTTATTGAACCCTGAATATTTGTCTGTTTCTCACATCAATAGACATTGTTCCAGCAGAATCATAGACTCTTTAGTTTGATGGAAGTTCAATAAAACTRGAGAAGTCCCTAGTTCTGGAGATTAACTGCCTTTAGGTATTGTTTTGGCACAATGCTAATTGTATGCTAGCCAGCTGATTTAGAAAGCAACTTTTGTCTCAGACAATGAAAGAAAATACTACATATAATTTCAGGATAAATAACAGATTCTGTTCATAGATGCCTGCATGTCTGCATATTTATTCGAATTTGGTTTATGTGGTTGAAGAAATCCTCATGATGATAGAGCTGCCGCTCCAGTCTCTCTCTTGCTCTCTCTACTCTCTCCAAGAAAAGACTACTGCTCTTTCTTTAGCCCAGCTGATACAGAGGTTTAGGCTTTAATTTAGGCTCTCAYGAGGCTCTGAGGCATTAACTTGGGGTTTAAATGCTTAAACATCTAAATTTTCAGATTTAGTGTTTTAGGGCTTTGAACTAGAGCAAATTTAAAGCTATACATTAGAATGAAGCAGCTGAGCAAAGGTATCTGATGCTTCTTACACTTTTTGAAAGCTGATCACTTCACAGCTGCTCATGAATGCACCATGTTTCTATTTCAGGGTACACCTYCTGGCTATTAAAATAGCTGCAGAGCATGCCCAACACAGTGTTCAAAGGCTTTGAACTTTGCTAGGTCAGAAGTCTTTCAAAAGACCAGGAGAGCTAACCAAGGACCATGTGCTTGGGCAAGGAGCATTTCTCACATCCCACATACTTTTGAAGTAGCCTTGTTGAAAAAGAGWAAAATGTACAGTCTGGTGTTCTACCTCTTTCATATAGAAACAGATGGTGGATATATATAGCGATTTTTTTAAGTGTCCCCTAAAGGTATGGATTTTATAACTTAAACTGTGTTATGCAGCCTCTTAGCTTCACACAGTTTGTTTTGTTTTTAATTTTCAGCTGTACCAGTGTTGTACCTGACAGTGCATTGAGGATGGAGGCAGAAAAAAAGAGGGAGGGGACATTGTAAACTGTGTCACTCCACTGAACTTCTTTGGAGTTGTGTTTCCYATTGAGGAGGATGTGACATCACATTTTAGAAAGAATTTTGTTTTGCTCTTCCCAAATTTCAACTCTGTAGAGTAGTCATTAAAGCCACGTTTAATTTCAGCAGGGAGGCAGCTCAGTCTCATTCTATATTTAGTCAATTCACAAGGATAAAGCTCARCTCTACTTGTCTTTTATATATAACTGACATCCACAGATGCTCCATTACAAGATGTAGTTACTGCTTGTGATAAAAATCTGACAGAGCACTCAAAGCAGGCCAAGGATAAAAACTTTTGCATTTACAATTTTGCTAGAGATTTCTTTACATGGATTCAGGTCAGAGAAAGCAATGGAAGAATAACATCAAGGTTTTCCAAATGGAAGATAACATCTTTGGCTTGGGTAGTCCTTGAGTTACTGGAAACTGGGAGAAGTGTGTTTGGTCACAACATTCTAGACAGCTACTGCTGACAGTGGTAGCAAGATTTGTTTGACTTTTGTAAGATTATTTGGAAAATTACTAATAATACCAAGCATAGAAGAACTTAACATTTTCCAGGTCTTAAGTATATTCTATTCAGATGTACACAGCAGTGTATAACTCCAGCTATAGCATTTGGAGAAAACAGTATGCCAGGCTAAAGAAATTATGCCTTCATTGAAATACATATCTCAGTTTTTACCAAAGCAAAATAGAAGTAGCCAGAGATTTCCCCCAGATAGTCCTTGGGATATCCAGAGGATAGCCACAAATGGAGATGCTGATGTTTCTACTGGGTACAAGAACAGAATTTTGGGGTACTGCTTCTAAGGCAGGATAGAAAAACATTAATATCTTTAAGTAAATGTTTGGTTATCTCCTTTACCAAATGTATAGGAAATTAAAAACAAGTGGAGTGTTTTTTAAAGAAATTGTCAAAACAGGAACAGGGCAATGGTATATGCACTTTTAAAGAAATTGTGTCAYCTTAAGAATTAAGATGGATTAGGAATTCATAACTAAATGAAGACATGAATGTAATAGTGTATGTCCACATCTTACTGGAAAGAAGACAATCAAATAGACACCAATGCCAAATATTTGTATAAGATTCAATATTAATACTAATATAAGTGAAAGGAGATAAGATTCAAATTGCAATGGTCGACTCACTACTGCAATTTATAACATAGGAACTGATGGGGACTGAAATTCCAAATGTGGACAGGAAGGATATATTACCTGAGCTACACTACTGACTGCTTGACCAGAATGGTGGAACATACAACTCCTTGACAGAGGATGTTACAAATGCAAAAGGTAGACTCAACAGGAAATTGGAAAGCCACTTAGACAAGAGACCTGTCAGAGACTGCTTTTGTTGACATTTTGGTCATTACACAGGCTCTGCTGTGTCTCACTGTAGATTATCAGCATTTCACAGAGAACATCATTATTTATACATTTCACCACAAGTTTCTGAATTTCCCCCCTGCTTTATAAAACTGGAAAAACTCCWCATAACACGATGTTGAACTAGTGACAATCAGACTGATGACTGATTTAAAAAGAAACTGCTAGAAGCAAGAATTTTTCCTGTGGGAGACAGAATGAAAGCTCCCCARTTTACATCTCTTAATAAACTTCTGTGTAATGCAGTAAAGTGCTGTTTCATTTATAATGTGGTAGGTATGGTTCTGATTCTTAGTGATCTTTGAAAAAAATGTACCTAAATCTGATTGTAGTAGAAATAGATCAAAACCTAATATTCAAATTTTCATCTTCTATATGATTTTAATGTGCTGAAAAGTATTTATATAATTTTTGATCTGGGAAACARCTGACATTTTGGGGTTTTAAAGGGCATGTTTAAGCAGAATAAATATGTATGTGGTGCAACTAGAAAAACAAATTCATTATTTTTCAAATGAGTTTTAGCTATTATTATGATTGAAGACATCTTGCTTTTGCCAGAAGAGGAGGACCAAATGGATTAATTTAAAACTGAATAAATCAGGAAAAGCAGAGGCARCTTCTGTGGAAAATTGCGCAGAAATATAAAAAGCAAATATAAAATACGAGGATTTGGATCTGGGAGTGAGGGGGTTGTCAAATGTCTTAGAAATCATAACATGTTGACATTAAGTTGAGAAATTATAGCACTTTTTTACGGGTGGCTGAGAAAATTCTAATACCAGTAACTCACTGAAAATATCCTTACACTAAACCAGCCTCAATAATAACTGTGACTGCTGTGTTATAAAGAACTGGAGTCCCTTATGAATCACCATGCAGAGCATTTGAGGTGGGGGGATTTGGGTGGGTTTTGGGGTTTTTTTGTAACATCAAAGCTGTGTCTTCACAGCACCTAGAACCTGTAGCATACAAGCAAGTCCACTTAGGAAGAATGTAACTTTTATTACTTCAAGTTCMTCACACAAAGTTTTTCTTGAGGTTACAGCACTGCTTGTTTTCTTGTAGTTTTGTCYTGATTCTCCTGAGTTATTAATGTGCTTTTAAACAAGGTCCTTTTCTTTTTCACAGATTCAAATTTCCRTTTACTCATATCCATATCTTAGGAGGTCTGTAGTTCCCAGAAGGAGTTCTTTTTATAATGTTTCACTCTGTGCTGTTTCATTGGCATTTTTATGTCTAAGCAAAGTTTAATAATGGAAATTAGGGGAACACAAGACTGCAGTGTGGGAGGAAGAGAGAGAAAGACAGTGTTCGATTCTGAAAGGGAAAAATTTCTTTGTTGTCATTAAAAAGAATGTGGAGGAAGGAATTTTTTTTATTTATTCATTGCTCCTATCCCTGGTCCTCTAAAGAAGGTGTCTGACTACAAACCTACCAATTTCTTGTGCTRTTGACAGTAAGTTGCTTCTTAACAGTGGCTTGGACTGTCATATACATAGATAAACAACTTCTGTTCTTTGGCCAAAATTTCTGTAGAGAGAATAGAAAAGAGAAAAAAGGAAAGAGAAGAAAAAAGGGAAAAAGGAAGGAGGAGAAGGGAAGGGAAAGGGAAAGGGGAAAGAARAATAAAGGAACATAAAATTTTTTCAGGATCCTTCTATCAGGGAATAAATGATGCCTTATAAGAAAAAATCAGCTTCCCATTGGTATATTCTGGGTAAGATTTTCTTTGCTGGTTTGTTTTGTTGGGTTTTTTTTTAACCAGCCTACAGCTGTGTTTCCCACATTCTCATCAGCCTGCGCTAACTTACATGGTCTTGGTCTGTAGTCCCAGTGGTTGCAAAAAGCAATTTTTACAGCAATTACAGAAACTCAAAACCCAGATGCAGCTACAAAGAATTCTCAATGCATTATTTAARAGGCAGGAGAAGCTTTAATTTTTAATTAGTTATTAGATTTGAAAATACCTATTTAGGGGAAGCCTCAGGTTTTGACTTCCCAATGGTGTCACTGTTGGAATCCAGTGAAACTAGTCTAGAATCCCTCCCTCATACTAAACAGCAGCTGAAAACAAGAAACCAATGAAACAGTCCTCCCATGTGAAAAAAAGTTACTTCACCTGTTAAATCTGTGTAAGCAAACACTGATGTAGTGAAAGGAATTTGAATAATTGATTTGAAGCCTTATCTTTACAAGGGAGTTCAGAAAGGTTTCAGATGATGCAGAACTCTCTCTGTCATGTCAGAGTGATTTCTACCTCAAAAATTTCTGCCATTGTCTGATTCCCAAAAAGCTCAATGTGATTAAGAAATTTTAAACAAAACTTTTTCTCTGCTGTTGAAAATGAATGGGAAAAACACCTCAACCAAAACAAATTATGAAAAAAAGCCTCACATATTCTTTCTTTTACACTTGTAAGGTACTAACGTTCTTTGTAAATGTCACCCAAATGACTTAGAAACATTGGCTGATAAAAGATCCTAAGACATCCATTGCATAGATGGGGAAAACACATAGTTTCCCTAACTTCCCCAGCAAGGTATTGATAGGGATGAGAAAAGAAGGGCATTCAATTTCTGCACAATGACTTGCTGAAGCAGGGACTGCTTCTCTAAGTCAAATGTTTGTTGAAGACCCCTGTGTTTTTACCTGCACATATTTTAATTTTATTTTTTAGTGATTACTGCTTAGATAGGAGATATTCTAAAAAACATTGATTACATATCAGRAGCAATTTTAATGGAGAAAACAAAATTGTGCATAATTTTTAAATTTTCCTGGGTAAATGTGTTCTCTAATAATTATTCATCCCCTTTCTGCCTGGACATGCAGGAGCAGTAACACTTTCTGCTTGTCAACATTTACACAAAAACCATTTATGAAGCTGAAATACTGATTTGGAATATTCAAGCCGATTCTGTTCTGCACAAATCTCATGACAAAACTTCTCTTGTCATCTGTAGTGGAGAGATTAGGATTAATTATCTAGTTCTCTSATAATGTAATGATGCAGGAGCTATTATTACAGGTCTTTCATAATGGCAGAGAAYAGGTAAATTCAACCTTTTCTGAGATACTGAAATGACAAATATATCACTTAATTCAAAGTATGACTACAAAGAATCACTACTGGCATGGCTCATAAATACACAGCATCTCTTTGACTTTATTAATGTCTGTCATACAGCACATCCTTTCTTGCCACATTGTGTGTTCCTATGAATGTTTAATTTAGTTTAGTCTTTTACTAACAGSTAATCAGTAGGTATTAGTTGCACTAAGTATCTTATTTACTGGATATGGATATTGTCTTCCAGTCTTTTCAGACCTTCTGCACATTAGTGTGTTTCTACAGCATTGCAAAAAGCAAATCAGAAAGCAGGTATTCTAATACTATAATATGCTGTACTATCATCTCATCAGTTTTTAATTCTGCCACTTACTGTAAGGCCAAATTGAATTTCTAGCACCAGAATGGATGACCTCAGAAATTACTCCAGCACTCCAAATCTGAAAATATTGTATTCACAGATTGAGGTCAAGGATTAGCAGTATGAAGCACATTAACAAAATGCTAATAGAAGCAAAGCTTGCCTCCCTTCCTATGACTTTAAYATCTTGGTCACTGCATAGCCATTTAGTCACCCTGACTCATTATAGTGCTATACAATGGGGATACAAAAAATGTTGCTTTAGAATCAAYGCTGGAAACAAGTTATATATAAAATTTGGGCTTAAAAAGCTTGCAGGGAAGATGTGGCTGTCATGGCTCATGCAGTCTGGAAAATGTTAGCAGTAAATAATATTTACAGGAACAGTAATCAAAGGATGCCATGGAAGCAGGCATCATACACAATGAACAGAAAAAAACCTGCCACTGTCCCAGAGCCTGAGATCTACCTCCTGGTCTGCCTGCTCAGGTGGCTGCTGTTCAGGCTGTGCTTCTGGCTGTGCTTCCAGCTGATGCACAGGTGCAGGAGAGCACAWGCATGCACAGTGTACTGTGAGCTGTGTCATTTCCATCCTCAACAACGAATGGAAACATGGATCCAGCACCCACATGGTTCTCAGGGCAAGCTACAATGATGGATAAGCTTTAGGGTGTTCAACACTATTGGCTACAGGGTATTCACTCCCTATTGGCAGTGGGGTTGGACTGGAAGGCAGCTTAGGGCCTGGCTGAAGGCAAGGGTCTTTATGTACTGCTCTGCCCTGGTCTGAGCAGCATCTGGGTCTGTGGCTCAACATGTGGAGAGGCACTGTCTGGGCTACAGCAAGGGCTTGAGGATGTAATACAAACACATATATGAAGTAGTATAAACTTTTAAATTGGCTATTCTCAGACAACAGCAGAAGGAAAACATTATGTTAAGCTTAGTCTGATGACACAAAATTCTTTTGAATGAATTCTATGGTTTRTTATTTTAAAAATAATGATGATAATAATATTCCTGTTGTCTGTTTTCTCATAGACATGAATCTCACCATGTCCTTTCTTTTTCCAGAAACATCTCTTGTTTTCTGTTGCTTTGTGGTGTTCTCAAAACTTTGAGATTCCATTCACTACATCTTTGCTTTCATTTCACTTTATAACTATTCCCTCTTTGCATCAGCCTTGAATATAAAAAGAACTTTAGTACTGTAGAGTTGMATTTAAATCAAAGAAAGAAAAAGAGAGGAAAAAAAAGAGAAAATAAGATATTTGTAACACCAAGACAAATGAGTATTTATTTGAACATTCCTGCAACCATATTTCTTGAATGCTATGTGCTGCCTTCTTTGCAYATGAAAAAAAAAATCCCTTTTCTGTTTTTTCCACCTTTGGGTGACAGTGGTTTAAGCAGTGAGAGTGAGTAAGGTGACTTCACTTCTGACACAAAGGCATGCCTYGCTGATCACTTATGTTCCAAGCCTGAGAGACTCCTCAAGGAATGTGGGAAGGAAATGTCCTATAAGCCTGTACTCTAAAGTACGGATACAGAGCATTAGCTACAAGGATGCAGCAAGAGCAGCTTGGGGAGTCACTGGGGAAATGTTCTGATCCATTTCTCCCTGCTTTAGCTCTTTCATGCCTCCAGTCCTGTCCCTGGGTCTTTTAAAAGAAGTCTCTGATAGGAAGTGTTCTGCAGCCATGGGTTTCAGAGTAGCTGTTAATAGCTCTGCAGTGAATCTAGAGGCTTTCAGAAAGAAYAAAGGAATAAACAGAAAACATTTAAGAGCTTTATATCCCCAAAAGGGGCTGGTTCCATCCCCTTTTGTCTATTTTTCAGACACACATTTTATTGTGAGCCAAGTCTGGAGTATCAACCTACAGGCTGGTGTCCCTTCCTGCTTGTGTATGTAAAAATAATTTGATAGGCTGAATTATCTGGTCTACAAAAATCAGTARGTGTCTCTTGCCATATGGTGGGACATTAACTGAGTCTCTGTCTCTCACATAGGGTAGTGGGTACTAATCTGTCAGAAAATGAAAATGTATTAATTGTATTWAGTCTGYATAAGCACAGGGAAGATAAGCAGAWGAATGGGAAGCACCTCATATTTTAAATATTGAACTTGTTCTTTGAAGTTTTGTGTCTCTGTKTAAGAATTTCATTTCAGACAGCTGGCCTGAACAGCTCTTCTTTTTTCCGAATGATTTGCTGAATGGGAAAAAAAGTATTGTGAGTTTTATATAAATCAGAAAAAAACTCAGATTTCTGCATAAGTATTACTGAGCTTCTATTAGAAAAAAAAGCTGCCTTTTGCTCTTTTCCAGAGGATGAAGCATTTTTACAAGARGCTGTCAACCCCATTTCTAGATGAAACCAATTCACAAACAAAGGTCAAACAAAGCACCTAATTTTTTGACATTTTCCTRCTGCTGAGATGATGTACTCTTTTAGCCTTTCCATGAGTCAGAYTTAATGAACAAATCAGGTAGGTTCATTGGCATATGCTCACCAGCCAAAGTAATGGCTGGTTATTCCATTTGTCACACAATTCAGTAAATACTCTGTGGGAGAAAAGGTTCTTCTCTCCAGGGCTGCTAAGGAAGCTAAAATGTTTCTTTCTTTATCTTTGTTTAATTTTCATTCAGTTAATGAAATAATTGAGAATCAGGYCTTAAAAATATGATTGCTTTATTAATAATGGATGGGCACCATTAGAAAGGGCTAATCAACCTGTTAGACTGTTTTTTTAATAACATGCGCAACATAATGGTAGCATTGTAAAGCTCTCATTTGAAGGGATATTTTCCCCAGCTGGTTGCATTTTCATTATTAYTGATTCATCAAGTGCAAGTGGTGATTTTAAATCTTTTTCTCAACCTATCATTGCYATCAAGTAAGCTATATTGGACTGGATTTTCAACAGGCATTAGGTAATATAGCTTTACTTAAGTGAGATAAATGCACTGATTTATATTACCCAGAACCCTAAGCTGCAGTTCAGGTTAGGGCTCAGCAGGACTCGGGATCACTCAACCACTCCTGGCTGTCTCCAGGGTACTCCTCAGGTCCTGTGTGCCCACTTCCTCTCCTCCACTGCCTGACCTGCAGGGGCACTGCCTTTGTGTTGCACARGCCACTGGTACAGCTCTTCTGGTTTTCTCTGTAGCCTTCATTTCTATTTGTGTAATTAAGCTAAGCATGGCGCCAGCTCAGATTTAGTTATAATCGCAGCCCRAGACTGGCTTTACAAACTCATTTTTCCTGTGTGTTCTTGTGTGTCAGCCTCTAGCACACAGCAGCAGTTTTGAAAAGCTGTAAATAATCAACAGTTTGGAGAAGGAGCATTAGTAAAATTGAAGGGGAC
The DNA here is from genome assembly GCA_902810485.1 of Alauda arvensis. Taxonomy (NCBI): domain Eukaryota; kingdom Metazoa; phylum Chordata; class Aves; order Passeriformes; family Alaudidae; genus Alauda; species Alauda arvensis. The sequence continues at coordinate 2,391,178 of CADDXX010000037.1, forward strand.
TTTATGATGTGTTTATTAACAGTAGTGAGAGCTGGGTGGCATTCCAGAGATCTCCTCTGATTACTTCCCCTTAATGTAATTTTTTTAATAAACAATGCATGTTAGTGACATCCCATGTTGGAACAGCATAATCTGGGGCATGCCTTTAAGTAGAAATATGGAAAATGGAAGAACAGGATGACAGACAGAATGGGCTGAAAGGTGCTTGGCAATGCACTTTGTCAGTCTCATTTTTATTTGCAACAGTTAGTTGGAAGAGATTAGTCAAATTCTGGTGCAAATGTGCTTGAAATCTCATGATTTCCTGTCATTTCTGCTCTAAATTGCACCCTAAAGTTCTGGCAATATAACTCAGCAKTAATAAAGCCTAATTTTATTTTATATAAATAAGTATATAGCAGGTGTAATTAGATACACACACCCASTAATGTGTGCAATACATATGCACACGTATACATTCACTGTATGTGTGTTTATAAATATCTTTCCAATAAGTACAGTAATTGAAAGAAACTCTACAAATCCAATATGTCAAGTTTTGGCAAGATTTTCAGAACAATTTTCTTAGTGTTGGTATTTTTCTTTGTGGTGTTCTTTGGCCACTGGGAAGAAGCTGTTCCTAGAGGTGTCTCTGCCTATGGACCAGTCTTTCTTCAGCTTCTCTGAGTGCTCTGATGAAGAACTGCAAGATCTCATAGAGCACTGGCTAGGAAAGGGGAAGCAAGGCTCCTTCAGTCAATCAACGTTTCAGCTGACAAAGCTAAGTCAGCAATGATATTAATGTGTACACCCAATATTAATGTGTACACCCATGTGTGATGTTGGGCCTTACAAGAGCCTGGGAGCATCCTAAGTAAGGGTCCCTGTCCATGTGTGTGGAGTGAACAGCAGTGCAAAAATGTCAAGTGCCTCCTGTCAGTACATAAGTTCTTCTGCAAGAAGGGGTTCTTTGTGAGCTTTTCAGATTACACTCTGAAATCCTGCTTCCTTTAATCTTGGCCACATCACCTCTSTGTTCTGCCCATGATGTCAGCCTGAATGTTTCCTTACCCTTCAGATCAGAGATGAAGACTGAAGGTGTATTATACCAAAAGAAAASTTATTTAGCTACCAACAGTTACAAATCCTGTGGACTGAGGCTGGGTGACTTTCTAATCTATCTRTACACTCACTTTGATGTTCAGTGTTGGGAAAAATGCTTGATAGGCCGCAGGAGAACCCTGAATTCAGATAAAAATGTGATTTTCACAAAATTCAGTTAGAATAAAACAATAAAGGAAATCTTTTCACTCCTTTCACAAAAGAATATATTTCACCTGTATTAACATTCTGCTTTTGCCCTTGCCTTCTGACTTAACCTTTTCTTAGGCTGTATAAGAGAGTCTATTGTTGGAGCAGATAGTGGAAACCTTTATATGAAAAGATAGTACCGTGATAAGATACAGTGCTCTGTCCAGCCCTAATTCCCTTCTACTTACCTTTTCTTTCCTTCTTGTATTTTCAGTTCTTTCTTACCTTTATTGCTGCTGCTTCTCCCATTTTTTTTTTATCATGACACTGGCTGAATGTATGAATTGTACAGGCTAATAAAATAACTTTTTCACATCTCACTTTTATTCTTCAAACATCAAACAAAACAAAAACCAAAACAAACAAACAAAAAAAAACCCAAGAAAGTAAAATTAATAAAGCCAGTTGTGAACGGTTTATTCTGTTTGCAAACCCCCTTTTTTCCTGTTCTACACAGATTCTGCACTTACACCTGCAACAGTAGGAGGAAGAAATGTTCTTTTCTCCCATTAATTGTTTTTAAGATGTTAATGGGAGAGGTTTCCTTTGTGACACAGTGCAGAACACAACTACCATCGCTAATAATTAAGGTTATCCTAGAAAATTTCTCACCTCTTATGAAATCCTGTCACAGAATAGTGCAACTCCTGCCTGCCTTTCCTGTAACACACTSTGTGTGTGCAATAGGCTTTTGTTTTTCTGGAGGTCTCCGCATATTGCTCAGCCAGGAGCAGCCACTGTAGCATGAAGTGCCCTGTGGACTGCTCCAAATCTCTATTTGTTCCTTCATTTTCTGGGCACAACGTATCTCTGAGGCTTCAGCTTGAAACAGGGAGATAAGGATGGCTAGGGAGTACAAGGAAGGGTTTCCAGGTCCTGGAAGGTGTGCCTGTGGCTGCAACACCACCCAGATGAAGTCACCTGACTCCTGACTGTCCAGTTAGGGCCCTTGACAAGCAGAACTCATTGAGGAATCCCTGTAATAACACAGAAGAGCTAAAATAACACCTGTCTTTGTAGTGAAGGTTAAAGTGTATAACACATATAAAGAGATATTTGAATATTATCAYGATTTTCTGTCTTCATACAAAAAACCAATCCTCCAGGAAGGATCATTAAATCTTATGCTTCTTAGGTGCTTTTGATTGCTGCCCTCTTCAAAAATATGCATTTAAAATCTGAAAAATCAGAATCTCAACTTATTTCCTCCTTTTTCTTGCATACCCACCCTGCACACCTGATGTGCAGCTCCCTGGATCTGTCCCCGAAGTTGTCTCTGCARTGGGTTTCCCCCATTTGGAAAAAATCACAGCTCTTTCTGTTCCAGATCTTGTTATTGATGACCTGGACCTTCTCACTTTACCTGGTACAAGCTTTTATATTGCATGTGATTCTTCTCTCAACCTACAGTAAGAAGTCTATTAGCTATAATTGGAAAATTGAACCTCTTCCAACTGTGGGTAGCTTATTTAGCCAAGATGGGTTTTGCATGCAAATGGAGCATATTACATGTCAATTGAATTGARAAGTGACTCTTAAAACTCTGTTTACCTTTTATTAAGTTTCAAAATGATTATGCCCTCTGCCGAAATTAAGTTTAATTTTCATTTTTGCYTATCTTGCTATGTAGTCTTATTTAGCTAATTAATGTCTTTTTTGTTTATTTGGCATTCCCAGCAATACTTTCTCATGCAGAATACACTTGAAAAATGAAAAAATAAAATTTCAGTCAGAGATCATTTACCTTCTCCACCTACTAGTCTCTAAATCTACATGTTTAGAGGAATTTTTTTTATCAATTTAAGCAAAACAACTTGTTACTATAATCAGAAACTTGTGAGGGTTTTTTTAATTGATTTAAGTCAAAAATTATGCTRTGTAAGTTCTTGGTGTTATCATTCTGGCTTTTATGCTGGAATAGCTACATACAGAATTTYCAGAGCTTTGCAGATTATCACTTAAGGGTGGGGAAATCTCTGATTGTTAGTGCTTTAGCACATCTTCCATGGGGCTTCAWACAGTAATTAAAGCTGTTTCAGTACTGGCCCTGTGTCTCTGTTGTAGTTGGTGACATCATTAGTTGATTAGAGTAATAAKATTCTCTAAAAGAGTCTTGAGCTCAGTTTTGGTTGTAAAATTAGGATGAATGTGAGAAATTGTGTTTTCTCATCTTGGCATCTGAATTTACTGTAACAAAGGGAAAATTTAAAGAATAAAAACATTGTCTCAATATAGTCTGGGGTTATAGTCAAACAGGATCAAATTTGCTCACTCTGATAGTCTGTTTTTAAAATCAGGAGACCATTTTGATATGTTTCTGAATTATTCTTGCTGTGACTTGATTCTTCTCCCTTGAAAATTCAGTGTGCCTATTTGAGTATTATAAAAAAAAAAAAGAGATTGTTTCCATTTAGATATCATGTGATTTGGTTTAGGATTGTAGATGAGCTTGCAGTGCTGCATAGCTGGTGATCTCACTAGGGACATGCTCTGAAGCCATATTGATTGAAACATTTAAATCATGACTGAAAAAAATTGTGGTAAATATCCATTGCAGGAGTTTTTCTATATTAGTTCTCCTTCAAAGGAAGTTGGTGCCTAAACCTATTAAAGTTTATTATTTTTATATGGATTTTTTTTTCTAAATTAAAACTGAATGCTTCAGTAGAATTGATGTTAATCTCCTTGAAGTTTGAATACTTTGTCAAAATGTTAAGGAAAACAGAAGATGTGCATCCATAGTGATATGGATATGGTATGATATGGTATTTTATGTATTTCATAGAAACTGCAGATGTTAACTGGTCATACCTGACATCAAAGAGGTTATCTAATATCTTAGGTTGCAAAAAGACATCTATGCTGCTTCTGTGAGTGAAACTACTGTGGCTATCCACGGGGTGTACACTGTATAAATATTTATTTTGTTTATTTATTTATTTATTATAAATCCTTCCAAATTAAGAGGGCTGGGCAATCACCAGCCTCATGAAGTACAACAAGGAAACATGCCAGATTCTGCACCTGGGAAAGGTAATCCTGTTAGATAGACTGGGGAAGGAGATGCTGGGAAGCAGTGCCATGGAAAGGGACCTGGGGRTCCTGGYTGATGRCARGYTGRMCATGAGCCAGGAGTGCCYTGGCAGCCAGGAGGGCCAAGCAGGTGCWGGGRGCATCAGGCACAGCATCACAGCTGTGCAAGGGARGGGAYTGTCCTGCTCTGCTCTGCACTGGGGCASCCTCACYTCCAGTGATGGGRGTGTTTTTGGGTGCCACAGTATAAGAAAWAYATTRAACWAYKRGAGAGYRTCCAAAGGAGGGCAACAAAGATGGTGAAGGGCCTGAAGAGGAAGCTGAATGAGGAGCAGCTGAGGTACCKTGGTCTGTTCAGCCTGGAAGAGACTGAGGRGAGACCTCATTGTAGTCTGCAACTTCCTCACTRAGAGGAGAGGCAGGCACTGATCTCTTCTCTGTGGTRACCAGTGACAGGACCCAAGRGAATGACCTGAAATTGTGTCCAGGGAGRTTTAGATTGGACWTTRGAAAAAGGTTCTTCACCCAGAGGAGGGTTGGGCACTGGAACAGGCTCCCCAGGGMAGKGGTCACAGCAYCAAGCCTGAGAGAGTTCAAGAAGTGTTTGGACACTGYTCTCAGGCACATGGTGTGSYTCTTGGGGTGTCCTGTGYAGGGTCAGGAGTTGGACTTAGATGATCCTTGTGGATCCCTTCCAGTYCAGCATATTCTGCAATTCTGTGATTTGGGGAGATTTTAGTTGCAAGTATTTCCTTAAGTCTTCATTCTGGGAAGTTGCAGTAACACACATGTGCACTAGTCAGAGTTCTGCACACTTTGGTTTTGTCTCAACTTCAGGCCATATCTTAACATGGAAATGGTTCATCTGAAAATGTTGAAATGGTGTTGCTGATGCCATTGTTATACTYGACCCTAACCATCTCTTTACTTAAGGTGCTACTGTAGTATAGGGGTATTTTTATTTGACATCTTCAGAAAAGTCCTTTTTATCTTCCAAATGACTTTTAACATTGTGCTATATGGGAGTCATGTTTCGTAGCACTCATCATCTCCTTAAATGTTAATATTTTCATTTTTCCCTTGATAGTTGATCTTCAAATCTACCAAAAGTTCACCTTATGTGCTTTCTTTTTCTTTTCTTTTAAAACTGTTTTTAAACCAYACTTTTGCATTACTCTTTTATTCCYTATTTCCATTTTTAAGGTTTTGCTTAATTCCCTAAAATGTCAGCTGTGTTCACCTGCTTCCTACAACATCTATTCTTTCARTTTAAATCTTCACTTTCAAGTAGGYRCTGTCTCTGAAGCTTTTTCCTCYTTTTTTGTGTCCTGAGTTKCTTCTCTTGTGGAGYTGYRCAGTCAGTMWTGTTTTCWGCTTTCTATCACTTGACCTCTGCATGATCATTATTTTGASTTGGTTCCTGTATTTTTCAGTTTCCTAATGTTTATGTTATAAAACTGAAGTTACTTCAAAGGAAACATCTTCCACCCTGTAATACATACAGAGGTTGCACTTCTTGTTGGTCTATTATATTATATGTTAGGCTTTCTATCAACAAAAGTAGTCAGAGTAGCATGCACATACAAGAGCAGATAAAAAAACAGGGGGAAAACATCAGAAATTAAAGTTGCCTAGAACCTGATAGTCAGAAGAAACCCACATGTATCTGTGCCAGGTCTTGCATTTGACAAGTTTATGAACTCTGGGAATCTTTTATTTTGTGTTTGACAGAGGATACAAACTGCACTAGTAAATTAAACACTTCATAATATCTAGAACTACTTGATTTCAGGGATCACATATTTTAAAGAATCCATGAGGAAAGCAGCTAGTATTTTACATAAGWMTGTCYTGCATCCATTACCACTGGGTCTTGTAACTTCTTTTTAAATATATCTMTAATTCCTAATATCTTTTTAAACATATCTATAATTCTCATTGATCATGAGATAAATTGGTGAATTAAGGTTTTATTGTAAAAACASCTTTCCTGGTACTTCCAGTTATCCCCACTCTGAATATATCTTAATGTCAGAAGAATATATCTGATATCAGAAGATGTCCAATGCAACAGGCTATGTCATGAAGTCTAAACTGGCGTTTTTCAAAGCTCTTTCAAGTTTGGGTTCTTTTGGTTTTATGAGGGRTTTTTTTTTAACTTTTTTTTTYCCCTAAATCAGTGACACTGGTAACYRATATTCRACTTTTACAAGTTCTGGTCATACAATTGAGGCRTACTGTAATACCTGTGAGAGAAAGAGACAAAGTTCATGTAAGACAGCCAAACACTTTGATGTAACTATCTCTTGTTCGCTGTGAATATTTAGGGGTGCTTCTGTGTGATGCTTATTAGTGCAACATTTGAGTGATAGGTGTGCATTAATATTTTTATTCTTTTAGTCTACAGCAGAGTAGGTGAGTGCTATGTATTTATTTYTGAAGGAAGTGAACAGTACAGATGAAATGAGATGCTCCAGGGCTCACAAGAAACCCTTTGGTAGTGCTGGGAATGAAACCTTGCTCTTTCCAAGTTCCCCTTCTCATGAGATACTGTTAAAACTATGTGAGGCATGTGCCCAAAGGCAGTCAGCTGTAGAAACTGAGCCTGAGGAGGTAAGAGGAGGTTGTGACCACAGGCATGTTTTCTCTTTTAATACAGGAGAGAATTTCCTTTCAGAATTCTTCTGGACAAGTGTCAGCAACAGGAATTAACTACCTTGTTTCAGATTCTAAGAGAATGAAAATGCTTTATCCAAACTCACTCACAAGTTTCTACTCATTCCCAAGTTTCAGGAGCTTTAAATATCTGTCAATCCCCTTGAAAAGATTTTCTTCCTGCTTGATAAAACTTGTTTCCTCTTCTTTCACTTAAATTGAAAAATGGCACAAGCCAAGTGGTGCACTGTGTGTGGCACAGCCAYTCCTACAGCCCTGGCTTTAGCTGTGCAGATCTCCACATGACAGTTCTCCCTCCAGAATTTCCACAAATCCAGTCCCGATAGCTCAGGTTTAGATGTGTTTTTGAGCCCTGAGAGTAAGTAATAAGGTTTGAAGGAGAGCTGGAGTCTGAGTGTCTGCTTTGAAGATTGTTTATTCTTTTTCTTATCTCTATAAATTCTTTCTGTCCAGTGTGAAGTGTGCAGGCAGCCAGAAAAGCACAGTCTGACCCTCCTGCAAGGGCACCTTTAACTTTTATACTTAAACCTACATGAACAGTGTTTTCCTTTATGTACCAATACCTAGGACCCATGTTAAACTGTGAAACTCTACTACAATCCAATCCCAAAAAGCCACCACCTCAGCAGAAGATGGAGGACAAGAAGAACCAGGAAAAGGAGAATAGACACACTCAAATTCCTCCATCTTTGCTCTCTTAACCCTTATATTAAAATCTAAAAATTCTACATTTCCCCCTGTGCTATACTCATGCTAATTAAACTCTCGTGGCTTGCATTGTTTCTCTCAATGTTGGCAGCTTTTTCCAGGGGCTCAGATCAAAAGCACAGGTATCCTTGGCTTTGTCCCAAGACCCTCRGATCTCTTGTGAGGGTCTTGAGCTTCCCAGGGCACCCAAAGGSGTGACCCAGGCTCCCACACAGATACRCTCAGAAGTGGGCAAATCCCTCCTCCTTCTCTGGACACTGACCTCAGTTTAGCAGTGCTCAAATGGAAGTCCTCCTCCTCAACCACCTGCTTCAGTTTCATGAAATGACCTTTATTAATGAAGCTGATGTCTCATGAGATCTGCTCAGAATCTGTTGCTTCCCTGCCAATCACATTTGAAAAAACCAACTTTCTCAAAGAAATCGATCTCTTCAGAAAAAAAAATTGAGACTGAAAGCAAAACATGATGGTTAACTAGCTTTCTGCTTGTTCTGACACTCTGGGTTTTGCCCTGTCCAACGTAGTTGACCACCAAGTAGGGGATATTTGTCCATATTTTACAGGTGAATCGATAATATGGGTATATTAGGAAATTATTTTTATTCATAGAATTATGTCATATGATCCGAATAATGCATGAAGGCACATACTTCAGAAACAAAAAATATAATTAAAGTGTCTAGAGAGGAACTTCTTTGTTCYGTAGAGGAAAACAAACTCTTTGTTTGTTGTTTGGGGGCTTATGTTTTGCCTCTTGCATTCACAGAGGAAATCTGTTTGCATTTATCATATCTGTCTTCTTCCTGTGCATCCTTCAGGAARCATTTTTTTGAAGACTAGGAAAAAATAGAACTAAATATGGCACAATAATATCCTCTTTTTAGCTCAACACAGTAATTTATATCTATTATCTAGCATATATTATTTTAAATACCAGAAAAATTATACCCTAGAATGAGCGTGCTGCACATTGGGTTTTAATCTCCTTCTCCCTAGCAACAGTCAAAAGAAACAATAAGGGCAATAAATAGCCAAATAGGGCATAAGAAATGAATAAAAATAGTGTCTCTGTTTGGGGAAATGGATCGTTAATCACTTCTCCTCTGATGTCCCTAAAATTGAAGGTTAGTACAATTAGCAGTTTCAAAGAGCAGTTTCAAAATAGCCTCAGAAATTATCTTAGTTTCCAAAACAATAGGCCTTTTTTAAAATAAACATGATAAACCCAGGGGATCTTGCTGACTTCAGGAAGTTCAAAAGACATCCATGCCTCCACACAGAGCAGCCCCAGGCCGTGTCTTCACTGAAAAAAGGGATGTCTTTACACTGCATTAAATTTAGATGGTGGAGGTGTTCTTCTRTTATGACAGTGGGGCAAGAATAAGGTAGTTTTAGCTTTTTTGTAGGCAATTTGAKGTTATCCTTGAGCTGAGGTACAAAGGCAACATTTCTGAGATTCAGTAATTTTTTTAAGATACGGGCTATCTAGTTTCAATGGCTATCCTGGGTTATTTATTTAAATGCAAAATGGAAATGGTGCCCCATATCCATGTGATATCCATTCAAGACTGAATATGTTGTACACCAGCAAGCTGGCAGCAACCCTAYAGCAGGAACTAAAACTGCATCTGCTCTGACTTTCTGTGTTTAACAGAGATTATATTAAAATGTCTCTTTTGGTACAGGCTCCAAGGGTGGGATTTTTATGTCCATGGGTCAGTCTCTAACTGAAAGGGCTGRGTGGTTGAAGATACCTGTATTTCTAAGTAATTTAAGTAGTTCTCTGCTGCATTGCTCTTTGCTCTCTACACTCTGCAAGGGAGCTGAAGTTTGTTTCAGAGGTTTGCTTCAATGCTGAAGCTCTGATGGGAGAGCAAAATGCCATCCCCAGCATCTCTATTATGTAAAAGCAGCAGTGAACCAGGACTGGGGTGAAAATTTAATCTTAAATTTGCCAAATGTAAGAGCAGTAGGAGCCAACTGTTATGTACTACTATTACTTGACTATAGAATGAGCCCAGGAAAACTAAATGTCTGTATCAGYTGGGCTGGCATTACATGGCCCAAACATGAGCTACTCTCCAAGTGAACTGCAGAGTTGCAGATGTCATTTTACCACTCTGAGTAAGCAGGACAGTGTTGTGCCTCCCAAAAGWTTAATCTTCAATCTCTCAGACTGCTGACTTTTTTTTTTTGTTTTGTTTTAACAAAGACTCATAGTAGCTCACAAGAGTCAGTGGAAGTTTTGCCACTGACTTACAACAAGAGCTTTTCAAAGCCCCACTYGGGCTTATGCACCTGAACATGATGACTTGCAAAGTTAAATTCAAAGATAGGAGGAAGCAGTTCTTTTTTCATGAACAACTRCTCCAGGGCTGTTTTCTGCCTAAATGAAGTATTCATTGTGTGGGTTTTGTTCTGGTCKWTGGGTRGGAAYTGATGCTGCAATTAACTGCAGCATWAATTAATTGCTCTCTACAGGTTATCTGGATCACCAGTCAAACTAGAACGTGTCATTGGGCTTCCAGTGGGCACCAGGGAGGAGGAAGTTTTCAAAAGTGTACAGTGGGAGCTGGGTACTGGTTGCACCTTGAGTAATTTTTTTGCTTGTTTCAATAATTTTTGTCTCTAATTTTTGCTTTCTTATTATTATTTTCTTAAATTTAAAAATAAATGGGTCAGTAGATTCATGATAATACAGTTTAAAAATGAGKATTTTATGCTTATTAAGAAATGCAGTTGACAGAAAATCACTATGGCTGCTTTCAAAACAAAAAAATCTGGTTTCAAAGATTCTGCAGTTTTTAGGAGATTTCTTACCCTTAAAATAATGTTGAACTAAAAAGATTTTTCAAGGAGAAATGTTTCACCAAAGACARTTTTTGTATTATTGTTGTAGTGTGTAGTGGGTTTTTTTAAAAGACTCAGAGCTTTCCAGCAGGAGAAAAAGTGTAAATAAAACCAAGAACTGTAATTTTTAGCTMATCTTTTTAGAGAATCTGCTCTCATTTGTTATTCTGAACTCAATACAATTYGGTTTTTCTTAGTYTTTAATTTAGTCTTGCAAGTTTGCAGGRGAAAGCTGACTCAGAGAGCCCTCTCCTATTTTGCCTGAACTTGCCTGCTATTTTGCCCAAATTAGCATGTGCATTTATATTAAGAGGTGTGAGCCTCAACATTTGCTGAAAAAGAGTAGTGTGGCTCAGTAAAGTGCCCTGTTGAGAGGTGTTTTCTTACCTATTATTAGCCCAGATTTTCTTATTGTTATGATCGTTCAATTATCACTAATTTTTGTGCATTAAGTAAAAATATTTTCTCTTACATTTCATTGTTTATGACATTCTAATACTTGAAACTGATTTTCATACCCCCTATCTCCATAGGTTTAATTTAACCATGCATTAATATTTTAATCTTTACCCATAAATCACAATATCCTGTTCTTTAATGATGTGTTCTTCTTTTCTAAAAATTCCCTGTATTTTTTGTGATACAGACTTTTCAGAAAGAGGAACACAGTATTTCAGATGCTGTCTCAGTGGTATATTCATCGGGGTTTTGTTGTGTTGGACGTAAATAATACCATGTTCCTTGTTTTCCTGTAAAACGTTATCTGTAGTGTGCAGCTAAAATGAGTATTTCGTTACTCCTTTTCTTGTTAGCATTGGATGCTCATGATATAAAATAGATCCTGTTGACAGAATCCAGCATGGTCTTCAACTGTGAACTATTGTGGTAGGGAAACTGCTCTTATCTCCACCAGCCACTGGTGAAGCAGACACACTGCACTTGTTCTTGGAGAGCTTGCTGTCCCCTGAGCATCATTTTGCCTCACTTCTCTCTGCACAAATGTCTTCAAAAGGAGACCTGATCCTGTATGTTCACTGTGTGTAGATAGCTGTAAAGATACAGCTCTGTATCTTTAGATACCTGTGCATGGAAATCTCTAGTATCACCTGAGTGTCAATTGAACATTGTTGATGATGCAGAGGTAATACTTGGTTAAGTTTTCTTTCAAAGAAATTAATTAGAAACATGCAACATGTAAATGCACAATTCRTTTTTACCAGCTGAGTATTGTCTCCTTAGGTAGATTTTTGAAACAATGAACACACTATGCACAACATTTGTAATCCAATATTTATAGCTACCCTTACAAAGAGTAAATTTGCTGCCAGATGTAGAAAAGGGCACAAATTTTTACTTTAATTCAGTCTTTCTTCTCTATTGTTAATAGTTTTCAGGCAGAACTGYATTCCTGTAAACTTGTTTGTTACAAAAGATTGTGTCAGAAGCCCCTTCTGGGTATGTACTGTAGTTCTGTGGCAGCAATTTGTGTTCCATAAAAGYGAAATTTTAAACATTTTAGTGTGACTACATTGCCATGGGAATATATAAATGCTTCGACAGGCTGGGGAAAGAGTGGCTTGAAAGCTGTTTGCCAGAAAGGGACCTGTGCATGCTGGTTGACATTCAGTTCAATATAAGCCAGCAGTGTGTSCAGGTGGCCAAAAGGTCAATGGCATCCTGGCCTGCATCAGGAATAGTGTGGCCAGCAGRYCCAGGGAAGTGACCATCCTCCTGGTCATGGCATTGCTGAGGCCACACATTGAGTACTGCATTCAGCTCTGGGCCCCTCACTTKARAAAGGACATTGAGGARCTGGAGCATGTCCAGCAAARTGCCACAAGGGGATGAAGGGACTAGAGGATGTTTTATGGGGAACAGCTGAGGGACCTGGGTTTGTTYAGTCTCAGAAGAGGAGGCTCAGGGGGGACCTCATTGCTCTCTACAACTCCCTGAAAGGAGACTTCTGCTATGACTGCAGTGAGGGGAGAAGAAATTACCTTGAACTAAGACAGGGGAGCTTCAGATTAGATATTAAAAAATTAAAAAAAAAATAAAAACAACACAAAAAAACACCATTAGGGTGGTCAGGCATTGGAATGGATTTTCCAGAGATGTGGTGGWGTCACCAGTCCCAAAGGTGTTTAAGAGGCATCTGGATCTGTCACTGGGTAATGTGATTTAGTGATTTAAGGCTTACAGTGATAATGCTGGGTGAAAATTGCACCTGATGATCTTAAAGGTCTCTTCAAACCTTGACAAGTCTATAGCTCCATGGTGCCACGTACATCAGCAACCAAGGTCTTTGATGCACACCAAGAACTGGTCACAAATGCATTCTCTCTTGTTAGCCCTGAAATTTCAGAYTTCTCTAAGCACTCACTTCTTGCAGAAGCTATGCTTTCTCTTAGAAATTATGCTTCAGCAATCACATGTTCTAGTCTCCACCTCTTTTTTGTCTCATCTTTTTCAAAAGTCATCTTTACCTCTGAATAAATGATGCTCACCTAGCCCCACCCAAAGCATTCACACTTTATTCTCCTTTTCTCCCTTATAAGCATCACTAATCTGTAGCACACAAATTCTTTGCATATGGGTTTGTAGTTGTTTAAAAAGCTAAGAGGGAAGAGGGTAATTACAGACAGGTACTGCTGAGGAGAAATTCTTTGTCTCTGTTGCCACACAGCAAAGTCAGAGCTTTTGAGGAACTGGAGGTCTTTCCATTCAACTAATGGATTCCTATGGTCCTGTTGAAATGGTCAGTGTGATGGTGCAATCAGGGTTGACAGATGCCCAGTGCCTCCCGGAGCAGTGATTTTGTTTMATCTAAAGAGATAAAAAGTAATACTGCCTGACACAGCAAGGTCTTTGGAGCCTTTCTTAGCAGGATACATCTTTCCACACTTTGCTCCTAAGCGCTCAGTATCCCATGGCAACCTCTTTTCTTTAGGGAGCTCTAGATTTTGACATATCATTAATACATGAGTTGAGGAAGCAAAGCTGCAAAGCTGGAGATTGGTTCATGGATTTAGCTGAGGTAAATAGCAAGGAAATCTAAAGGCAGGCTGAAACCARTTTTATGGTACTTCCTGTGGGATTAATGCCTAAATTTGTTTGTCTGGTAATGAAGAAAAGTTATCACCTGCAGGTGCAGATAGAAATTGTAGAGAAATGTTTTTATAAAGGATAGCTCCAAGATAACAACACCAAACACTTTTTAAAAAACTAGTCTATTTTAAAGCACTAGCTGCTAATTGAAGAAGAGTGCTAGAGAAATTCATTCTGTATGGAAATACTGTGACCTGCTTGATTACAGAACAAATATTATTGAGAGGACAGTAAGACCAGTGGGAAAAAAAAGTAGAGTGACATATAAGCCACATATATTCATCTATACTTTGGTATAGAATAGACTGGAACAATTGAAATTACAAGTGACTCAGTTCATCCCTTTAGCATGTTTAGTCTTCATCTCCTGGAAGGTAGTTGTTTACTTTTTGGCTACCAGTTGCTCTTAGCAGAGGGCAAAATATGAGATAAAAACTTAGAAAAAGATAATATGGRGATGATAAAGAGCAACCACTATGTATGCTGACTGTACTATTCAGGAATATTCATTGACTAACCTCAAACTTTAATTTCTGTCAAGCTCARAATATGATGATTGACCAGCAGCATCCAAAACCCCTTTCCTCTAGAATACACAGGGCTTTGCTTCGCAAGAAAGATGCAAGTGTGTCAGTACCTCCACATGCTTAGTGCCTGCCTATGATGGGTTATATTAATATTTGCATTGTATAAGGAGGAAAGATGCATGGATRCAAGCATGGAACCAGATTATTCTTTTATTTATGAGATGCAGATCTTAGACTCCACAAGATGCTTGCTGATTCACCTGAARGCAATTTCTGAAGTAAGAAACAGATCAACAAAGGAATACGGGGAGATAAAATACATTCATGAATTTTATCTGCTGCTGTCTYTTGGTGCAAATTTGGAAGAATATAGCTTCAGATTTAAAAAATATTTGTTTGGGGTTTTGGGTGGAAAAACTCAGAAAGAAACCAAAGAACTTCAAAAAGCAGTGTCTTGTGGAATAATTTTACTTGGACTTGGTAGAAGTTCATTTATTCCAGAGTAGACATGAAAATGAACCTGCATACTTCATCTGGAGAGAATAGATGAAAGGTTGCACAAATACTTTAGTCTTATGTCTTACTTTACATCTCTGACACAAAGCAAGGTGTCTAAATGCATTTTGCAAAGACAGACTTCTTCTGCTCATACTTTATTGCAAGGACATATCTGCAGTTGTTGATCTARTAAATCAAGCAGAAGGTCCTGCTTCCTTATTTGTGATTAATAGTTTAAATGTAAAATGATCATTTGGATTGACATGGTAACTTTACTTAGGAGATAGCATTAGGAAAGACCATTCTCTCTGAATGCACTTGAGCTGCAGAACATCTGAAAAATGGTATAAATAACAATTTAGATATTGAACTTTCTAAATTAGATCTGCCATTTTGTATTATTTCTTCAGTCTTAAATTTTATAAATGCATCCAGAAGATTCTGGGAGATAAATGTCATCATATGTTCTGATCTCTTGCCCAGTGTAATTTTCCTTAGGACAAAAYAATGTTTTAGACAGTAGCACAGTTAATTTGTCTATGTCCAGCCTGAAATCTCAACTTTCAGAAGTTAGGGAAGGATGACAGGGTGCTACTTACTGGAGTATTCAAGAAGCCTGTCAGAAAAAAAGAAAACCAACAATAATAAAAGGGAATATCTGTATGAAAAGCCTTACCWAAGGTARSATTTTGCCTTATTGAGCCTGAAAAAATGATGTGTCCAGTCAGATAAATGCCTCCAGCAGACATGACATTCCCTCTAGAAGTTGTGGAAGACCTGTGGCTCTTCAGAAAATGGCCATAGCTTTGGAAGTGCTGGGCATTTATATAGATGAATGATTACTGTTTTTCTTCAATTCACCGTATCTGTGTCTGATTCACCATTTAGAACACTGAACACATTTTTTGCACAATGTTGTCTATTTGTATGGCCAAAGTGACACATTCATCCCTCATACCMAAACTTTTAGTGATTAAATCTGCTAATTCTGGGTGGTTTTACTGCAAGACGTGTACTTGTAGTTTTTTCTTAAATCTATAGTTCTTCTRAAAAGCCAATAGAAGAAATTTGTTAATCTTCAGGATCACAGGGGAAAGTGTGAAAATATGGCCTTGCTGCATTTTAGAGGTTCAAAGTCACATTTAAAACTTCCTATTTTGTGATTAGACAGCTTGTGTTTGGCTATTAATTATTTAATAATTATTTAACAATCCTGTTTGGAGCTGCTGATGGAAATTAGATCCTCAGCTGCAGATGGGGGTTGTAAATGCAACTTTGAGATAAGCAATGACAGCTACAGTATCCTGAGATGTGTTGTCCTCAAAACATTAGAAGTGACTTACCTGTGGTGGTTATTGTGGTCCAATACTTACCCTTCTTTCCATGTTTTCCAAGGAGTGACTTCTCACAAAGCAGATGGAAAAAGATGCTCACAAATCCTTCCACCTTTGGGGGATGGCAGCTTTTCTGTCCACAGCTGGAACTTTCAGGCCTGACCTAATGAGGTGTGGGGAAAGAGAGACTTTACAGAGACTATGAATTGCTTGGGTGTATGTGAAAGATGTGAGAYTAAATAGAAGAAGATTGACTTAGATCTTGATTTRTACAAATGTGYTCTGGTATACTGWAATATGTCTCTAAAATACATTCCTTGGGTATTTTATTCAGCAGGACTTCCTGCTGTTGAAAAATATTTAAATGATAAAAGGCCCAGAAAAATTACAACAACTGAAAAAAATCAGTATAAGTATGCTAGTTTTGTTGTCAACCCATCAATATGAATTGTCTGTACATGAGATGCTTTTTTGCTTTTTATAAGGGTGTTAACAAGCWACCTCCTACAGGCCTTGATCACATTAACATCAAACAATCATACARCTACAGGGGAAAAAGAAGGTGCAGCTGTGGGTGAGTGGTGCATTTCATATCTTGTTTTTTTTAAGAGGCAGGCTCCATGTCAGAAACAGCACAACAAAAAAGGGTCTCTCAGCTGTGACCAGGTTTAGAGGAACTGACTGGCTGCAGATGGCCTCATAAATAAGAAAACAAATAAGTGATAAAAGCACTTTCAAATATCCTTTCTTTATTAGAAGACATATACTTGAATGGGTCTTGATGTCTTTATTAATTTTAGTTTCCCAGACATAGTATGTGACTGAAACTCCCTTGTGATATGACTGGTAAATTTTAATTTTAAATTAATTTTAAAGGTACTGAAATGCAAGCACATGGAAGGGGTGAGAATGATGATGTGTCACATACTTTTCTTCATCCCTCACCACTTCCTACCACTGGAGAGTCTCAAATAATTTTTTTTACATTAATACCATTAATTGGTGCTATTTTTCATTTGACTGAAAGCTGCTCACAGATCATGCAAGCATAGTAAAGATGCTGATGCTTGTTGCTCACACAGAAGTGGCAGCTGAAAAATGCCATGTGACTCCATACATAYTTAGAAAGAGGGAAAGGCTGCTGATTCAAGCAGCTGTCCTGCCATGGTCCTACTTCACCTCCACCTCCCTGGGCCTCAGAACCTGACCCATTTGGRGCAGTTAAGCAAGCACTTAACTGTTAATATCTTCTCTACTCCTTCTCCACCCTCATTTACTCAAAATTCCTTTGTGATATTTCTATGAGGCAAAAGGGRGCATGTGCTGTGTGTGGTGTAGCACTGCATCAGCTGGGACTGTCCCTGCAGTGGATTCCCATTTGGGAGGAGCCTGAGGCTCACTGTCTCTCAGGTGTTTTTGCAGCAAGGCACAACTAGACCAAAGCAAGATAGCAAAAGCGAGTGGTAGGTGTAGAAGTTATCTTCATTAGTTCTACACATCCTTCTGATCTCTCTGAACTGCCCAAATGTTACAGGACTTCATAATACTCCTTGTCACCAGGTGTTCTCCTTATGCTGCCTGGGCAGTGACAAGACAAGAGAGATATCTTCTGCTCTGACCACAGTATGTATGTGGCCTTTCTCTGTGGATAAATATGCTCATGATCTCTATCTATTATTATTTTAGTCCCCAAGTCTGAAGTAAACTCATAAACTAGGCAAAAAAAAAAAAAATATTTGAAACATTCAAAATACATAAATATTTAAATTTGGGAAGTGTCCTACATTGGGTCTTAAGCATTTTGGTTTTTTTCAAGCAAGTAAGCAGTATACTTGTGGCACAGGTGAGTGATGCAAGGTGTCCAGGCAGGGTTAATGTCTTCCATGAAATCACTAACAAAGTTAGAAGAATGGACAGGATTTTGGCAGCATGGTCATTTATCCATGGCAAATATACAAATGAGTATGCAGTAATGAGTGCATTTGGCAGGAGGTGTTATGCTTTAGTTTTATCTTTCTCTTTTCTATCATTTTAGTAGGCTAACATCTAAGKGAAGGTAGAAGACAGTCCTATTTCTGTCTGACAGAACCAGATCCTCCAGTAGCTTCATTTTTTTCAATACCCTCTTCAATATATATGGCCCCTACGTGTTTATGATTTCACTTGTAACATGATTGTGTTRCCTGAGTATGTAACAGCACCCCAGTGCAATTTTACAGAAATCTGATGGTTATGAAAACATGCCTATGATTTATAGCATGTTTGMAGGAAAAATATAATTTTATCTGTGTCTTAGATGTGCAGAACCAGAAACAATGAAAAGAAAGGAGTCCTGTAACTATTTTCATAAACACATATAGTTGAAAAAATAGATTTGGGCTCCAGTTGATTTGAATGGGATATGTAGCATCATCAGAAAGGCCCTGGCAGTTAAGCCATTTTATACTCYGATATTCTTCAGTGATCAGAGTCAATCTATGATCCAGATCAAGGCAAAGAGGAAGTAAGAGGTATACAGAAGGGAAATAACAGTTATCTTCATGTGTCTAGTCATTCCTTTCTCTCAAAAGTGTCATTGAGCAGGATCATCTTCATTGTTCTTAATATTCTTTAAATATTAGAACAGTTGTCACAGAAAGGCTTTTAAATTATGCTCTATCTGATCCTGCATCTTTTTTTCTTAAGTGATGTTCACTGTCTCAAGCTGTCAGTTAGTTTTGCAGAAGATATTTTTCATGTCTGATCTTTTCAATGACTTTATCATTTACCTTCACCCTCTCACAAAGGTATTTGGAGTAGTCACAGTTAAACATGCTTAGGATTTCTCAGAGTTCAGGAGAAAGAAGACAAGTAGCAGAATTAAAACAGCAATGAGAAATCAATATTACAGTGCTGGACTCCTGAAGATCTATGGACCAGGGAATCAGGAATTCCCTGAGGTGCTGTGCAAACACTGCACTGCCTCTACACACATCCTGCCCTGTAGCTTCCTCAAGGAGCTGGATGGGGAACAAAACCAGAAGGTCATGTTCTGCTGTCCTGCAGGCATGAARGCATTCATCACAGGGCCAAGGCTTTGTCTGTGTGTCAGCACTTCATCTCATTTCATTTCTTTCCCTGTCTCTCCCACCTGTGTGTGTGGTCAGAAATATTTGGAATAAAATAGCTTCTGTTTTCTGACTCTTGTCCTTAAGCATGGCAGATGGCAGCTCAGTTTCAGAGCCTGCTCTAGCAGACTTTGATTAACAGTTAGCAAGCATGRGCTTTCAGGCTTTGCTTCCAGTCATTTGGCAGTTCCCCATTATTAAATGTTGCTGTCTTCACTAGAGTCCTTTTGCTGAATCGGCCACAGGAAATTCCACTGTGACAGATTAAAAAATGGAGAATTTAGCTTTAAATAGAAAATAGTAGGATCTTGGTATGTATCTCAGATAATTTAACATCTGTTTGTGCATTTTATCTATGATAATTACCTTTTGTTAACTAAAGTCTTAGTTTTTGAGACAAATAATTGCACCATCATTGGAAAATAATGTCTTTAGCATACTTTACTCCTAATCCAGTTCCAGTTTCTTTAGAAGYGCCTTGTGACACCCCATATGACTGATTTTCTGGATGGTTATAAAACAGCCTTCTGTGAGTTTTCCTTCAAGATCTGCATGGTGATAGCTGATAACTTTATGAAAGTAAAAGGGACAGTGTACGACTGGAAGAAAATCAGGGAGCTATAAAGTTTTTCTTCAGTTTCACTGGACCTCTAGAATGAGCACAAGTAATGCCAGAAATATTACCCATTAGGTCATTTAACATCCTTCCTGCCTTAAAGACTCAACTGTTGCTCATACTTCATAAAGCTGTTTATCTCTTTGTGGAGTTTAATAGCTCTAGGGTTTATGGCTATTTTTAGAGAAAACATAAAGCAAATGTCACTTGCTTTCTCTCCCTTACTCCTCACCAGTATTTCTCTCCAATGCACTGTGCCACTGATTGCAAAGCTTAATGTAGATGGATACTTGTAGAGTCCAAAATGTGGTTTCCTACCCATTTTTACTGAAGCTACTCCCATTCAGAGGAATGGGTTGACAGAAGTGTCCTCCTGGAGTTCCTCTAAGTTATATGGCAGCAGTTGTGGWGGAATTCTCATCACAGAAGCGGTATTTATAGACTGCTGTATGGTTCCTCATACCAGGAGCATGGCAAGCTCCAGAGCTGGCATCTTTGCTGCTGGGGATTTTGCAAACTGCTCCCGGCTTTCCCCTTGGGACTCATTGCACAGAGGTTTGTGAGGTGCAGTGTGAACCTTGAAAGTTTCTGGTTTTCTTACATGCAGGAGGAAACATTTTGTGGTTCCTAGATGACTGGAAGGTATAAATGAGTGAGTTTGTGAAGACTCTCCTCCAAGAATTTGGGCTAAAATCTGGTTGTACCTAGTGAAGAGTGGGCAAAATGGAAGGAGAAAAACACGGGGGTAATGTTTAAAGAGGTGGTTTAAACCAGAGCCTTCCAGTGGTATATGGTAAATGAGACAAATGCAGTAAGACAAATATCCCAGGGGAAATTGCTACAAATTAATTGGAGGGAGAGCTTGAGGACTGAGCTCTGGGATGAGCCTCTCTCTGGCTGAAGCATTTGGCAAGGCTCAAGTACATGTCAGGTACATGGCTCTCATCTGGAAGCCAGACTGGTTCTCCCAGGCCTTTGCACAGCTGCAGGCTGAGAATCCCAAACATGGATCCATATAAAAGATCATAAAACTCTGGGGGCATTGARGCATAGCTGCTTGCAGAGGTTTTTGTCATCAATACTGTAATCCCTTTGGGAATCATGATTCTAAGGCAGCRACTTGCCYGATCAGCATTGTTGAGGGAACAGMACYGCTCACCTGKCTCAAATGGTTTGGCCTGYATGGCTACAGCACTTCCTAAGTATTGACTGATGTTTACATTTTTKAAGCAATTGAACAAATGTTAATGTACCTAATTCGAAGTGCCTATTTCTTGAGATATCATTATTTTCTCCTATTCATAAAAAAGAAACTATGTATAATGGATTCTGTTTTAATGAACTTCTAGGAATAGTCTTTAAAGTAGTGGATTATCAAATTCTTCTTGTAAGAGGATCCATGTAAATACTTCAATCAAAATCCAGGAGTTAAGTCTTGTTTAGACTCATGTAACTAAAAGAAATAAGCATTGAATAATTTGCCTTTGCTCTCAAACTCTATTTCTTTTTTTTTTTCTTGTAAGTTGTGCATTCAGGTTTGCGAGATAAAACAGCCTATAAATATACTATTGGGAAAGACATAAGGTCAAACATTTCTTACTCAGTTTTGAAACTCACATTCCAGTTAAGTTTATAGAGCATTTTAASTTCATGTTCAGAAAGTAATAATCACCAGGTCTCAGTTTTCTATTAGTTATAAATCAGCTAAAATGCTTTAGATTACCCCATCAGGCCTGTATTCGTGAAACTTCATATGCATTCCTGATTAGACAGTTCTGAAACCTGGAAGTATTTTAATRATGTTATTTTCCTTGATCATTGCCATTTGTACCTTTGCCTCCAAGTTTGGGCAACACCTTGGTGTTTCTGAAGCAAGCTATTGCAGCTTTTCTTTCAATTAAAATGATGTGGGATTGGCTTTTATCTCAAAACCTTGTGTTGTTACTGRACAGAAATTATGCTTATTGGTTAGTTCAAATCAAAATACAGGTATTTGTACATTGCTTCAAGTGTGTCTCTTCTTACTTTTAAATATATGAAAAGTCATTTGAATTGGCAGGCCATGAGATGTAATGAAACTATACCACAAGTAACATCCCCAGCAGCAATGCTTCTCAGGCTGTCCTTTTGTTATATTTCTCATATAATAATAATAATAATAATAATAATACAGGCTCACTCTGAGAAAATGTCGGTCGTTTGGATGAAATGGGATATTTCTGGACTGTCCCATATAGATATAAGTAATGAAGCATAGCTAGATGTCAGGATGAAAGATGCATTCACCATGTAATGACTGTGATCCCATCTTGCTGAGAGCATTGTCACTCCTGACTTTCTTGTTGARTGTAAGTATTCAAAATGGATTATTTTCTCATATTTGAGTCTACACTTGTAGATGTTACAGAAGATATTGAGGTTGTTATAGGCTGAAAACTGAATTAAGATTATAGAGTAGGGTCCTTATAATTCATCAGCATGTTCTTGTTAATGTATCTTTCAAAGGCATRGAAGTCATGCATTCATCTTGTTGCTATTAATAAATTTCTGTGCTGGTCATAAGTCCAGTCACTTTATCTCACAGGATTTTCCCCCTTTCATCTCAGCTAAGTTCTTACTGTTTTCATTTTTTCTCTATGATGGAAGAGTTAAGGTTTTGACGCTGTCAGAAGGTCAGTGGGAGTACTTCAGAGGGCAAGAACTGGGGAATTGGGTCAGTGTTACTCAAGACAGTGATTTGTATGCTCTGATTGGCACAGTGTTCATGGACCTGGGCTTGGAAAGGACAATGAAAGCTCCTTCCTAGGGCAGCACCAGCAGCCTGGTGAGCACRACTGAATGAACATCTAACATGTTATTCAGCTGACAGGAAATTCTACCACTAGAAGAACCCAGTGAGGACTTGCAGCTCCTCTGCTGTGCAGATCAAACACACTCATCCTTTTCTGTTCTTTCCTTTCAGTTTAAGCCCTGATAGGAATTTCTCAATTTCTGAACAATCCAACTATCACAGTAATAATGACAGGAAGCGATATTCCATAGAATTTGCTTTTCTTATGGTTGCTTTTCATTCTGCTGGTTTCAGGGAAACATCTCTACTAAGAATCACAGTAGGAAACCATAGAAGAAGGACTGAGCAATGAGAAGTTTTCTGGGTCCTTTTAATCAATAAAAGGTTGAGGATACTGAATCAGGCAAATTGTGAATTGAGGGGCTTAAATAGGTGCTGGGCAACCATAAGCTTAAATTTCAATTTTAGTTTTTGCTACCCATTTTTGTGTCACTTCATGTAAAAGTAATTAATCTGCAGAATAAATCTAATTAATAAAATTCGCTTTAGGAGCTGGTTTCTCTTTTGTGTAGTATCACCAAAAAAAAGCCCAACCAACATGTTTTTTCCCTTGTTCTTTTCATTAAACATTTATATAGCTAGCAARTGATCTAATTAGGTGATTCTTTTTTTGACTAGTTTGTGGCAATTCAATATTTAATTCAGCATTGCAATTCAGACTAGAACAAAAATCTGAACTCTCAAAAATCAATAAATAGAACAYAGGGCTTCAATGTGATTCTTCAATGGTACAAGCTATGCCAAGTGCAAATTAAAATTGTCTGTGCTTTCTACTGACTTTGCTGAGAATTTGAAATCAAATTCATAATTACAATCAGTTTCTCTTGCAGTGATCCCCTGGAGGCATTTGGGATGTCCATCCTAGGGCACGAACCAGTCTCAAACTGTCTCTCTTATGTTTCTTTGTAATGCAATTTCTCACTCCTTTGAAATCAAAGTAGATAACTTGCCTTATCRTGAACAAATCCAAGAGCCACACAAATGTTTTTGAAAACAACAGATTAGCAGCGTATTAGTTGCCACATTTATTTAAATTTAAAACYGAACAAAAAATTTATTTAAGTTGCTTTACATTATTTTTGTTTCACTGTTTCTATTTGTTTACTTGTAAGGAATGAGAATGTGCCWTCCATGTTTTTAAATCTTTGATTAAAACCAAAAGGTTTTTTTCATTACTTTTTGGACCAGTTTCCAATGTCTTCTTAGTCACTGGTTGAGTAACATTGTTTGGCAATATGGGTGAAGTGTAGCTGGATGAAACAGAATTTGGAAGAAAACAGTTCTTGGCTGATCTTTCTTAAGAAGTGAGAATGATCACAATCTTATCATTCTTAACTCCAGATCCAGACACATGTCTTTGGCACCACTTTTTCTAATGAACACATACTGAATTCTATGCCTATTGTATTATTATTATTATTATCTAAAGCAAGAAAAACTGTTTCTGAACTTGGCACCCTTTGCGCTGGGAAGATGATAAGTTAATGAACAGCATGTGTCAGATGTTAATTATGTTATTTAATGCACTGTTGGAAAGTGTTGGCAGCATGTTTTGTCATCTTTTTTAATTTATTTCTGAGTCAAGTTACTTGACACTAAATCTTTAATTGATTTAAAAAAAAAAAGCAGCTTATCACTGGCAATCAGTAGTGGATCATACCTGTGTCAGATCTTACTGAGCACAGCAAGAATCATAGCTTTAAAGAGAGACTGTAAGCTTGCTCTCATTTCTATTTGCCACCTGAGTTCCCTTTTGGCCTGCAGTGCCAAACTTGGAAACCAAATTTCCAATTTTCTCTTTCTGTCCTGCATACAGGAGTGAGGAATAAAGTGGCAATTTAAAGAAAATAGGTGCCCTTTAACCCTTATTCTTTCTGTATGAAAATCTGTTACAATCCACAGATGAAATCAGAAATGAATGACTTGACTGAACTCCATCTAATATTTATGGTCACAGGTAAGGAAGTCTTTAACAGAGCTGTGGATGAGAACAACAAAATAATTAATTTTAAATCCTTTTTTAAGCTCTAGATTTAAGAATGATAGCAGGAGAAGTCTCCATATCTGTGCTGCCATGGTTAAATCTTTTGCCAAATTCAGCTGTTGGATGGGGATGGTTTCTGTTTGCCATAGGAAACAATGAGTATATGAACCTGAGAATGACACTTGTTTGCCTTGTGACATCGAAGTCTGGGTTGTGTGCACTTGCATGGCACACACTGTGTATAACACAAACAATACTAGGTCACACTTGCCACTGAATGAAAGGAAGTGGGGACATGTCCCTGAGAACTACCAAAAAGTCAAAATTCACCTGGGAGAAGGGAGTGAATTTTAGAAGAGAGCATGGAGTCGGGATGTTCATCCTTCTCTAGGAAAATGGGGTAGTGCTATATTACRACTCAAAGGCACTGAGTGGACGGCCCTGCAGACCAGATGCTGACTGCTATGGCTGTTACAAAATTTGTGTGATAGCATAGACATTCTGGCACTGGAATGGCCACTGGCAGTTAACTGGAAATTGCAATAGCATGGCACTGCCTGTGGCAGGTGTTGTCAGAGCACAAATCAGTACTTTTAGTGGTGGAGGGTGTCTGTCTGCAGGAGTAGTGTGCTAATACAGGGATCATATCTCACTTTCAGCTGAAGAAAGAATGACAAGAACTACATCTCTTTGACACCCCTTGGGATACAGAACACTGAAGAGTGCTGCTTTACACAGCAGGGACCAGTGATGATGTGCTGAAAGGCTAAGGACAGGCASAGGCAAACAGATCTTTTGTCTAAAACCAGGTGTAAGGTAGTGACACTTTTATGATTCCTTGTTCATTAATCAACAAAACTGAAYTTAGGATGTTTGTTTGTGATGTGGCACTAGTGATGGAAATCAAATGATTTTTCTAAATAATCTGGATTTAATTTCTTCTCTGCCCTGTGATAGGCACTGGGAGGCTGCTCATGACAGCTAGAGCAGCATGGAAAAAGCTGTCAGTAGTCTCTCAAATATCACAGATCATCAAGTGCAAGAAACTTCTGAGAGCTTTTGAATTAATTATTGGTAAAATGGTCAAGGAAAGAGGGTGGCTGGGAAAGACTGMAATGAGTGCATGTGAAAGTAAATGYTTGGRCTGCAAGCCTCACGATACTGAAGAGGCGAGCGCAGCAGTGTAAGTGAAACACCTGAATTGTAGTAAAACACCTGTAAAAAGAAATGCCTTTGAACCACAGGGTCAGCTCATTCCAGTGTTTTCATGAACTTGCAGCTGCCACTGAAGCAAAACAGAGTTGATGAATGTGTAAAATATGGATGGGGAATAGCAAACAAAAGGTGACAYCAGTGTAAATTATTAATGCTATCAGCATTTCTTGATTTCAGGGCTTTAGCAAGTCCTGCTGTGGTTTGTCTTGTAATGGTARCTGTTAAAATTGCTCAAATCAAGGAGCTTTACTTTTATTTTGCTGAGTTTTTTGATGCTAGATAACAGTGAAATGTCAACAAGTTTTGCTAGTGAATGGACTGTTGTTTAAGGAGGTGATAAAAACTCAGTTTTCTTCTGGTTTCCTCATGAAGGCTTTGCATGAGTTCTGCTCAACATAAATGTTAAGATGATAGAAGATGGTGGACTATGAGGTCCAAAAAGAGTGTTTCTATTCCCACTAAAATTTGAGACACTGTCTAAGAACACTCTTGCTTGAGAAGGACCCCTGGATATGTGTTAGAATTGAAATGTGTGCTGGTTTAGCCTCCCAATGCTCTGTTTTGATGTCATTGTAGGTAATGTCTTGTGTTTGCTTGAGGTCCTGTGCATGGAAAATTATCTATGCAAAACTGGGACAGGATTAACAATTTAACRTGGTCTGGAGAAGAGAGTGGCTGTGAGGTATGAACATTTGGAAAAGACTGATGTAAAAACAGCTTCCTATATATAAGCTCTGCCATTAGCAATAGGACTAACATAAATAGGACTAAACAGTTTTYAAAGCACTCTGAGAAAATGAAGACCTGCTTATGAGGCATATATCAGGGTATTTTACAGTTATCCATTATTTATTGTGCACAGCAAACTTAAGRCATAAGCTTGGTTACTTGCTTGTTTCAGGTCAATACATGAATGCCTCAGCAGAAAATAGCTATTGTGTATTGCTTATGATAATGAAACTGTATTTTATTGGTTTTTATACAAGCAGAAGAGGGAGAAARCAAACCTGTTTTGCCACTGTCTTTTGAATTCTTCCCATAAGGGCAAGTCTAACTCTGTGGGGATTGGGAGGAATTGTTTAATGGAAGACAGAGGGAAATGGCCAGCTTGACATCAAAGTTTTGATTTTTTATTATAATTAAATTTATGATATATGTTATCCCCCTCTGTCTTAAGGTATACATGTGCACATACACTTGCTTTTATAGAGTCAGTAAAAAAGCAAAATRAATGCAAAGTATTTTTTAGCATATAAATAAATGCTATTCCACTGAAGTCATATTCACTGTAGAACTAACATGTCTACTAAAACAGGTTTTACTTATTTATATAGTTCTCATTTGGTGACTCCAAATTMTTCAATGGATTTATCTTCACAATAGACCCTAAATATAATGGAGAGCACACATTTTCACTTTACAGGTGGGAATYAACTAGACAAAGGCTATCAGATATATTAGTCCTAGTCTTTTTCCTAAACCCCAGTAATTGTTCTCCTCCTACCCCAGCCTCTCATCAGGCAAGCAGAAAAGTTGCAAAAATCAAAAACTTGGATTCGCTTTCTGCTGCACAAAACAACTGGCATTTGAGGAGGGCTGCTTTGAATCTCTAATGTTCAGTAGTTTATTTGCAATATAAGAGCAGTAACACCCTCCAGACACCATTAAAAAAGGTACCTGGGAGACTGTCATGAAGAGCACAAGTAAGTTTTATAATGAGATTCAAATAAACCTCCAACAATGTTAAATTTTGTTCCTTACCCTTATTTAGGGCTAGCAGCTTCTGTGTGCTGAGTGGTGGTAAAGAAGAGGTAGAATTGGTGTCTTCAATTGCACTGTCCTGCACTCCTGCAGCCTAAGGGGAAGAAGGAAGTTTATCCCTCTCTGAGTTATGCAGGGCAGATAGTCTGGTGGYAATTTCAGTCACAGAGAGGGACAGGGAAAGAATGGAGCTTTCTTAGCAAGAACAAGAGCTCCAGGCATTTTATCCAGCTCTGAGAAACCTCCTATGAGTGCACAAGCATTTTCATRACAGTAGTTCCCATTTTCATAGTTTGGCCAACTTTTGGGGGATTTACATAAGAATAAGGAGCATATTTCTGACACAAAACCTTACCTACCAATCTTCCAAATTGCAACTTACTCTTTCAGTGCATGAGATGCTGCAATTTCTCAGKGAACAATTGCCTGAATTGTCTGAAATTGCAGAACATTGGGCTCTTTAACTTCTTTCATGGAAATGTCTGAACAGTTGTGTCTCAAATTGGGTAGTGTGCTCCTGTATGGGAAATCCAGACTGTCAGGAAATAACCCAGTTATTTATTTTCCCTTCTCTTCAGTGTTTTGCAAGAATTGTCAGGTAGCCTTAGTGACTGGCAAAGCCATGAGTTCTGCCAGTGATAATGTTATTGATATAGCTACCAATGATGTTGGCTTTCTAACAATGCACATTGGCTAAAATGACCAGTTCTCTTCTTTCTGTCTTCTCAGGATTCAGTGTAGGGTATTTTAGCTCCTTACCAAAGACCAGTCTTCATGATGCCCAACATATAACATCTGGCACGCAGATTTGTCATTCACATCAGTAACAATGCTGGAAGTTGCAGGTTTTGATGTGTCTCTCAACTGTTTACTTTGTACACATGTGAACATTTAATATATCCACTCTCATGATTTAGTTTACTCCTTTGTACTGGGATGCACATGAGAGTTCTTACAGAAAAATGCAGGAAAGCAGAGTTTGGCAACTACTGCAAGTGGAAAATTTAAATGTGATTCAGCTTTTAATGAAGAGAGTCATTCTCTTTCATCTCTCTGCTAGACGTGTAATTCTAGCTGGTCCTTCATTAGTACAGCTTTCATCAGTAGGAAGATAAAGCTGTGTTTAAGAAATTACTTAAGATTAGAGTTCAGTATGAATTTTGTTTGCTATCTAAAAATGTGTTGCATTTTTCAAACTGGAGTTTGACTGAATATGTCACAGAAAATGTGCTTATTCTGATTTTTTCTAGGTTTTGTTTTTGTTTTTGTTTTTTGGTTTTTTTTTCTTTGAGGGTAGTATTCTGGATGCTGGAGCCACTGTGAAACTCTTCAAATTCACATGATGTCTGCCACACGGAGTTATGAATTAGTCAAGGAAAGGTTCAGAATAAATTGTATTAGCAGAGGTGCATGTACTATTACATAATTCATTTCAAGCAGTGTTTTGTAAAATTAATATAAAATCCAACATAGTCTTTAAAGGTTTAAAATGAAAAGACTAATTGCATCAGATCCATTTTGTCCTGTTTCCTGCTTACTGAATTCCAGCTGACAGCCTAGGAAACCCACACCTCATTACCATATTTTGAAACATCTGTTAAGGAAAACAGATCTGGTTGCCAGAATTCATCTTCCTTTCAGAAGTGCCAAGTATGTGAACAGAACCATTATTCCTTAGGCAAAAAAGACCATATTCAGCTTTGCTGTCATCAGCCACATTAAGGCTTTATTTGGTTCAGAATGTATGTAATTAATTGAGGAAAGCTATTAATACAATGTCACTGTAATTACTGAAACATGAATAGTTCTCCCTCATATTTCATCTGAGAAATAATCCTTAGGTATCAGCTACATTTATTTTAATTCCRCATTTTAACAGCTTGCTACCTGTTAATGTTGTAATTATGACATCAGAGCTACAGCTCTGTAAATGAGYTGCCATCAGGAACCAGATGCTGAAGTTGTGTTTTACAATGAAGGGAGATGGTGTCCTTCAGTCCATGGTTCTGGACCAGTGGTTCAGATACCTCCTGTACACTGTAACTACCTGTCTTTCAAAACACTCMTTGGAAGAGCAGTAGCTTCCTTAATTGTAGTCATTAAAGACTCCAGTAAATCTTGTAAAAGATACTTAAATTTAAGATCTGTTTCACAAAACCAGTGAAATATTAGCCTTTTATATTTGCATACTTTTTTCTTTTTTTTTCTCTAGCCTTGCTTATTCCAAGTCTCTGTGGCCTTAAAGGGATTCAGTTATTGACATGTAGGTAAGTAGAAGATGATAAGATTCTGGAGGGCATCCGTTTTCTTCTTATTTCCTAGAGTAGACAGCTGTGTAAGCACACCGTGCTATGCTCAGCTTTCCATTTCATCCTTTGGCTTCAGTTTTCTAATTAGAACAGTTTGCTCTGARTGAAAATGAAAAGCAAACAAATTAAATGCAACTTTCTCCTTATGTCTTAATGAGGCAGTGGTAAGTGGTAACAAGGCAGAGAGCCATGACTCCATTACTGGCCAGCTCTCCTGGACTCCAACACCTGCCTTATGGAGTCCCAGGATAGATGGCACAGTTTGGTGCTGTGGGTGTGTTGCAGGGTAGCAGGGTGATTGGTGCTCTGAACTCATCTAAGTACAAGCTGCCACTACACTAACATTGCTGATCATACAGCCCTGTGGTCAGGATCAGGGATTCAGGGAGGGATCCAGCTGAAAAGTAGGAAGTGGATGGCCTCACTTTTCAGCTGGATTAGTCACTGCTCAGGCTCATCATASTGCTGGTGCTGGTATGAGGAGAAGAAGGGCATTAGCACCTGAAAGTTTACTTTGGTGGGAAAAGTTTCATGGAGCACAAAGGTTAGTTTTCACATGTTCTTTTTGCTTTCCCTTTTGTATGTATTTATGTATGCTGCTGTTGTGCTTTTCTCTTTGCTATTTCCCTTTACACTTTCATCTCTTTCCTACTTCCCTTTACACTTTCATCTCTTTCCTACACTTCTTGATCAGTCAGATGTACCTCTGTACATCTGTAGTCTGAATTTATCCCATTAGCTCTGCATGTATCTCTAGTTCCTGTTAGAATTAGGGTACCTTTCTTTATACTGCATGTTAAATTCATGCCTGGACACATGGATTACTAGCCCTCTCCTGACCTTYTACCACCTGCTTAAAACCAGGCATCACCTGCCCTGGAGCCCTCAAACGGGCTCAATTCAGCAAGACAAGCCAAACCTTTACATTGTAATGGGAGCTCATTTGAAGGTGTGAAAAGGAGTAAGCCTTGATCTGATGTAATGACTTCCCACAGCCACTGAGAAGGAATGTTATTGTGCTTCTTCCAATCATCTTCCCTGGCTGTTCTGGTAACACAGTTCTGTTCAGTACCCTGGGCCAGCTCTAGTGCCTGGTCAGCCTCTCCTGGAAATGCTTTGTTTCTCTGACCTATTRGGAAATTCACCCAGCAAAGGGAAGGTAGACAGACAGAGTCCAAGGRAAGGAGAAGAGTCTTAGGACTGCCTGCGAGATAGCAGATGAAAGTAGCAGGGGAGGAGAGATAGGAAGCAAAACATTAAACTTTTGACAGCAGTGAGGTTTGAGCATCCYTATTGCCAGACTGACCTCACTTCTGCGATCCCATTTGGCAAATTATCTGCTGAGTGCTSAATCAATCAAGTGCACAACAACTGCATCCATTGGTACTGACTGTTAGACCACAGCCAAGCCCCACCTACTTTGTAACTGTGCAAATATTGGTGAGATGTTTTCTTATTGCTCTTAGGAAAACTAATGACACTCAGAGTTGTCACTAATCCTTGAAAAAGCCAGGATAGCATAATCCAGAAGTCCCCTGCCCAAGCTCTTCATGTCCTCAATAAAGTAGTGACATTGYTCTTTCCTTTTCTCCCCACTTTTCYCACTGCYGGCTGAGTAATTGCTGCTTCTCTTGACTCAGCCAGTGGTCTCTCAGGTGAAGCAACTAAAGCAGGAAGCATAGTAGTCACAAGATAGCTTTCTAACTAGATGAGTACTGCTCATCAGCCACCTGTAAGTTATTGTCCGAACACCTCCTCTGTGTGTGTGTGTGTGTGTGTGTGTGTGTGTGTGTGTGTGTACTCTGCCTCTTCTGTTTGGATCCAAAGGACCTGATACCATCAACAGAGTTTAAGAGAAGGTATTCATACCTGCAGTTTAGGCGGGACAAGGTCAAGGCTCCTGGCCTSAATTTGATGTGCCATGTCATCACATCCACCAACTTGTTTTCTAAAGCTCTGTGTTTGGACTTCTGAGTCTTTGATCTCCATAACAAATCCAGGGGGAGGCTACTAATCTCAARTTTCCTGTTAGTGTGCAAACCAAGCATTCTGAGTGATTTAGCAGCATATTGTTATGCCATGTCTTTATATTTTGGTTTATGATTGTTAAAAAATTTATCCTTCCTTTGTGATCCTCTTCTGTAGGCTTTCCTCCWATGATGCAAAAAGGTACTGGTAATGAACTGCTTCTCCTGCCACATCCAGAAACACAGGAGAGACACTCCAGTCCACTGTCTCAGATGTTGGTTTGCCTTACTCTTCTGGGTTTGGAACTTGCTTTGAAATACTATTACAATCTCTGTTTCACTAATATATGTGAACTGGATCAGCTCTGGTAGCATCTTCAGCATTTGAACATCAAAAGTAGCCAAGACAGAGCATCATCCATGCATATTTCTTTCTTCTATTAGTGGTGGCCAATGCCACTTGTAACTGTGCTTATAGTAAAGATAGGTCACTCTATTTCTTTTGTTCAAAAGGTACAAAACATGTGACTTGACATTCCTCAAAGAAATGTACCTTGATATAAGATAAATGAAAAAAAGGGAGAGAAGGAGAGAATGTGTCACAGGCAAGGGGCTTGGAATCAGATCCWTTCCAATCCAAAATATTCTATAATCTATGTTTTTTTTTCATATTTAAACTGCTCAGATATGGGATGTAGGGAGATGGAATGAGATGGCAAGTTCTAGATGAGCATTTACCTGTTAGAAAGGGTGGTTAAAGGAGCTGGTTTTCTTAGTGTCTGATTAAAAGAAAAATAAAACGTGCTGTTTTGGCTATGGAGCTGGAATGAGAAAAGCATGACTCACCAAGACCCATGTTTTTCCAAAACTTTTTTCCAATGGCAGTCAATTCTTCATCTGTCTGCACCTGTGGGAGCAATGATTCTTCATTTGTCTGMCTTTTTGGGTTGAAAATTCTTCCCTTAGTGACAGCTGTCTGTTACTTTTGCAATTTACTCCAAAATAGGACTCATATTTCAAGAGGGACTCACTAGTGAGACTGCTTTTTAAATACAAGACAGGATTAATGAGATCAGTCTTATGGAGGATGTCTGTGAAGGCTGGTGGGATTTCAATGGCTTGATCTCAGCTGCATCAAAAATATAGAGAATCTGAATGTTCAAGCTCGTAACTGAAAAAATGAAGAGATTGCTTTCCTATATCAATGTAATCCTGGGGTCTGGGAGTGCCAGAATTTGTTATTGCTGCTTTTTTGGACATTTTTCTGTTTTCTAGGAAAAAAATCCTGTTCATTTTCTCTTCCTCTGCATCGCAGTCTCACCTTTGAGAAATTTCTCTGCCTTCCACTCAGGAACCTATTGCATGGAGGGCAAACATGGCTGACCAGTTTAACATCTGCCATTCACCAGGAATAAGATAAAAACAGGCCTAGATGCAACACCCCAACCTATCTTGGACCTATTCCTTGCACCTATAAGTAAGGTGGCAAATTTTGCCCATGAAGATGATTTCCATTGCTATCATGGCTCCCATTTTATTTCTTGGAGGCTGAACTTCCTGAGAAATTCTCTTTTATTCTTTCTTTCTTACTTGGATGCCTGAAAAAAATTGGCAGTAAAATATTGTTAGTCCTTTTTCTTTGTCCCCCATTTCACATTCATGTTCCCTCTTTCTTCCCTCTTTTTGCTTCTCTCTCTAAAGGTTGAGAGTATCTAAAGTAATTTATGTTCCTGCATTTTGAATTTTTCTGAACTGTTTATAATGAGATTGCCAAATGCTTTTGTGACTGAAAGAAACTACAGAGAACCCAAGGGTGTAATATAAAACACTCTGAGTGACTTGAAACCAGAAAAGAGTTAGGTTCAATTTACTATCAAGATTTGACCTTTCCGTAATTTTACAAGACTGTGAAGGTCTACTGAGACAAAAACATTTTTTTAAAAATAAACTCTCTTAGTAATCCAGTCAGCACACTAGGGTGCAAGTCCATTCCTGAGTATACTGCAGCTCAAACAATAATAACCTGTATTTGTATGTGTCTAACCTGCAGGTTATCTGCTTGAAAAGCAGAATGTCATCCAGCAGCAGAGTGGGTTGTATATATGTGTGAGTAAAAAAAGGAAGAAAATTTTTCCTTGGAGTCCCTCCATTGTCTGTTCCCTCTCCCTTGGTAACCCCACCTTCACCTTCCTTACCTTGTATTTTGTTTGAGTAGTCCCAGGGTGCAATGTTTATTTTAAAGAGTAGTGCTTTTAGAGGTGTGTGTGGTTTTCTAAGCACAAGAGCTTTACATATGAAAATACAGTACTACTGATGATATTACCTGAGTTTGTTTTAATCTAGTGCAATGAACTATTAAATTCACTTTTAAAAAAATCTATCATCCTTCTCTCARCTGGACTGAAAGAAAAAGGGGGTTGAATTCTTAGTTGTGGCAAAGGAGAATTGCTCTGAGCAAATTTTCATTACCTGCTTAATTCATAATGCTTTTGAAATAATATTTTAACAGCTAGCATTTGTCTTTCCTGTGCAATAGAAGTCACATGATTGTGCAGTACTATAGGGCCCCCTGTGGTAAACGTCATCAATGAACATACCATATGTCCACACTTTTCTTCCTGTAGAAGTGAAAGGGACTCTTTTACTCTCTCCTTCACTCTTTGTAGAGCCACAAGGAGTGGGCTTCTCTGTAGTGGAGCAAAGCAGTGAGCCAGATTACTTTATTTGGATATAAGATTTGGCTTCAAATCAAAATATATACAGTTTCTCCTAACATGTTGAACATTGGGTTGGTGCCTATGGTCTGTGGTAAAAGAAAATTTTGCTACTACTTTCTTGGGATTTATTCCTTGGTAAGGAGAGCAGAGCAGTATTAAGATTCCTTATCTAATCTCTGCAAAATGTTGTTGCCCAA
The DNA here is from genome assembly GCA_902810485.1 of Alauda arvensis. Taxonomy (NCBI): domain Eukaryota; kingdom Metazoa; phylum Chordata; class Aves; order Passeriformes; family Alaudidae; genus Alauda; species Alauda arvensis. Next base: position 2,425,923 of record CADDXX010000037.1, read on the forward strand.
GGGATGCTTCAGAGTATCTCACACCTTGTCTAAGCTCCATGAACCCTCTAAATTTGGATGCTCAAACTTTTTTTGTGTTGGAGACCGTTAAAATTCAGCTGTCTGTACTGTGAGAGCAAACAATATAAATGTGTTGTAAACCCCTTTATTCTTTCTCTGCGGAGGTTTTCAGAGACCCTAGGCTTCAGAGGAATGGTCTGTGCTGGATTAAGATACAGCAGTAAGGACATTACTGCTTCCAGGTGTCTACAGYCCGAGCTGTGAAAGACTAGCAGGGATGTGGTGCAATGGCAGAAGGGAATTCTGTTCTCCTCAGCATCCTGCTGAGGACTGGTTAAACACTTTTACTGCTTAAACACTGCAGCTAAATCCAAAACACTGAGTGTAGTTTAAACTAATCCACTGGATTWGTGAACTCCAGTATCCAGAGAGCCACTGCCTTTTTTTGCATGCTGTTTCTGCTGTCCTTGCTGTGAAGACAGTAACTGCTAAGAGGGTGGATGTCCAAGAATGTACTATCTTAAACCTCAGCACTTTAATCCCACAGAATGAGTCTGCAAGAACACTGCAGGAGATCAGATTCTCTGTTTAGAAACATTGGTCAATTGGTTTATTTTTCTTATAAGATTATGACTAAACATTTTTATCATTTGGGATATGTTAGTTTTTGTTTTAGTTTTCACACTGGATATATAACTTAGTGTGCAACTCTATTATTGCTTTCTCTTAAAACACATTCAGTGTGTTTGCTATGAATACAAATGTACAATGCAGAAAATAAGTGCCATAACAGACAACAAAACCTATCTATCATAATTTATTCACTCAGCAAAGCTATAAAAAAGTTTAGTACATAATAGGCTAAAGCTATTCCTTTTGTTCCACCATTTACTTTGACTGAGTTATATCAGGGGTAAATGTGAACCAATAAATCTGTGTAATAGATCCTCACCTGCTACAATRTAATGCAATTCAAAAATTATTCAGATGTGTTTGGGCTGATGATACCAGGCTTTSCTGTCCCTGCCTGTGATTCTTTCATAWCTGTCCGATCACGCTTTATTTAGCTTCATGGAGCCAAATGACAACRAGTTTTATGTTACTGGTTCCATTGTTATGTATCTTTTTATGGCTACTGGCTTACATATTAATACAAGATAAAATAAACCATGAAACTAGAGGGGCATCTATACCAAAGATTACATCACAGGGGCTAAACCTTGAACTTCTCCWGCTGAAGGCATCCTTCTCCACTTGAATGCATTTACAGCTGTGATCAGACTCAGAGAGGGAGCTGTGTGTAGTCTCCTGTTATCCAAAGAAACCTTATTTCAGCACTGTGTGTACTCCTGGAACATCCCACATCYATGCCACTGAGATGGGTTTAGTACAGATGGCAAGTGTTTAGAGAGAAGGATTGAGGGGTATTCAAGCATTAACATAACAGGCACTGTAGAAGAGCTTGTGATGCCACTTTGTATTGTTTCTGTTTTGTAGAAAAATCAGAAGGGGGATTTATGCCAATGTGTTTGCAAATCCTGGCTGCAGTGCATCCGATTCTTTTAGAGCCATCTAGACACCAGCCGTGTGCATGCAAGTTGTTGGGATTGTTTTTTCCTTCACTGCTTGCTTGGAAGCAGAGATTTTATCWTCATATTTTATCTTCACAACATGCAGGAATTCAAGTTTATCTTCCATTTTTCCCAAGATGAAAATGGGGACATTCTGAAATGAACATTTTGTCAGTCTTCATGATTGTTTCAGACATCAATCTTGGCATGTTCCTTTTGTCTGAATTCTTGCCTAGGATAAAAGGCACTCTGTGAAGCTGGAGAGGCTTGTGGCAATGAAATAAAAGAAGTTAAGGATCAAACCAAAACACTACTCAATAAGAAAGGAAGATGAAATTTTCATGTGAAAAATTCTTCCTTTCAGAGATCTTTTAGTGTTTGTTGGGCATACATGAATGGCTGATAGTCTCCCAGGTACCAGCTGAAATATCTAGTTTCATTTTGGTAGGCACCCACAAGTTAGTATAGTAAAGCTTAACTTATTATAGTTTTGTTATTCTGTGTATGGCACTTAGCTTAATAAGGTAAGAGGGTGCATTTTTTTTCAGAGTATTTTATTCAGAGACAAAGCCTCTGTGTGTTGGGGGTCTCCACACTCAACTTTTGTTGAAGATTGAATGTGAATAAACTTAGCTGGAATGCCTGATCTAATAGAGAGCACTGGGCTAACACTGTTGTGTGAACTCGAAGCCAATACAAAGATCCCTCTGACTTGATAGTTCCTGATCTGACTTCACCACTTGGACCTCAGGACCTACAAGGCAATCCTTTTGAGCACACAAAATTATAGTGGGTTATCAAATCAAAGCCCAGATAGTCTGAAAAGGAGGAGTCAGACTAAAGCTGACACACCGAAGCCTCCAAACTCTATTGTAAGCTATAGCCTTACTGTAGATAATAAAATCATACAGGAATAAATGGGGCCCATTACTTCTTTTTTCTCGACTGTCAATATGAAATTCTGATGATAGTCACTTTATTGCTCTGCATGAAGCTGCATATATTATTTAACTGGTATGAAAGATTTCGATCTATTCAGGTGCATGGGCAGCTTTCATGCATGATAAAGTTTTACTCTGGCAGGGGAGTACTGCCAAGCTTTACTTTGGCTAAGTACATTGAAAGAAATTCTATCATCCGTGTGAGTGTGCATTGTAAAATTCTGGTTTGCTCCCTTGATATTATTTTCACTAAGGTTATCAATGCAGGAAACCTTTTCAGTGATCTTTAGCACATGTTTGCTATGTAAATCAAATTATAAGTAGCAGATAAAACCTTGCTAGGGCTGCAGAAACTGTGGGTGCAAAATGGATTTGAATTCAACACTAACTTAGAGAATGAAGAGCTTTTCTGTCTTGCAAAATTCTGACTATACAGCTGTTAAATCTGCAATTCCTGCCACATTCTCTTTTGGTGACCTTGTCACACTTGCTTCAGATATGTTCTTCTCTCCCCTAAGAATCACTAGCATAGGATTTTCCAATCTTTGTTACGGTAATTTAACACTCTGAGGCACTACCACAGTGGAAATGATAAACAGGAAAAACATTTCATGAAACAAAGAGTTTAGGCTACTTTCTTATGGGTTTCTAGTAGGCAGAACTGTTCATCCTTTTAAAATCMTGTTCTACACCCTGGAAAGAAGAGRCTGRCAAAGGGGCAGAATGGCTCATTTTGAGCTTTTGTGATTGAGATTTGCCTTGACTGTAGTGGGATAGTTCTTGGTACTTTTGATCAGATAGTTTTCTGAAAAATTAAGGAGTTCAAAGTTGTCCATTCCATTCTTTCTTGTCATGATAGTGCTTTGGAGGTTGTGGTGGCATGGCTCAATACTTCTCAGGTCTGCTAGATCTACAGATAGAATAGATTTGGTACATCACAAGTCCTTTTGCATTCTTTYCCTCATTCTTTTCCAGAATTACTTTAGGTTCAGAAATCTGATACATCTTTTCAGTACAGTCCAGTTACCACCAAGATCCTTGCATTCTTTGAGAAGGACTGTGCTTACCTCCATCAGAATTTGAGTCCTCTCAGCCTCAACCACGTTGCATCTGCTTTTCCATAACTTTTCCTCAGATCAGTCACACAGCTTCATGGCTGCTTCTGCTCTGCATTTTCTTCAGCCCTTTTCTTAACCACTTCTTTTCTTTTCTTATTTTGTCTTCCCATCTTCAGTTTCTTCTCTTGCCATAACTGTTGTCTTCTGTTCCTGCAGCTGCCCATCGGCCCTAGAATGTGCCTCTGGGCTTATCTTTGTTTTATATCTTTATCTTATCTCTTTAGAGCAGCAGCTCTAACAGTGCCTGCTGCTTCTCAGTGCTGAGGCCTCATGGATTGTGTCTCTGAACTCCTGATAACACAGTATTTTCAGACACTCACTCTGCAGGTCCTTGTTTTCCCACATGTGATTAAGGGTCAACCTTTACTCTTTAAATGATTGCCAAGAAGTAAGAAGAGCAGTGATGAGTCAGAAGCTCTATAAAGGCAGCTGCATAATAAAGTTTAAGTGTTCAATGAATTAGAACAATGGGAACAGTCATAAAGCCTTCAGTGCCAAAATGGTCTTTTGTTTATAAACACCTGCACAGTGGGATTTCCCACTGCATGACTGTTGTGCTTTGGCTCTTTTTCATTAAAAGATAATAATTTTGAAAATAACACAAGCATTCAGGTTGARGACTGAGAGAATCCATGGGGAAATTGCATTTAGATGAAGAATCCTATCTAGGTAACACTTGCATATTTTTCTTTTTTCCTGTTTGGCATTCACTTTTGGACTTTATGGGGATGAAATAGGAGAAGAGGGTAAATTTTAGAAAGYTATTGTTGTATTTCTGAAATAGATGATTATGTCTTGCTCTAGACTCTGTTTMGGGATCTGGATTATGTCAATCCATGACACTGGAAAATAAATCAAGGCATGGTGGATTCTCTAATTTTTCTACAAATGTTGGCTGCACAGCATAACATTAACTTCTGTACATATCCCTCTGCTTTAATAAATAGAATGAGCAATGGCAAAAAAGTGCTTCAAGARTGAGCTACACTTCAGATCATATTGGTGGCTTAAGCACTTTGAACAGTTGTGAGGTTACACACATGGCACACCACTTTAGGTTGCTTCCCTATACTTTTCTAAAATAGGAATTTAAGCTGTTTTAAAGAGCATAATAGGCATGCCAARAGGAGACTTCAGCATTTCCAAAGAGCTCTTAATTTTACAGAGAAAGTAGAAAGAAAGCACTTCAAACTAAAAAAGCACATTTTAAAAGTTGAATTTCATCTCCGTAGAAATATCAGGCAGCTAAAATTAAAAAGAGCTTGACTAACACAGCAGTAATCAATGTGAAAGAAGTCACGTTCAAAGAAAGAAAACATCCAATGAGAGAAATAAACGTAAGATCAAAGATATTATTAGTCTTCTCAGTTCTTGAAATAGTCTCACAAGCAATAATTTCTTCCAGAATTACTGGAAAATGTGATGGAACATAGTCTTATTAAGCTCAATTTAGACTTTTTGATATCAAAATCTGATAGTGCTGTGTCACAAGCATATTTCCCTCAGTTCATGACTCCTGTGCATCAGATTTTATGCAAATCTATCTATTATCAGTATCAGGAAGAGCTAAAATATTCAAAGGCAACATATGGTGGTGGCTCTGCCTTCCCAAACTTCAGGCATGCACATAGTAAATCTCCTTGAGAACCATAAGATATTTTCTAGGCTCTGACTGAAAAATGTTGTAAGGGGCTATTGTAGACAGTGAWGAAGAAAGAAGTAAAAATATAAGTATGTTGAAATTCCCTAGATCACCCTCTSAATTTTGCCTAATTAACTTCTGCTGCAGGTTTTCTGTCTAGTGTCTTATGGCTCTCTTTTACYGGTATGTTTTTATGTGTAATACTGGCAAGCAGCTATGGATAGAAATCAATAACCATGTGAATGCTCAGGAAGCAGCTAAAGGCWGGAGCAGTTACAGAGATGGGGAAATAAGGTCCTTTTACAAGTACAAGGGAGGCAAGATGAGACAGAGGAAAGTAAGCATCTTTCACCTGATCAACAAAACACAAACATGCTTGGAGGAAAAGTCTTCTTTCTAGGCTGAAAACAGACACGACAGCACCAAGTGCAAATTAAGAATAATTTGTGTTGATTTAAATTAATTATACTGTTAAGATAATTTATTAAGATAATTTAAAAGACAAAAAATCACTGGCACCTGTGAAGCAAAATGATGATATGACAGTGATCATTCTTTCTGGAAGGGACAGAAAGGCAAGTGTTTGGCACTTCCAGAACAAAATCTAGATAGGGAGAAAATTTTACAGAAAGCAAAACATGCTCCTTATGGAGGCACACTGGTTCCCAGTTCTTTTAGTCTTAGACCTGTTTCCTGTATCTTCCTAGAGGATCAGGACTAAGCCAGAACTGGAGTTCTGTGGCACTGGTGTGGYGTGATGTTGCTGTCCTCTATCAATATGAATTCATTCCGATGTGTAGAGATAATTTATTTTTGCATACTTTTTCTTTGAAGACAACTTAGTGAATAATGAGCAYATCACATTTGGGAACACTGATAGAAGGTGAATAAGAGCACTGAGTCCTTCCCATCTCCATATTCTATGAAGTATTTAYAATGATCAGTTTATGTAATTTAAAATACCTTAAAGTCACATAGAATCTCTTTCCAAAGCTCTACTSAATACAGTTTAAGCCACATTAAATCAGTCACAAACTGCTGTACCTCTTTCAGTGCTGATTCCATGAAGGAACTTCAAATTTTTCATTGATTTTTTTCATAGTTTTCCTTGTTCTCCCACAGAGAACGTCTTATAATTTTATTTGTGAACAGTTGTGCGAATATATAATTTTTAAAATAATTCCTAGATTTAAAAGACTATTAAATGCCATTAAAATATGTACAATCATAGAGAGCACTGAATCTTTTTCACACTGACTGCAAGCTAACTGCACCTGTGAARCATGTCTGCTTCACAGACCCAAGTATCTGCTGCTTCCAGCAGGCCCTCCAGTTTTTGCCCTGTGCAAGCAAGGAGACAAAAGCATATGCAGAGATCTATTCTAAATTTGTTTGGCCYTGACCCAAAAAATAGTCATGACTAATAGAAAAAAATCATCTTTACCACTGAGTGTATATTGCAAGTAAAGTTTTGCAGAAGACACATTTTTAGAAACCTTGTCCCACATCATCTTGGATTAGCATAGGCCTCTGTGGRAGGCCACTAAGCAAAATCCCATATSTTTTGACCAAGGTTTTGTGGGAGAGGCAGCATTGACAATATATTACTGTTTGCTGAAATTTGGTGAATRCATTTARATTTCCCTGGCACTGTAACTCCTCRGCTTTYCTGAAAGRTRAGATGGAGGRAARAGGATTTCATCCTGTAGCACAAGTTTGGTGAGATGGGTTSTGTCYACATTAACTTTTTAGTTCAAATTAGGAGGGCACTTTTCAATGCAACTCTCCCAGCKATCCCYATGSRCTGTGCTTTGGTTTGCAGTGCAGAAGTGTCTCAGAACATGTGAGAACATGCTTTCCTTTGGGAGGAAACAAAATTGTAGGATTTTCTCCAGAGRTGTTCATCAAATGTTCCAGTTGAAAACAAGTATTCRGGTAATGGAATCAGACCAGGGCCACTCTGGAATGAAAAGCTGCAAACTGGGGAAATTGCAGATGTGGGATCTCCAGTAACAAATGCTTTGCTCCAGAGAGCTGCTTTTGCTGGTGTGCACAGCTGGGTAATGTGGGGTCAGCCCTTGTGATCTCAGGTGTGCAGCATGTACATGTGGGCAGAGATTCACCCAATTTCCACTAAGTGCTAGAAAACAATTTACTCACACATATGCTGGGATAAGGGACATATAGACATATATAGGCACATATAGACATATATAGGCATATATTGACATTGAAAGCTGCCTGTAGGCTAAGGAAGAGCAAGGAAGACTTACAGTATGTTTTGTTTGAGGTACACTTTTAAAAAAACAAATGTGCTGTAGGGAGCTACCTGTACTGGTTTGACATAAATGAATCATTCCAAGCACTGGAGGTGTCTGCAGACACCTAATCCTAAAGAGTTAGTTCAGCAAAATTAAGACCTAGTTATTAAGTATAATCACCAATGTTTATAGAGCAGATTACTGCTTTTGGGTACTGCTGATGTAGATATCTGATATACCACCAGTGACGTGCCAAGTGAGAACTTGATTTTTCAAGGTTCATTATGTAATTAGTTCATTTTTTTGCTAGGTGTTTCTTACTGTAATGTCTTCATATCATCTGCAAAATCTTTAACATAATTTTCATAGATAAATCATTGGTGCAGAAATTCTGCCAGGCTAATTAAATGTGAGCTATATACTCATTGCATTTGTGAATATGCATATCATTTCATACRAGTTTGCTAGCAAATGTATTAAAGGGATTTCTGTAAGTAAGTATGTAATTTTTGTGAGTAATCATGTTTTGGAAAACTTGCAGTTGTTTTTACTACGTTCTTGTGTTTCTTTTTCTGTAAATGGGGGGATGCATTATCCATRTGCAGAATAAATGATTTATTCATATGAGGGTGAATTCCTCTACTCCCTCAAGCCTCCAGATAGAAGGTAGTTCACCAAAATCAAGATTAATTACTCGTGGACTTTATGTTCTGGYTCTTCTTTGGTCTGTGCCTGTTTCTTTCTGTGTTTTATTTGGAGAGGGSAAAGGGTGTGGCAGGGCACAAGGGTAGCCTGTTGTGGACTCAGACAAATCCCCTTGGGCTTGACCTCCAAGTTGAATGTAATCATGTAGCTTATTTACTCTGAGTTAATAGAGCCTGTGTTTAACATTTATTTTATTTGATTAATGAAGGTTTTGCTGTTCCTTTGCTGAGGGAAAGGACAGATGTGTTTGTGGTCCACTGCTTCCACTTGAACAAACACAAAATCAGGTTTCAAATCTTACTCAAGGGTGTGCTTCATCAAGGGGAYRATWYATAGCCTTCAGTCTGAAATCAGCTGTCAGAAGCAAAAAGTGCTATGTAGTWTTTTTAATCATAGGTGAGAGASYAGMTGTCWCAGAGCATCTAGCTTTCCATACCAYTGAACATTGCCCAGTATTCAGAGCCATTGGAAGAAACAGCAGCCCTGGAAACCTGAGGCTGGTTTTGGCCTTTGTACTCTTCATGTCCCTCAGTATAACACCTCACATTCCCTGCTTCAGGTTCCCTTTCAGATGCCCAGTGCCCACAGCAGACACTGTCTAATCTGGATGRTAACTATCATGTCATGTTCAGTTTGATGTACCGTACTAACTCTCAGAAACCACATGTCATTTAGAGCAAATCAAGCCCTGTATGCCAAATATGCARAAGTTTTAGTCCACTCCTCCCCTAATCTACTTTATTTACTCTGTTGAGCTAGAGACAGTAGAGATCTCAGTCATTGTTTGCACGTCTATCCATTTACCATAAGGACAGCAGTGGATTTTTGACACTCAGTCTTGTTTGCCCATTCAGAGTAAAATCAGAGAGAGAATAGCATGGTTGCTCACTGAAAGATTGACTTAAAAGTAAGACACTTGGTTTGAAGCAATAAGCTGTAGGTTTGTTTATGGAAGAACAACACCATTATGGAGTATTTTAGTAAATATGAAGCACATCTCAAAAGCAAAATACCTTTGTTATCAGACATGTCCCATGTGTAGAAGCTGAGTGCTGTAATGTAGAAGCTTYGTATAGTAACAAAATAAATAAAAATGTGTAGTGATTTGTGTTGCTTGTAGGCAGATGTCCCCATTGGCCACACTTGAAAATCCTACACCAGTGCTGCCTCATATTTGTAGCTCATCTAGTAAGTACAGACACTGTCACTAAAATAGCATCTTCAACATATTTAATTTGCTTCCTCTAATGCAAGCTKCTTAAGCTGAAGAAGTTCTGCCTTGTTTTGCAAGAACATARGCAGTATCCATGACAGTGATACTGCTGTGACTCTTCAGCTGACAGTGCACTTAGCAGAATGTTTTGACGTAAATGTTTTTCAGGACRGAGACTCKCAGTAAGATGTGCTGTGCTATAAAATGTTTGTGTTRCTGCTGCTGRAAAGATTGAACTGGAAATGACAATTGCCTGGCATTYTTCAGATATTATTACTGATGAAAAATAGCAGAAGAGTGACTTCATGCAGGTTTGTGCTRCATGGTGTGACTTAGTCTCTCTGCAGAGATAGCCTACTAGTTTGCTCAGTCAAGGCCCTGAAATGGTGTCCATTTCTTATGTATTCCTGGAGAAGGGGCAGATTATCCAGGTCCAATATTTCCAAGTCAACAGATTGACCTGGAAGTTCCAGAGCAATGAAGTTACATAARCAGTTCTTATCAGTAGCAGCTTTTCTCACAGATTTTGCCTGATAACAGTTCCTCCTTGGTCTTATCTCAGCAGAGTATTATGCATGCAGTCGAGTGAGGCTTGTGGGGCCTGCAGCTTCCTCCACTGAGACAAATCTATCACTGRGCTTCCTGCTGTTGAACAGAAAAACAAGCTTACAATGCTTTATCCACAATACAAAGGCATTTTTCCTCCTGAAAAGCATATAAAAGAATTTCTTAGAAAAAATGCATGATAGGCATTCTAGATGTGACCAAGGGCTTTCATATCACTTTAAGGTAAATGTGCTTAAACAATCCTAAATCTATTCTAGTGCAGTTGGGAATGTGTTATAGACACATAACCTTAGTGTCTCTACAGATCATTCTGGGCATATGTAAGTGCCAGTTCAGGTTTGCACTAAACTTTTCAAATCATTTCAACAGCTACTAAAGCATGGTAATGAATTTATTTAAAAGGAAGAGGATCATATTTTCACTTTATGTGTTATTACGAGAATCTTTGTCATAGGGGAATCAGGTAGAGAATTTTTATGATATCTTCATTCTAGAAAAGCAGCTGACAGTAACTAACGCGTCTAACAGATAGCATTGGTGTATTACTACATTACACATCAAAATGTGTATTACTACATTACACATTCACCAGCACAAGAATCATCAAAAAAAATGCAAAGCATTATATACAACTTTATTTTCATCATGAATTTTTGCCAAGTCAAAATCTTTACTGGAAATCCATAAAAAGTATAAACCACCATGTGTAATAAACATGGTATTCCTGCTTTAGGCTACTTCTCTGGTGATAGTTTTGTGTGATTTATTGAATTGTAATGGCTTCTTTATTCTGCTCTGCTTTTTCTAATGATGAATCTCAACAGAAATTGAGGTGCAGAGAGACAGCACATGATGGAATATGCTAATTAATCTGGTAAACTGCTTTCTGTGCTAAATATGGTTAGACCTGGACAGAAACGATTAGCAAACATTCTGTTTTAGGGATTCCTGCCAGTTTTCAATATGCATGACAGCTGAGAACTGCCTGTTCTTGAACATGAATGCTAYGGCAATCATTGTTTCCTGTTTCTGGCAGGAATATCATGTCTGTTGTGAATCTGCAGGCCATAATCTTATTTTACCACAAATTCCAAAGGTTCATRRCAGGACTCCCAACTGCTTYTAGTACTTAGAGCACTGCTATACAKCCAAGGCAGGCCTCCACTCAGCAGCTCRTGTCGCAGCCTGTGGAATACCAGAACAGCCTGCACAGAAAGATGGGCTTGTGTGAATCTCTGAGCACCTGCTGCCACAGCAATGCATGCTGCAGRCATCATGTGCTTCTTGCTGGAACTGTGGTGTAACTCAAGTGTACCTGTGAAGGTGTTCTTGTCTTTAAACAGTAAGCCCAGATGCAGTGCTGAAGCAAAGCCACTTACATTTTTCCAGTTCTATATAGCCTGTCTTAGGAAGAGAGGAGCAGAATCAAGTTCGTTTCCCTATTGTGCTGGACAAGACAGGTTTGTTTTGTCTCTTTCTTGAGCATTGCTCTTGTCCCTAATGTACCCAATACATTGTGCTTCTGCTTGCATTCAGGGGGATGCCCTATTGCAGTAGAATTCTTTAAAGTTTTCTTGAGAATCTGTACGATACATCCATGCTCCATATATGCTTGGCATCTATCTCAACCTCACCAGAAAGGGAGAGGGACATGACTTTGCCAGCTGCATAAAACATGTTGATTCTGGAACTGTGATATAGCRCAGGTATTCCTACAGATAACCTGAACACAGGAAAATCCAGTGCAGGACAACCTTCACATTTACATCTTCAGTAAGTGTGTTGGAGTTTTCTGGTGTTCCAGAGGCTGGTATGCAAATCAGGTYCTGTGGTGCCAAAATCCTAAAAGAAGCTGCTAGAGTAAATTTTAGAGTAAATTGTCTTTCAACCTAAAAGCATCCCACACTGAAGCACAGGTCAATTATCAACCTTCCAGTTCAGCATGTTCACARAACCCACTGAACAAACCAATGAAATGGTCACTGCATGGCTTCAGACCCAGAAGGTGTTTACAAAGCACCYGACAGATGTGTGGGCAGGGTGAAAAGAAGTTAGGTGTCATGGAACTGCTGTGATAGCTCTGTGGTCTGGAGAAACTCATCAATTAATCTCTTTCTTAGTCCTAGTCATATTTCTTTAATTAAATTATGAGAATAATCTGGGGTTTGACCTGCTTTTGAGCCTGCTCTTCATAGGGGACAAAAYATCCTAACAGGTGTGACCAGCATGACCTTAATGCTTGGGCAATTAAAATGAGTAAACCATAAAATATTCATAGTACATGATACTGTTGTGATTTTTCTGGCAGATTGATTGCTTCAGTCAGGCTGAGGGGACTGGCTGCCAAGGATTTACACTGGCTAGTGAAAAGCACTCATGATAATAGGTCCTACCGGTAAAAATGACAAAACCTGGAGGTCAAAGCACATAGAACAAGTGAAATAAAAATCACTCTATTGTGACTCTATTCTGACATAGGTGGGAGCAGCAAGTTCAGCATGCTAAAATACCTGGCAAATGCTTGGTTGTTTTTCCCAGTGCAGCACTCCTTTAGGAATAGGGACAGAGCTCTTAYTTTAAAATGAATTCCTGATAAGGAAGTACTGGAAGAAAGGTTATAAGGTTATGTTAAAAGCTACTTCATRGAACTTGTTCTTACTAAAGAGTTAAATTGCATGCACTCAAGCTAATGCCCCTTAAGTTAATGTTAAGGCTTGAGTGAGGAAAGCCACCCTGTAAATTAACACCATAGCAATGCAGAATAGCTGAGCTGATTTCCACTGYTGGGTAAGACAACTCCTGTTGAAAGTGTAACTGTTCTTGAATGAGAGCTACAGGTTTGTTGCTGGGTATTTTTTTCATGAATGGGACCTGGGTTAGCAGCAGCACAAGCACCAACTGCAGCTGACTTTCCAGGGAAAAAAGTCATGTCTCCATGCAATGCCCAGCTCTCTTCACAGGCTGGGAGAGGAGTTGTCTCTGTCTGTGGCTAAAGGCAGATTTTGGTAAGGATGTTCCCACTGAAATTTGTGTGTGTCTCCTTTTTGCTGAGGACATCTACACTTGAAGGTTTAGCAAATGGGATTCCATCTTCTCCCTGAAATTCACAGGAGTTTTGCGCAAGTAAAAGTGAGAAGACACAGCCTCTGCTTTGCAGATAGGCTTGTGATTATATTAGGTGCAAGGGAAAGATATGTTTAAATAACAGAATGGCTGTCACAGAAGTGACAAAAGACAGACAGGTGTATGACACAAAGGAGGAACCAGCAAGTGAGATATTAGCTACTGCCATAAAAATACAAAACAAGGGCACTGCTGAGGCACTGAAGGACAGAGTGTTACTTTCCATTTCTTCCTCTCAGTGGCTGCTGAGGAGTAGTAGTAGAAGATTTAAATTATCTTTAAAAATAATTCATTAAATTATAAAAATTCAAAATATTTGCCTGTGAAGATGAATTACCTTTTTTGGATGCAGCTATATCTCTAGAGTAAACTGTTAGGCAGTTGTTTAAAATATGCACAAATTTTCCCTCATAGCTGCACAACTCTGATGGTTAAAAACAAGTTTACAAGCAGATTAAGGGCGCTGCTTTATAAATTAGATTTAAAATGAACTGTTTAAAGGACAGAAGGGAATCTCCCTTGTTGAATTTCCATGTTTAACTTAGTTCAAGGCAGGCCAAGTTTCCACATCAGTTCAGATCAGTGAGGATCATAAGCTTCTTTTTGTAATGACCAGATAGCCAGACTATCTTGTGTGCAAGGTCAGAAGTAATTTCCTTCTTTCTGAGATACTGATGCTCTGTGTCTGTGCCTGGGACAACATGGGGACCACAGCTTGCTTTAATCCAGCTAGTGGTTTAGCCTTTCATTTCCTTTTTCTCTCTTTTCTTTCATATTGCCTTCAGAAATTAAGTAACCACGGTTGTATTCTATATCCTTTAAAAGACCTGGGACAGTTCTGTGTGAGTGTAGAAAATCTAGGAGAAAGAAAACACAGACAAACATAACCACTAAGATCTGGAAGTTTTTCCTATTGTCACTACTTATGTTCAGTACAAGGGCTTTTTTGAGTGCGGGGAATTTGTTTTCTTTTTGGATCAAAATATATTTTCTTGTAAAACTCTGACATTACATTGATATAAAACTCCCTAGTGCCAACACAATGTGTTCCCCACCCCATTAAGGTCCAGTACTGGTAATGTCTGCAATTTYATACTGATGTATTCTGCTCCACTGATCAAACGGCTTTAATAGGTACAACCACCAATAATGTSTACAAATGCCTTACTTGCTGATCATATATCATAAATATTCAGAGCTGAGCCTTGGTCAGCTATGCATGGGCAGATCAGATTTAGCACCAGTAAGCATAAAATAAATATTTCCCCTTGCACCTTACTTTGCTAGAAGTAGTATTTGAGCATATGAAGTGTTGCTGCAACTTTGGGTGGTATAATATTCATGCATCACTTCCAGTGTATGATGTTACCTTTCTACTCTGCATTCCCTTTGATGTCCTTACTCACAAGAATGAAAACTGGGAAAATTAGAATTTCCCTCCAGTTCTATCTTAATATTTATAGCTACAGAGTTAGCACACTGACAAAAACTTTATTGTTGGCCTTTTTGTGATTTAATTCCCCTAATTAATCCTTAGCTAGGTATTGGAGTGATTCTATCAGTATTAGAAACTTGGTTTAGGGGATAAAATAAATACTTTGGTTGATGAGTTCTACAAAAATCTCTGCTATCTTTTGGCAGTGATRTGGTGTATTGGGTTTGTGTGGCCAGGTTTTGGTAGTGGGGGGGCTGCAGGGATGGCTTCTGTGAGAAGCTGCCAGAAACTTGCTCCTGTCCAGCAGAGCCAATCCCTGGTAGTCCCATGCTGCTGGCCAAGGCAGAGCCAAGTAGAAACGGTAATGCCTCTTAGATAACATCTTTAAGAAAAAAAACATATGAAAGAAGTTTTGGGCAGATGTAWTTGCAGCCAGAGAAGAGTGGAATGAGAACATGTGAGAGGAACAACTCTGCAGACACCAAGGTCAGTGGAGAAGGAAAGAGAGGAGGTGCTCCAGGCACCAGAGCTGGGATTCCTTTACAGCCCATGGTGCAAACCAGCRTTGGAGCAGTTTGTGAACTGTTGCCCATGGGATGGACTCACACTGGAGAAGTTCATGGTGAACTAYCTTGGGAGGGACCCCACATTGSAGCAGGAGAAGGACTCTTCTCCCTGAGCAGCAGGAAAAACAATGTGTGCTGAACTGACCATAACTCTCATTCCCTGTCTTCCTGCRCCACTGTGGGGGAGGAGGTACAGCAAGGAGGGAGGAGCGGCAGAAGGTGTCTTTAAGATTTTACTTCTTGCTGTCCTGCTCTGAATTTTTTAATAATGAATTCAATTACTATCCCAAATTCAAGCCTATTTTGCCCATGACAGTATTTGGTGAGTGATCTTTCCCTGTCCCTATTCAACTCATGAASCCTTGGTTGTATTTTCTCTCCACTATCCACAAAGCAGATAGARTAGCTTTTGGTGGGTGCCAGGATTTACCCACTACATAAAGTAACCAATTCCACAGATTTCCATCYCCAGTGCAGAGAAAATACTGTTCAAATTGCAGCTGAACACCCAGTTTGGATAACAGGACAGCCTCAATACATTTCGAAGTTCTTAATGCACAGCTGACATCATTGATAATCGTGCACTAAAACAGACAGAATGGATACACTGTGTATCAATAAAATGGTACTAAAACCACTGCCCACAAGCACATTTTTAYATCTCTCACCTTGAATATCTTGATGCTGAGGGATCATAAACATAGGTGGAACAATCCTGGAAATGTAAAAAAGATCTCATCTCCCTTGTTCTGAGTATCCTTTGATAGCAGTTTTYTTCCTCTGTCAGGCTCAAATTTCTCCCCATTTTTAACGCATTAAGTTTGGTGGTTTGTTGGTTTGGGAGGCTTTTATTATTTCTGTACTTCAGGATGCATAGAACTAGATTACCTTAATSTGGCAATCATAGTCAGAAATCTCCTTAAACTGTCCCCTTAAGATCTTCTCCTTTTGTGAGTTGTTGTCCAGGAAGGAAAAAAAACTCCTGTAATTTGGAATAGTTGAAATTGAGAGCATGAAACTCTTGGATAAATTATTTCCCAGTATCATTTTCTGGTCTGGAAGAAGGAAGGGCTCCAGTGCTCTGCTATAAGCTCTGAACTTTCAAACATATTTGCCAGCAGAAACACAAAACAGATTTCTGTACTAGGCCTTTCAGACAGGTGGTTTTCTTGTCTTTGTGAGACAAATACTGTCCTCTAACAGTTCCCACTGGCTGGTGGGAGAATCTCAATATAATGTCAGAATCCTTTTCTTATTGAACTTATAAGGGTGACTGATGTAAGTTGATAGCATGGCAAAGTGGCAAAAGATTCATATCTATTCTTTATTCTTGCAGAGCTATAAGTTGTGTTTTTTKGGGGGGACAGAATCGCTCAATGTACTTTTTAGCATCTAATGGAAGTTTAACAAGCCAGTAGGATAGAAATCAATTAACCTGTWAACTTTTTTCTTTTACAAAACTGATTACAAGAGACTAGTACAATCAACAAATCAAATTTGTAGCTGGAGTTGCATTGATTGTGCTTAGCTGATTAAATTGATTGTTAATGAATTAGTATCTGTGTGAAATTAAATCAACAGCATCCAGTTGTAGATGGAAGAAAAATTCAAATTATGAAGTTGTGCGGCACAGCTAGAGAACTGCAAGGAATTTAAGAACTTTCCAGCTCTTCAAGACAGTTCTGACAATCAGATTTGCATCATGAGATGCTTTTTTTCTTTTCTTTTTCCCCCCTTTTTTTTTGTGTTCTACTTTGGAGAAGGTGGGATTCACAATGGCAAAAATAAATGTTTACAGTGTAGACATTGACATAGCCAAGCTTTCCAGTTAGCTTCATTTTATTACACAGAAAGTAATAAGCACTTTTGGGATGTACATGAGTCCMTTCTAAATTATGTGTTTAAAAATGGTCACAGAAACCATATCATCCAAGTTTTTATTTCTCTTCATTGCCTCTAAAGAAAGTGCAGRGTATTAGCTTGACTGTAGACATCTTCATTGCAGATCTAAAATCTTAGGTGGAAATTATCTTATCAAGATGGCTCAATTTCTTTTTTCCAGAAGATTAGTTCCACACAAACAGACTCTAGCTGTCTCCAATGAATCATGCTTATTGAAGGTAATATTTGCTAAAATGTAGATACTGCAGGATTCTTTGTATGCCCACAGATGTGTATTCACACTTTGCAAAGTTTTACATCAAAATTAGTAATCAGGAGGCAGAAAACCCAACACTATAAAATACAAAGTAAGTATTTTGTATAGAATTTAGAGAAGAAAGGAGAAGCTCCTCTACTTGCAAGGAATTGAGCTCTTCAGAAGTGGTGAGGCTCCAAGTAAGCATCTGGTCTGTAAAGCAAGCTTGCAMTTTTCTTMTTGCATAGATTCTGATGSCTKGGGAAGGCTGACCTGAAACAGACTGGACAGAGCTAGAGAATAAAGCTTTACTGCATAAAACTTCCAAGCCACTGATCATTTTTCACCATGGAGGTCTAGAAGAAATGCACTATCTGTGGTGAAGTTGGAWAMAAAYTTCTCAAAGAGGAGCTAAGAATAAATCATGTTATCTGGTAGAGTGGCCCAGTTTGGAATAAGAGCTAAGAATATGACTTTTAGTTAAGGAATTTCTTAGACTTTCTTTTCTCTGTAAATTAGATATCATATACTGAGTTTGGGGTTTTTTTTGGTATGCATACATTCCAACAATCATCATAATCAAAGAAGTAAGAAAGGGTAGTCTTAGCAGTAGGAATTTGCAAGTAATACTKCATCCCTCCTTGGGTAGGGCAGTGAGAGTGTCACTGAGTTCAGTTCCTTTTCTCTCTGATTTTGGTACAGCCAGCTACTTTTCTATCCCTTTGGTCATTTACAGTTACCTTTTCCATTTATCCTTGTTTTGTAAATGGGAGATGATGGATTCCTTACCAAGCAGCAGAGATACCCCTCAATGAGTGCAGCCCCTCTGGTGCTTGCACCCTGGGAGAAGATTCCATGGGAACTCACACTTCCTTAGTGAGTCAGTCCAGTGTCTCAGATCCAGAGACCATGTTATCCTGCTGTCTTTGCTCATGGAGATGTTAAAGACATTTCCTCTTGTGATGAGGACTCAKATCTGTGTCAGGGTTTTACCAGGGCCACCCAGCAAGAACACAGGGAGCAGAGGAGGAGGCCTCTGGTTGATAATTTCCCCAAGAGCAGAGGTTSTGGTATGCAGCAGTGATTCTAGCAGAAAAAGAGGTGATTCCATGTTTTCTTTTATGTGACTTGATCTACTGGCTGTCAGCYCTACTGGCAGAAGGCTACTTTGCCAGTTCAGCTGTGCCTCCACAAGGGAAGGCTTACAAGCCATATCAGCATTTTGTCAAATCTTAAATTATTGGAATAAATGTATGTAAATCTTCAGATACATTCAAGAGCTCCAAAGTAAATATTCATCACTCCTAAGATTAAGGAATCTAATCATGTTTTATAAGAGATACTCTCCTGAACTCTAGCTGTTTCTTATCTGGTACAATAACTTTGTAAATTATTCTGAATTGGAGGTTCAAATTCATTTTGTTAATGCACTCTCCCTGATACAGCCATCCTTTGTGAAGGATTACATCCTTACATTTTCTTGACTGTCATTCAGCTGGTCAGCAGATAAACTTCTTATCCTAGCATTCTCTAAAATTTTCCAAATAGAACTTACCCATATCTAAATTGGATACTCTAAGTGCTGCTCTGACATTATGTTCTTTATGCAGCTGAGAGCCTGTGGCAACACCTTCTTGCTGAAGCCTTTTTTTCTCAGGAAAAATAATCAAGAGGAAAAAATACAGGATAAAATAATAGAGCATGTGAATCCTTCAGAACTCAAGTACAATTTAATTCATATAGACAAGCTTCATTAAAAATATACTACTTTTGTAAGCTAAGAAAGTGAAAGGGCTAGAGTTAGGGCTAGGAACAGAAACAAAGGAGAAGTTTAGATAGCAAATGAGTATGCATGACAGGTCATGCAGGTTTTCCATCATTCCTAGCCATTGGAGATGTATCCATTGGYAGTTTTAGGTCTAATGATAAATCATAAGATTTATAGTTTAGATGGGAATGCTTCAGTTTTAATTTGTTCTACAACTTTCACCTTAAACATGAGACAACTGGGACCAGAACTGACTTCCAGTAAAGAAACTTGATCTGCCTGCTCCACTAGGATTATAATGCTGCTCTGAGCTTGTAGAGTGTTCCTGTATCATGCTCCCTCTCCTCTTGTGAAGCCAAGATYCCCTTATACCTCTGTTGAATCATGTAATGAGGAGCTAAAAAACTCCTGCTGTGAGTTAATGACCCAAATAGAGTAAGATTTCTGAGAAGGACATAAGATCTTCTTTTAAATTAAAGAAAAACATCCTGTAATGTTTCTTATTTTTAAATTAACTTCTCTGCCAAAAAAGTAGTGAATACAAACAGTAATATATTGTACGTTAATATATGTACATACACATACTCTGCTCTGTTTAATTAAAAAAAAAAAAAAGGAGTGCAGCTATCTAGCCTTTATATATATTAGTGTATACCCTTCCTTTACAATCTTTTCTATTTTTTATTCCTGCATAGGGATGAATGGAAACCTTACAGAGAAAATCTCCCAATGAAATAATTTTTACTCCTTACCAGTGTATTTTCCCTTTACCACTATATAATTGCATTCCCTTCATTTACAGCTCTACAGCTGTGTTTGTTTTTTAAATTATTGAAGTTTTAGAAAAATTGAAACAGGTCTTTGCAGTATCCAAGAACTCCTTCAAAGAAAAAAAATCAACAAATTGATGTGCTGTTTTTCTGCCTTTCTAATAGCAAAACAAGGTATTTGAGGTTATTTCAGGTTGGTTRGGAAGATTGCAAATTGTATCCCCAAAACAATAGCTTTAACAGAGGATGGCTATAATGTACTCCCCAGTGTTTGTAAGCCAGCCTGCAGAACAGGCTGTCACTTGGGAAATTTCTACCTGTTGTTCCATTAACAAGCAAGGAAATAACAGATCATTGCAAGAAGAGGAAATATACAGAAAAGGTTGTAGGTAAGACTTGCAGTTAACTCAGCTAACACAGATATTACTGAAATTTGGAATCTTTGACAGTTTTCCCCATTGGATTTACATGCAGTATATCAATATTCAGCTTCTTCACAGCATATTTTCAAATACATTTTTTTGCTAGGTAGTTGCTGGTTTATTCTCTGTGATGAGTTTTCCTGTGAGCATACTATTCATGAGAACTTGGCTTTAACAAGTAATATGGTCTGTTGGCACATGCATACCAAGCTTGCTGCTCTCGGCACAAAAATTTGTATGTGGGCTTTGTATTGACTGTTATCTAGTAATCATAGTTTTCAAAGTATTAGTTTGAGGATAGTAGTTGTAATAGATCCACTACAAATGATTAAAAATCAACAACTTGATGTTAAATTTGCATATTTTTGTAAGTTGGTGGGGAAAGAATTTTAAGACCTGTATTTGTTGTTGTTGTTGTTGTTTCTCACACAACTTGGGTGAGCATGTCCCTTTGTTGTGTAGCAATGTATGCAGTGTCATCCAGTCACACATTTTCATCTCTATGTCCCCATTCATACTGACCTCACATTTTTCCTTCTACAGAAGGATGTCTCTGTGTACATTACTGATGCTGTGGCTTAACAGGATTTTCTGATTCCTATTGCTAGGTAGGGCTAAACAGGAACCTCTAAAAAAATCCTGCAATGAAATTCTTATTTCTCTTTAACTGTCCATCTGCCAGAACATATTCTTATGGTTCTGCCACATAGCACCTCTGAGCTGACTATTCCTTTGCTTTGGCTCTAGTCTTCCTTGAACTGTTCAGGAGGACTCCTCTATTACTCAGTTCCCTCAAACAGCAGGAAAAAAACTCCTCTATCTKAGTTTCAGGGTATGACTTCATCTGGTTTTTTAGTGCTGAGATGCAGTGCTTCAATTCTTGCCCCTCAAAGTCTAATGTCTTCCTCACACCACCCACCTTCTGCTAACTTGAGTGCCATCTACAGTAAACAGTTCAGGTCACAGAAACGGCACAGACTTGGTAAAATCTGCTTAGACAGACCTTGCAACTTCACCCTTTGTACAGTATGCATTCCTCTGAGAACAAAACATCAGAAAAAGGCTCCTGACTCTTGGTAAGTTGCCTTGTTCACCTTGCCATGGTGCTGGGGAGCTGTGTTGTGCCCACAATAAYTGATGGGAAAAAAATAGCACAGTATGGCAAGATGGGAAAATGTAAGCATTTGTCCCAAGCCTATCTGGAGGAAAAAAGTCTGCAAGAGTCTATCTAACGTAAAAATATTCTCCTTAAAAAAAGTGAATTCTCCTTACACTTTCAAAAATATAGCTCAGAATAATGCAGAGAATATGTGTCAGCATTTGTTATTRTCCCCTGAACTTTCAAAAATAAGCTTGATCCTCAAGGCTTATAGTATTGCATCCCACTGATTTAAGCAGTTTAGAAATACACAAACATACACCTCCACAGCTGTAAAACATTGAACCTGTAAAGCTCTTAGTGCTGCTGCCTAGAATCAATGTTTCATTTCCTAAGCTCTGTAGTAACCTGTGTATTTTTTTACTAATCTGGACTGATGCTGATTGCACAGAATATCCTGGCTGCTTTAATGTTTCTCTTGATAAGACTATCCTATTACTATGTGGAAAACCAAAGGRATTTAGTACTAAACTTCTCTAAAAAGATAAAATCAATAGACAGCAATAGCATAAAAACAAACRCTATGTTGGAAAGAATAAAAAAGGACTCTCCTTCAGAACATGGGCACGTTTTAGGTGTGCAGCTGGTTTAGATCTGTCTGAATGCTTTGGACAACAAGCATTGCATAGTGCTGAGTTTGTTCAAACTGCATGCACTCACGCCCATCTCTGCAAGCTCATCTGGGGCACAGACCTGCACCATGAACCTCTTCTGAGTCCTAGAGCATCATGTCCATTTCCTTTCCTTTTGGAAAGGCTCCAGAGACTCAAATGGGACATCAGCCCTAGGCRGAGCTGGGTTGCARTGTTATTGTCYTGYTACTCATGGCACCTTTCACTTAGCWAATCCTGTGATCCCAGCTGAAAGGACAAAAGAATCCTGCTCTCACCTTTMACTGTGAGAGAATGCTGAAAASACTGTAAGCATTCAACAACATAAGTGTGCTAAAATGAGAGATAATCTATTTTTTATGTTACTTTAGATTATTTTCCCAGGGCAACAAATAGTGAAGGCAAATTACTCAGAGAATGATGAAAGTGCTRGGCTGTCTCCAGTAAAATCCACTTTTTGTATGTCAAGGCAACAGTAGGAATCTGACTCCTGRCTCTGA
This sequence comes from Alauda arvensis, assembly GCA_902810485.1. Lineage (NCBI taxonomy): Eukaryota > Metazoa > Chordata > Aves > Passeriformes > Alaudidae > Alauda > Alauda arvensis. Next base: position 2,448,432 of record CADDXX010000037.1, read on the forward strand.
CAACCATTTTTCCAAGCTTGTCACACAAAAGGAATTGACAGTTCTGCAGTCAATACTTTCAGGTTCTGATAAGCAGATAATAAAACTCAATCTGARTAAGAAATAGGCAGATCTTGGCATACCTCCACATTAATATTAAGGCCTTCCTTACAGATCACTGTAATGTTTTCTTTGGTCTACCAAAAAGTTGTTTACTAGCTAATATGATGTAAAGAATACACTTTTTTATTCATGAAATTTAGGACTGCCGATAATTTGTGAAGGTGAAGGCTTATACAAAGGAGTTTTATTTTATGATTAGAGAAATAGGTGTTCAATTTTTATCTGTATTTTCCCAGTAATGTCAGACATGTTCAGAAGCTTATCTGTCAGACAGCCATGGACAATCATTCAACTTTGAAACATTCTTATCATTCTTATCAGAGTCACATTCATCCACTTGGACATTGAAAATCAATAACTGGGAATTATTTGGGGAGCAGTGTGGCAAAACAGTCCTTCAGACTATAGCCCTTAATGAAGTGTATATTGTGTATGTTTATTGCAGTTGGCTAAATTCACATTCTACCTACAAGTTGCTGCTAGTTTAGTGATTCAGTTTTCTGTAGGCATTTTTAAAATCAGGTTTAGACAGAACTAGTTTTGAATTACAGGACCTACATTCAGAAATCATGGCAATTCTCTTTAGTGCAATATGTTGATGACTTTGTTTCTGTAAGTTCATTCTGTTATTTAGATCTTTCAGTTAAAAACACAACCTGTATCCAGTAGCTCAACTTGCACTGCAATAYAGTTTTTTTAGAAAAGCATCAATCTTGATTTGACATTACTGGCAAAATGTAGCACGCTTGTTTTTCCCCCAGTAGTTAATTACTGTTCCTGGTTAAAATTAAATACACTAGTAAACAAACCTACCTTCTATCTTTTTTAAATCTGAATGTATTTAGACTCAGCTTTCAACCACTGGACCTCTGATAATTAGGTAGAAGATGAACTCTTTTACTGTCAACCTTCTGTTTCTCGTATTAGATGTGAGACTATGATTAAGACCCAACCCTTCACCTTCTCTTTGATGAGCTAAGTAGATTAACCTTCTGGAGTCTTTCACTAGAAGGCATGTCTTCTAATTCTGTAATCATTCCCTAGGCTCCTCTATGAACCTTGTCCAATTTCTCAGCATCCTTCTTGAAATTTGAATGCTTGAAATAGGCACAGTGTTCCAGCCACAGTTGCACTGGTGCCAAATAAAGAAGTAATATATTATCCTTCTGTCCCCCTCAATCAAGCCTTACGAGTAAASTGGGAATTGGGCTGCCTCATTTTATACAGATGAAACATAATGACACTGTCTTACCCTTGAGACTTACTGTCATCCTTTTTGTCATGCTACATCTGTGGTAGCATCCATATTCTCATTGARAGTACTGCTCTTGTGTAGGCTTCCTGGAAAAGGGACTGGTGTGTTTGGCAGGCTGAAAGTTAGCTTTCACATAGAGCTYTCCACTCTGAAAAACACATAGATTTTTTTTTCCTTTGATGACACTCCATCCTAGAGAAGATGTGTAATCAGCTGTGGCAGCAAGTTGACATTTTAAATAGGCACCCTGAGCTTCCCTCTAGTAGCAGGCAGTGTGTGAGCTAAGAGAAGAKAGCACCCCAAGCTGTTTKCAGCTTTGTTTCTGCACCAGATGTGTTCCTGGATGGGGACAGTAGGAAAACACAATTGCTGCATGTTGGACCTCTGTCAGCCTCACAGTCCAAAACAGAGGAGTGATTAAATCAACACCTAGAATGGCACACAGAAGCAGACCAGGGTTAATATTTTATACTTTATTTTCTTTCTAAGTTCCTAAAGAGATGCAGGTGCTTAATGGTGCTCTTTYCCAATATCACTTCATATTTTTTAGTAATTTCTGTTGCCATAGTATTCTTACCACCCACAGATCTGTCAGCATGGAGAATTATCTCAGAGGTGTATTTTAATTCCTTTTGCTGCCACTTGGCCCCTTTATATTTTGGGCCAAATGCCCAAGTTGCTTTATAAGTCTGAGGGTRAAATCAAAGCTTTGAGAAAGTCAGAGGGAGCTCTGCTGTCAGTATGGCCAGGGCTAGGCTCTTCCCTCAGGCTTTCTCTGCAAGTTGTTAAAGGTGTTTAAGTAACTAGCTGCCTTTGGCCTTTTTTTTTTTTTTCCTCCTGTGCATTTAAAAATTGAAGGCAATATTTCCAGTGTAGTCAAGTTGTTTTGACCCTTACACTGCCCCCACTTTTCAGGGGAGTGATGTCACTCAGTCCAGCACGAAGACCCAGTGTACAATAGAGTGTTTTACWGTTTGTTGACAAATAAGAATGTGTAGTTTCAGAGCAAGAGCTCAAGGTCAGTCCTTGGCTTCATTCACCGACAAAGCATTGTTCCCTCTGAAAGACAAGGATAAACTAACTTGCATCAAGCTTACATAAAYCTGGCATCACAGAACAGCCTTTCTTCAAAGCTCAAATATATGCAGTTAGGATCCAATTAAAAATACCAACACAAYTGAATAAATTATAAATAGATGAGGAATATTACAAATAATTTTGTTAGAAGCTGCATTACGGTAGGACTTACTTTAATGCAAGAGAGCATTCACTGAGCTTCTAACATGCAATCCAGTTTTTCTACATACGCAGTGGTACAAATGACCTTTCAAAGTTTTGTGAAAATATGTTCTTTTTTTTGAGGTTGGATAATATCCATGATGGAAAACTTAAAAGACATCAAACAATGATCAGAACCAAAAAGCTGGAAAATGCAGTTGCAGACACAGATACTCAAGTGTATTTATTTTGTCAAGCTTGGAATTGTGAGAATGAATGAATGGATTCAGTAAMACACACAAAAGGAACAGACACCACATTTTCAGATGTTTTTTTGAAGGATAATAGGAAATGCTAAGGGAGTTTCACAGATAGGGGCTATTGTTATTCTTTTTTTCTTATTCTCCTTTCTATATATGGATCATGTTCACATTTACTGTACATCTTAGACATGTTATGTTTTTTAGGAAAGCATCTGCCTGACTTGGATTCCTCACCACTTTTCATTAGCAGTAAAGCAGCAATATTTCTTTGTGGCTTATTTTACTATTTTCTTCTTTCAATAGTAATCCTTTAAGAGGAAAAAAAAAACAAACAAAAAAGTTAACGATGTTCATCAGCCCTGTATGGATCAAAACTAGTATTTGCAAGTGGGAGTAGTCAATAGTTTTACAGAAAAGAAGTCCACATGTATGACAATGAACTGTTGATTAAGCAACATTATAAACTGTGCAATCATTATATCTTAAAATTATTTCAGAGTTCAAACATGTATGAAACATTTTAATTAGTATTGCTATTAGAGTTTACACTGTCACATTTGTAAGGTACTCCAGCAAGGGGCAGTGCAGGACACAGAAAGCAGTTCTTGACAGTAAAACAGCTCCTCCCTACTGAGGTTTGAAACATGTTTATTTCAGTTATATTCTTGTGTTTATTTATTGTGGAAGTTCAAGCAAATCAAAATAATTTTAAGTTGACCAAACACTCTTGTTATTAGTCTATRTATAATTTCTGAAATGGTGTTTAAAAGGCAAAAAAATGTTTCTTGAAGTCAATTAATGACTGTATATCATTCCTTAGAATTTTATCTATATTAATATAAGACAATGGAACTCAAGGTCAGAGCTGTAGAATCAGACCTGCATCTCATTTCTTATCTTTCATAAAACAGCTGTTCTTCCAGATAGATGAAAGTCATAAAACACCCAGTTAAATGTATCCTGTGTATATATCCTGTTACTGGCACAAGACAGGCAATGATTTGCACCTTTATGCAATTCAACAGAAAAAATCAATCAGACCAAAATGTCATTCAAAAGCATTTATGAAGTTAAGGAAAATCTGCAAAGAGGTTTTTATTAAACAAAGTTATTTTCTGTAATGGAAAGGATCTCAGCCTTTTTCTTATTCTTCTTGTTGATTACATCAGTGAGGCAATAAAAGGGTATTAAAGAGCACAAAAGTTGTTCCAGGTCTGCATTTGTTGCACCTTGATTTACATTTACCTCCTGAGCAATAATTAACCTGATGATTGATAGTGAATTGAARCACAGGTGTCATAACCAGAACTGTATTTCTCTGTTAAATTCTGAGCTTAAGAAAGCCATTTTTTAAAAGCAGCAACTTATTTGCTAATGGCACAGCAGTCTGTGAAATGTCATCAGATTGAGAAGATGGAATAGAAAAATACAAGCCTATTCTGAGGTAAATTTGACATCCTGGAAARCTTGGATAAATTCACCTTGTCAGAATCAGTAATGTTGCTGCCCTGAGAATCTAATTCTAGTTGTCTCCTATATATTTAGCTATACTTCTTTTACTTCATTTTACTTTATGRATTCAATTTTACAAAGATTCCTCATCCCTCAATTCCCATTTAAGTGAGCCTTATCTTTTTTTAACCCACRAGCTTGCATTTTCCTTTTGAGAAATGCAAGTGGTGTGAATTTAGTGTAATTCTAGGAGTGACAAACCCAGGTGCCCTATTTATTGAGGATGTGCAAGCTATTTTAAACATAYGGGTGTTTTATATCAATTGTTTGGAAAATTTGAGAAAAAAAATAATTTGCCCATCAATTAGATAGTTCCTCATTAAACTTCACCTGTTTGAATTCAATACTTTGCAATGTTTAGGTTTTAATATGAAGTGTCCTCAACAGGCTGGGGTTTAGTCCTGTGTGTTGGTAGGGTAGGTTTGAACTCTCTTCCGCAATCACTAATTGGGTAGAGGAGCCTTTCTAGTAGCAGAGCATTAACTCCAATCAGTTTTTCTGACCCCAAAAAGGAAAACATAACAAAAGTCAATTAAATTTATTCTGAGCATTGTGTCAGATCACTGACACTTCATATTTAAATAGATATTGAAGACCAGCTAATATATAAATCCTTAATGGATTGGGTTTGGCAAGCTCCAGGTCTCTGCCATGCGCGTACAAAGAAGTCTCACTCCCACAGTTTTATTAAAATAAAACACAACCTGCAGTGAAGCTGACAGCTGAGCAGTCAGGTTACAAATCAGGCTGTGATGCTGGGGCAGACCAAGTGAATACTGCCATGCAGCTTGTCAAAGGCAGGGTGAAAAACAAGGCTTGATGAATGGTGGAGCTTGGTCTGTGCAGTGCAGGGATGTACAAGCGTAGCATGAGGGGCCCCGGCCGGCAGCGCCTGCACAAAGATGTGAGCCARGAGAAGAGAGCACCCCAAGCTGTTTGCAGCTTTGTTCCTGCACCTGATGTGTTCCTGGATGGGGACWGCAGGAAAACACAATTGCTGTGTGTTGGACCCCTGTCATCCTCATGCTTCAAAAGAGARGAGTCAACACCTGGAATGACATACAGAAGCAGAYCAGAGTTMGTATTTYATACTTTATTTTCTTTCTAAGTACCTAAAGAGACATGAGCACGTTTATCTTCACATGTCACATGGGCCTGAGGCTTTCATTAACAAAAATATTCCRGAAGTCGGATTCTGGATGTTCAAAAGGAGAGGTATTTAAATCATACCTGTAACAGTGRCAAGCAATGACTGAAAAGTGACTTGAACAAAGACCATGAGCTTTCTCTCTCAGCATGTGAGGTTATGGGCTAATGAGAGTCTGTCTGAATTACAGGTTGTAGCTAGAAGGATCATTTTAACCAACAGTCTTTTGCTGTGATCAGTTAATGCTGATAAAATGAGTTCTCAGCACCTATTTGGATCAAGTGATAGGTGATCCCTTTGAGTGATTTTAGCATGTAATTCTGTCTCTCCAGGGAATGTACTTCYCTGCAGCCTTGCCTGGTAAATGTAATYGTCAAGGTAGAAGTGGTGTCTTCTGATTTTGTGTTCTCATCTTGATACATGACCACAGAAGGTGCTCTGGAATAATATTTTGGGCCCTCAGAATCTGAAAAGTAATAAACAGTTTTGAGAAGTTAGAAACTTTAAAATTTATTGTCAGGGATATAAAGAACTTTTTTACAGATCAAGATGCTTCATTACAGAACAGCAACTCTTCACAACAGTAGTAAAAGTTGTCACTGAAAATAAGAGCAGATCCAGGTTAGAATAAAGGTCTCAGCACTCTCAGTGGAGTATTATTTGGGGTTTTTCTTTTTTAATTAAGGTTATTGGAAAGCTACATAATTATTACTTTCACACAGAAGAAAAAAGATCAATGTGTGCTATAGAGGAGTTCAAGAAAATAATCTGTCTTTAGAAGCTATAAACATATGGCAATTTAAAGAAAAAATGAACAGCAGTGAAGAGCAGTGGTGAAGCAATTATGAGAATCGCTGCAGAAAAGTGTAAGAAATGTGCACTATTGGCCTTGCTTTCTCTAAGTTTAAGCATTTGCAGCAGCTCTGAGATAATTAAAATGCAAATGTGTGTTTCTGCCTGGCAAGAGAATGGCAAGCACCAGTCTCTGCTGTGGGTTGTTGCTGCAGGCTGGCTCTCCAGGGTGGGCACCCAGCACACCTACAGTGCYACCTTCACCTCGGCCCACTGCATGCTCCTGCAGACAAGATGCCATCAGACCTCTTAGGCTTCAAACCAGAGAAGCCAGCTTTGTCTGGGCTTGTAGCCCAGGCATGTGCTCTCTGACACCACTGTTTTCATGTTTTCCAGTGCACTTGGAAACATCTAAAACCCTTTGTTCCTCAGAATAATTATTGTAATATCAAYACCAGTTTCCAAAGTGGTTTTGTCGCCCTCCACGTGACTGCCATCTTCATAGAGCAAGGAGATGCTTTAACAATATCTTAACAGCAGAAAATTCTAAAGATCAATAAATAGAAATATTGATTGACYAGTGTCCCTTTAGCTGGTATATTGTTGCCTTTTTACTATGTTCCTAATAAAAATCATTGTACTAAGAAGAATCTATTTGAATACAAGCTATTGCTAGAGCTATGATGTTGTTTTGCACACATACATACACGTACATATATTTATCTGTCTAGCTAGCTTCTAAACTAAGTAATAATTCTATAGTATTTATTTMTTTGTCCCAAAGATGTTGTAATATAAGATGAATGGAATTTCATTCTGGTTGAGATTTCACTTAATATTTCTGAATACACTTCAACAGTTCAAAGATGGTACAATAATATTTTATTAAAACACTGATCAGAAAAAATGTATTTCAATTCCATATGATCCATTTAATTCCCTTAGAGCTGTAAAATACTAAACCTTAGTAACTTCAACCCTTTCCACATGATCCACTCAGAAGAAAATTACACAWTTGTATCAGTCTTTTTTGGATGAGGTGTAAGAGTAAAAATTGGGATTTKGTGCAGTTGTTAGATGACATATGAGTCAAACATACAGCATACTTTATAAATAAACACAGAAAGTTATGCCTATCTGATTGCACAGWCTGTTAAATGAAATCTTCCTCATTTGGAAGGACACTTTTGGAAAACCTTAGTTTAAATACTGGAATGAACTGAAAGTAGGAAATAGTGTGTCTAAAGCCCGTGGAGGTTGATACTTAGTGAAATGTAGGTCAGTCAGATTACACCACACAGTCTCAGCTGCTGTGTTTGTCATCTGCCTGCAATAAGAARAACCAACGTAGGTAGCAGTTATACTCAAGAAATGTATTTTTCTCCTAAGGAGAAAAGAGTGATTGATAGGAATGTAGCCATGCTGAATTGGAGTCTAATGTTGATGCTGMGCACTGAAAAACAAGGAATAGTGAGTGACGTAGGTCAATGAAGGAATAGACAAAATGACACAGATTTTTTTTTCTCCTCAAAATATCCTGCATCAGAAAACTTATTTTCTTTGACGTAGAGAAAAATACAAAAGGATCAGGAGGTAAAAAACTGAACTTACAGAACCAAGGAAACAACCCTTCCTTCCCCAACACAATTTCTTCTGAATGTTCCGTCTCTCACGTGCTGTGAGAGCATTGGGCTCTGATGCTGTCATCAATACCCACATGCAACATCTTTCTTCTCTCTGAGGTTCRCTGGTAATTTTCCTCAGTAAAGTGGGTGGACACCACCACAGAAGACACAGCAGCTGATAGGTGCTATTTTATATTGTGCTATCTTAGGTGTAATGTTTCCCATCAGCAAAAGCATTTAACTCATAAATTAGAAGGGCTGTTATTAAAATGTTTCTGAAATTATATCAGAGCTAATTAATTTGTGATTATAGTTGCTGAAGATGCAGTTGTCTTTTTCTGTGTTGAATGTTGTCATTATTCCTTAAACCTGACAGTTACATGYGTTGAACCTTAATACATAGTTTATTTATGACTCTTTAGGGATTTTTTTTTTACTTTAATGAGTGGGAGGCTGTATGTGCACTTGCTAATAAAAGTAACTTCTTGAGAACCACTCAGAATTTTTGGACYCTCACAAGATTCACTTGATTTTTCTCACATGGCTTTCTGTGAGTCAAATATATAATTTTGGTTATAATTATTCACGAMGAATTCAGCAGCTGAATCTGTGTTTAAAAAGGTAAGCTGCTTGCTATATTTCTCCAAACAGTGTGGGAAAGGCTGATGCTTATCTCTGGGAAGGAATTTAAATGGTGTTCATGTGGGTTCACATGAGCCTAAAGAAGTCTGAAGGAGGGAGATACTGGACATAGTGAAATCTGTGGTGCAGGTGGAAGGGAATGTGTTGCCAGAGATGGTGCTGAATCTTTTTACAGTAAGCTGATGGGTAAGGAAGAGCTCAGGAGGGACTGGCTTTCATGAGGAGAGAGCTTACAGTGGTGTGAGATGTTTTCTAAGGCCCAGGTTGTGCAGTCAGTCCTTTCAGTAAGTCCATGGCTCTACAGGCACCAGCTTGTACTTCACAGACCTTCTCWGGATTTTCACCTTCACAGGGTTTCCCATTCTCTGCCTTCATTAATGACAGCAAATCCTGTGTCACAGGCAAGCAGGCTGTCTTGGTKAAAGGCTATGTTTAAAGGTATGATTGCASCTCCACTTTTGCTGTAGCCTTCCTGGGAACAGGGAACAGTGCACCTGTCTGTCATCTCTGCTGACAAATTATTCTCCCCTTGGCATCTTTGCTTTCCCTGCTCCTGCCCCCTTTGGGAAAGGAGCTGAAGGAGTCAGCCTTAGCCCACAGCTCTCTGCTGRTACTCTGTACCTCCTCGTGTTGGCTGCTCACTTGAGCTGGGGACAAGAGCACTGACAGGCTCCTGATGCCTCAGTGTGTCAGGCTGCAGGGGCCACCACTGCTGCTGACGAGTGTTTGGGCTTTGCAAAAGGGGCATGACATGTGGCAGCTGTCTCAATTTAAACAAAAGGGGGCTTCCTGCTGCAAACAGATGCATGTAAAGATAAGCACTTCATTATGGTACCAATTAATATCACAGGAAGTTCCCAGGCTTGTTCTTGAAATGGACACTTCTRAAGGAGAAAATCATGGTATCAAGTCAGTGTGTTACCTCCAGGGACTGGAACAAGTTATTCATTCACTACACATTTATGAGATTGATTATTCATCTGCTAAAGTGTCTAGGAGTGCAAATGCCTATTTACTTAGTTGATGTCTCAAGGAATTGAAACTCTGTAACAACATAGTTACTGGGAACTTAATGGTCTTATAAGCTTTGCTGATAACAGAAATACGTTTGAACCCTTTCTTTCCTTCCTTCTGCATGGAATTCATCGGGACTGCAACTGAACAGAAGTTTCACAGATTGTAAAGGTAAAGGCATTCAAACAACCAGGAAGCCCATGTTAGTTGCAGATTATTTGCTAACATTTCTGATGGACTACTTCCCCATCCAGGATCATTTCTTGAAAGATCTTTTTCTTGTTTCTAACCTGAATCTTCCTTGTTGTGGCCTGTGTTTATTGTTTCCTATCCTGCCTGTTGTGGGCATGAAGAACCGATTTTGTTTTATGCCCTCACCAGAGTCTTCCTGTATTGAGAGAAGCAGAAGGATCCTTTCGTTTCTCTTGCAGTCTSTTCTTATGTGTCTCCAGACAGAACTTGACTTTCTTACAGCAGAGTGAAACTCAATGGCAATCTTTTATGAGTCTTATACCCTTTTTCTATTGTTTTCTTGAATGAGCACTAGTTTTCCATACTGCTGTTGCATYGACACTCAGGAAGAGTGATTTATGATAAATGAAAAAAACCCAAAAAACTGTGAGAATCTTATCACAGAGGGGGATCAAATCTCCTCAGCAAAATTGTCAGTGTTTGGTGGTGACTGGAGTTTCTGCTGTAAGGGCACTTGCAGCAGCATTTTCAGCTGTATGGAGTGAGCCCCTGAACCCCTGCTCTGCCCACTTCTTGTAATCAAGGCACCATCTAGCACTTGTTTCATTCATTGCTACTTATACAYCTTAACTACATAAAAAACTCCTCTTTAATATCTGACCTGCACATAGAATAGTGTCCTGCCTGACCATTTATGCAGGAACATAATTACTTAAAATTACTTGATTACTTAAAATGTCTTATTTACTCAAAAATTCTGCAGCAGCAGGCAGTAAGAGCAGTCTTTGGGACACAGGGTGTTAACACAACCAGCTATACAAACTGGACTAAGCACAGCGTGACCTGGGAGGAGGGGGGCATTTCCAGAAGTGTAAATTCTTGTGACTAATAGAATGGGAAGCCTTTAAAATATTTTTCTTTGGTAAATTAATATTTAAKATTTTGTGTATTTTATGGTTAAGATAATGCCATCTGGGAAAAAATAGTTTCTTTTTAAAGTAATACATATTACTTAATTTCTAACTTTTCAGGTATATTATGTAAGTTCATTTCTTTCTGTTGGAACAGAGGTATGATGACAGTTCATTTTCCCCTGATATTCCTTTGCAGAAGCCATAATTCCCTTCCTTGATCCCCCACTGAATCCCTTATTCTTTCTCTGGGCAGAAGAGGAGAGTAGGAGGTTTAATGATGCAGTGGAATCCTCTCTKAATATCAGAACCAAAAAGGGTAATTTGGGTGCAAGCCTTCGTGCTCTTCAATCTTTTCTCCAGCAAGTAAATATTCTAACCAAAGTGAGAGTTTTCCACCCAGAAGGATTCCTAGTTATAAAAAGTTTTCCTTTTATATTTATCTTGGAGTCCTGACACTCCAGGAACTGATAGACTTTAAAATTTCACAGAATCAACGCAGAATGACCTGAAGTGAATCCTTTTCAGGCTCTGGGTATCTCTCACTGGCACCAAACTGCTTCACTGAAGCTTGATTATTTGTTATTTGCTAAWTTTTTTTTTAAGGAATGTGAACATGGAAACTTTGATATGATTATATGACGAAAATAAAATATGGCTTAGATTATGGATGCAATACATTAGAAATAAGATCAAGGAGRAAAAGGTTAAATGTTTCAAATGTTCTGTGGAAAGAAGAATGAATTCTGATTTTCTGGTCTATCCTGGAGGATTTGTTCTGATAGCTGGGGATTTATTGATTGAATCTGCATCATTCAAAGAAGCAAATTAGTGCTCTGCTGTCAGATTCTGAGAGTTCCATGCTGTGATTTGATCTGTTTAAGCAAGAAAACACCTTTTTTTTTTTTACAGTCTTTTCTTATTTATTTTACCCTTGATGCAGGAGTAGTYTTCCCACCTTGTTTACAGCAGTGCTTCAATACATACGTTACTCAAATGATAGAAAGAGATCAATGATAAGGGATGTACTTGCTTCATTTGTGCTGTAGACAAATTACAAGCTTATAGAAGACTGTATCTTGATTTCTGATAGCCAGATTTGAGCACTAGTTTAAATCCCTGAAAATGTTAGTGACTAGGAGTTGTGTGGGCAAGGGGTGGACCATGGTTCTGGTGATCAAAACACGTGTGGGTCCTGATTCTGCCCTCAGCTGGGCTGGCGTGGCACCGTGTTATTGCTTCAGCAGGGAATCCTCTGCAGAAAATGTTGGTATCAAAGCACTATACTGGGCAACCAAAACATGTTTGTGAGTAATACTGAAAGGCATTGTGGTTTTATTTGCCAGCAGTGGTGTTTATTTCCAAATGTACCTTAGTAGAGATGCATTTCTCATCATTCTTTCTTGATTTTGTAAATCTAACAAAACTAGACAGATTAGGCTCTTACTATAATCAATATATATCTTGACACATTTATCAGTGCCAATAATTTCTCCTTATATTAAGCATTCCTAAAATGTTATCTCTGTCAAAATCTTACACCTACAACTGAGAAAAGCAAGGAGCACTGTGGCTTCTTGAAATGTTATGAGAGAGAAAGTATATTGGAGTGAATGGAGGAAGTCTATTACAGTAAAATAGAGCCTGTTCTTGCAGATTATGTCAAATTCACTTGACTTCGTTTCTCATTTAGTGCAACCAAGAATATGGTCTATGCTGGATATGAGTAAATTTACAGGAAGTAAAAAATAGCCCTATCACAGAATTTAAAATGAACATTTTAAATTGACATGGGTTGAAACAAAGACCATTGGAGCTGAATAATTTGAAAATGTAGTCTATACCTCAGTACACCACCCAGGAAAATCAGTGCTCAAAATTATTGAAAAAATACTCTGCCCTTTCCCCCCCTTTATTTTTAATGCTTAGAAGATTGTATCGTATCCTCAGGGAAGATGTTCCTTGGTGCTCAAAATGCTGCCCTGATAAATACTGGGAAGGCTGAAGGCATCCCTTGATCCCTTGATCCAGTGTGTGTACAGCTGGGGAGGGGCTGTGGAGGCTATCCCAGGTTTTCCTGCCAGTGTGCACAGTCCATACTGTGGGGAGGCAGAGCAGCTCCAGGGCTACACACCAGCTGAGTTGCTCAGGTTCACTAAGAGTGAAGCTTGTAAAATGCTAGCAACCCCTCATGATTGTTTTCACTATTTGTTTTATGAAATATGCAAACCACCAAAGCTGAGCAGTGTGGGAGCCCAGCACTGGATGCTTTTTGACTTGTGCTACATCACTAGCAGGGTGACAAGTGTAGCAGTGAGATTAATGGTCTTAAGGTTATTTCTGCCAATTGAAGATGGGACTCAGTATGTCACATCTTCAGATGGGTCTTGACCATGCAGTTCAAAATCTCTTTTATTTAACTGCCCACTTCTGGTTTAGAGCATCACTTCATATTCTCTGCTCCACAGTAAACTTAGAATAAAGTATTGGGGGGCAGCTGGTCGGTACCCAAAAAATCATAGCAATATTGTACTGCAGGTGGCCTGTGCTCATTTGGAAGGTTGCATCTAGGAAATTCAAACAGTCAAGAAAAAAATATGAAACCTGCTTTCTGGTGAACATCCTACCAGGAGAGCAGTTAGGGGAAACACTAGGAGGTTTTCTCTGGCCCCTGGTTTTTATAGTTCTTAAGTTCTTGGCTCTCGTGTGTGTGTTGAGTGTGCAAAGGCAAGCAACAGTATAGGAAAGAGACTTTTTCTGTGTGTGAGAGGAGGCCACATTTGTATGTAGGGAGACTGCATGATTTCAGTCTGGTATATGCTTTTTGTAYCAAGAACAGGTTTCAGTTCAGGTAWGATTCTTCTKGAWGTTTTGTTGGGTTTTCTTTCAGTTCAGTTCATCCAGTCCTAAAACTGCATTTCAGAATTACCATTATGCAACTGCTRTTGCAGGAATCAGCTTTCACTTGGCCCACGGTGAACATACTGAGCTACCTCTTCAGCTGAGTACCCAATGTTCAAAACTGCACTTTGTGATCCTGGATGGACAGCAATATCCTCACTTACATGTAAAGTTCAATGCGTGCAGTTGCACAAATAAACAAAATAAGCTCACTCAACAGGGGAAGTGTGAGTCAACAGAACAAACCAAGGCAGTATGRTAAAACAGAACCAAAGTATGCCTTGTCCATTGCATTCCAAAGCCAATTTTTCCAGGTTCTCTGAGTACTGAGAGAATAATGGAACTCACAGTGCCTTTCTGGCTTCTATTTATTTTAAAAGACCAGAGAGTAATCAATTACCTTTATTTTCAATTATGTTGACAATACCTTAAAAGAGGCCATGACATTGCACATGGAATRCCTGTATCTATTTTCAGATGGCTAGTCAGGCTGTTCAAAACTGATTACTAAAAACTGGTGCTCCTTGCTTATGTTCATGCTCCAGAGATGTGGCTTCTTCCACACAGTTAAAAGTAGATGTTCTCACCACTTTTAATTGGCATCTTTCTGTTTGTTCTGTGCTTTCCTAATCAGTGGTATGTCAGCCACATCAAACTCTTTAGTAGGTATTGCTGTTTGTATTCTTTTAAGGGATGCTCTTCCATATGAGCATAAAGTTATACAAGTAAAAAAGACAGTAAATAATTTTTTAAAGTGTCATTTTACTCAAATTCATATATTTTTACTCAATATATTTTTGCAATATTTGCTCAAGTATAGTACAGTGTTCTACATGCAGATGCATACAGAGGTACATGATCCTTATCCTTGACCTTCAGATTTCTTTTTATACCACCATTAAACACCAATTTGTTACAARTGCATACTTTGCAATTAAAAATTYATTGCTTTAAAAGCAAAGGCAGTTTCCTGCCTAGTCCTTAATTTTTATTTTAGACACTTAAATATTTATAGTGACTTACTTCTTTTTCATTATAAACACTGCAGTGCTTCAAAGAACTTTTATGTTTTTGAAGAGTTTTCACTTTAACCACAATGGCTACTCATAAAAAAGTTCAGCACCTGTCTCAGTCCATAGACTGTGATGTTATTGCAGCTGTRGGCACAAAGATTTGAGGTTTAATGGTGGCAGATTTGCACAGTAGGGATCAGGTTTCCCTTCGGCCTCATTCTCCCTCAGTGAGAAGCTGAACAAAGTGCAGGCAAACTATGACTGTACCTGCTAGACATAAGCAAGGTCCAACTAACTTCAGTGCATGCCAACTGCACAGTTAAGGGAACAAAGAAATACTGGATCTATTGCTTAAMTTTCTGCCTGCACCAGCATTCATCATGCCAGAGCAGCACAATGCTCTCCCAAAGGACAGCAGCAGGGAGTGCCAGGCACCTTGTTTCCTGGCTCCTGTGCTTYAATGAAAGCCACTGTCCAGGATCTGCACAGAGAGCTGGGTTGTGCTTCCACCTTTGGCCCACCAATTGGCTGTACTGCAAACCACTTGGCCCAATCCCCACGACAATATTTTAGATTATCTCAAATTTGCTGAACCCTCTGCTCATGCAGCAGATTTTCCCAGTGGTGCCTGGACCACTGAAATCATCAACTGAGCCCTATTCAGTATGCAACCTTTCAGTTCCCTCAACTGCTTTTAGTACTTTTAGTAATGATGTGGCTGTAGATAGAACACACCTCCTTATTTTACAGACAAACCTACCCTGGAGCTGGATGGGAGGAACTGGCCAGCAGTAATTCCACAGCACACTTTCTCTGACCTTCTTTCAGGTCTTTCTGTAGAGCCGTTTTTCTCTATCAACTTTTTCTTTTCTAGTTTCTCTTTAGAGAAGTGAAAGCATAATTTATAAGAAGAATCCTATTTTCATACACTAAAACAAAACAGCTTTCCTGTTGAAAAGCAGGATACAGGTGGAAAGGGCGTAGTTTAGGCTCGTAGTCAGGGATTTGCAAATTAAGTTGGATTTTGCATCACATATTCTGCAGGAGGTCACACTTACTGATCAAAGAGGACCCATAAGAAAGTCTTAATCTGTAAGCAATGGAAACAACCATGCCTTTCCTTTTGGCACAAGGAAGGGTGAGGTGGACTTCTGTGTGCAAGTTAAATTAGAAACATCACTGTGCTTCTGCATGGTCAAATTGCCTTAAACAATGGGATCACCACAGTGTTCTAGGAAACACAGCAGGTAAAATTGCTAAGMGGATATGAGAAAACTGAAATCTAAATTGCAGTAAAAGCAAATGACCTGCTGYTATAAACTGTACCCTTACAGATTTGTCTACTGATTGTAACATGCTGCTTATTATGTGTATAAGCTGTAGATTGATCAAGATTATTTGTTTCCATTTATATCTTGTTGGAAAGCAATGGGAGATCACTGTTTGAGAGAGGTAGATTACTGCCAGTCATTCTGATATGTGAAATGAGGAAACTRAATAAGCATTATTCTTGTCACTTTCAGCTGAGTTATTTAACTGAAACCATAGCTTAAAAGKTGGGATTTTTCACACTGTTTAACTGGAAGTATTTAATATAGCCAGGGATCTATGTTGATGCTTGAATGGATGAAATATAATTTTAAGAATTGCAGTGCTGAGTAAAGATAACAGTGTAATTGTGGTATGCATCAGGGATGTCACCTGACCATATTAAGTGAAATCTTGCTCATCTTAATCATGTGWATTATTTCAAGGATGTCACTAAATGAGATTCTTTTATAGAGCAAGACCATTATTTTAATATATAAATGAAATGAGACTAAGCCCACAGATTCTTTTAACAAGGTATGCATTCATTTRTTCTAGTCCTGCAATAAAAACAGCTGATTAAATTGATACTATGTAAACAGTTTTCCTGGTATACCTGTATCTCCTGTACAGTGAGTTCTCTGTGCAAATTGTAAGTCTGTGTTATGATTGTCCTGTTTTGCTTTGCTGGAGAGTGGCACTTGAATGAGTATCACTTTTGTGATGCTAGCAATAAATTCCAGCAATTCACAGTGAAACTTTTATTTTCAGTTGCCTTCTGATAGCATCACCATTAGCCTTACCTTATTCCAGAGGCAGAGCAGTTTATCAGATAATGAAGGCTGAATAAGCCTCATCTATGTGACATGTGCCAAGCTGTGTCATATCTCTGCCCTTACCTGTTAGATGTGTCATCAGTGCAAATCAGTCTGCAGTGATGGTACTTGCACAGCACCTAGGACAGCTGACACAAGTTTTACTTCTGGTTCTACCCCTTTCATTGCAAGACCTGAGGCARTGGTGCAGTCTCTTTGTACTTGCACAATACTGCATCTCAAATAGYAAAGGATTTCAATACCTGCTGTGGAGAAGAATGATAACTCTGGAAGTCTTTAATATTCCTACTGAGCAGTAAGGCACAATAAGCATGCCAAAGTCAGATGGTGCATGAACTAGACAGTCAGAGATTCCCTGTTCTTARCCATTACTGATCAGTGTCTACTGCATAGAGAAGAGGCCATCTCCTTGAGAGCATGTCAGGAAAACAATCCTTGTTCTTTGCTGTCTGCACAGTTTTCCCTAAGTGTCAGTCCCAGCTTGTCAAACAAGGATTCTGTACTGACCACCACACTCTTTTTTTGTCCATCCAACCCAAGGAAATGCTCACTCAGCTGTGGAATGTTCCTCACACACATCTTTGTGTTGCATATGTCCTTACGAAACTAAACARAGGCAATTAGAATAGTTTAGGCATTTAAGCATTACTTCTTGATGCACCATGGAAATCTTCAATAAAAAAACAGCTTGCTCCTGGATAAGGTAGCACAGTGTCTGCTGCCTCTAGAAGAAGAGCACATCACAGGCAGGTGGGAGATTGCTCTAGCACAGCAGTCACAGGAAATCTCAGTGCATTATGGACAGTTGGGACCAACTGAACAATCAGTTTCGAATTAAGGAGGAGACAGCTGGGAGGACTTGAAATCTTGTGCTCTCCCGTCAAAGATACTGTGATATTGCCTGTCTCTCTAAATGAAATAACAATAGGGAAGCCTCAGGGCAGATTGTCTGCTTACCCTCTCTTGGGGAGTATGCCTGATTTTGCTCAGCCTATTAGAGGTGGCAGATCCATTGTAATGCAATGTCAAAGGCCTTTGGGACTTACAAAATGTTGTGTGTGTGGTGTTGGAAGGGCAAAGAAAAAGCATTGACCCTACCAGATGTGATCTTGTCAGGTGGTATGTATGCACTTAGGTTGACCAAGCTTAAAGAAAATGAAATCATTCTAGATGATTGTACAAACTTTGAGCAAACATAATTATTTTAATTGATTGCCTCCATAGCTTTTAATYAAAGCTCCTTGAGGAATATGACAACCTTTCCATTACAGATTACCTGATGGTCCCAATAAACTTGTTTTCTTAACATTGATTCACTTCTGCTTTAMCATTTGACAGAAATGTTTGTTAGATCCAAACAGCTATTTGAGAAATACTTTCCTGTATGAGGAGGCACTTTGCCATGCTGATTGTTTTGTACTCACACACAAACAACAAATYCAGGTGCAAACTAGCATGATAATTTTTTTCTGTTTGTTATTCAGTTATGTTTTACTCACCTGTGTCTTTCTGTTGTTTTCCTCTGTTCAGCAAGCAGAAACATTGTGCTTACTCTGAGGTGGCCATTCATGAACAAAGTCATTCTTCCMCCATAAGGCAGAAGTAGAAACAATTGTTAACAATGTGTGGCCAATAGAAAACAGCTGGAAAACCACYCACATGCTAAAAGGGCCTTGTCCAGACAATTCAATGCATAATTAACAAATGTGTCTGCAGATATCTGCCCATTAACAATTTCCAAGTGGAAAATAGAGCTGGATAATGCATTTTCAGGCTATCTATACTGGATGTAGTAGGACAGTAGGGTTGCATCCTCATACTCCCAAAGAACAGAATCAATCTCTGCCTATGTAAGGGTTGCTCAGAGCAATTCAGTTTAAGTTAACTGAAGGTATGGAATTTGTGAGAATAAGGGAGGTGCAACAAACSCAGTCTGGACATTTTCACTGAAAACAAAGTTGCATAAATATGTTGCCTGCTCCAAGGATCCAGTGAGATCTTTGATCTTGGCCAGTGGCAACCACCTGGCTGCTCTCTCAATCCCTCTCAATCCCTCTCCTCAGRAGAGGAGCTCAAAAATCTCAATGACTCAGAATGAATTACATCATTTACCAATTACTGTCACAGAGAAAACAAACTCAGCTTGGGGACTTGAGTACCTTGCACTACACCAACACAACCCTGCTAGCCAAAATACCAATCAACCTGAGTGGTGACCTTTTAGAGTGGACAGGTGTTGGAGTAAGTACATGCTTGCATAGGGCAGTCTTTTTGCTTGGACGGAGTAATGATTTTATGTTAATTGAGGTAACCTTTGAAGAAACTTATGCAGACACACTGCTTTGTATGTAAACCTCATTTGTTTCCCATCATATTAGAACAGCTACCATTTCTCTGTATAGAGTATGAATTTCAAGAGCAGTCAATGTTCCAATGCAGGTAGTTGAAATAGCTTTATCTGCAATATTTCTTGAGTCTGGTTTCCCTCTTTCATGCAAGACTCTTAGGAATTGTTCCAGCTAGTGTGCAAGAAAAATTTTAMGGGCAGAAAATTCTGAGTTTCAGTGGTACCTTTGTACAACTTCACATTCTAGGGTAATTAGAATAAATAAAGGGTTTTATTTCCAGAGTTCTTTACAAGACCATCCATAGTTTAGGAAATAAACAATTAATACAACGATAACTGTAATAATCCTTTGTACATACCTATGATAATCTTTCAGTGTTTTGGAATTTTGCATAAATGAGTAACTAAAAATGTCTGCATGAGGTCAGACAGGATCTGTCTACCTAAGCCAGTATCCCACCTACAAGAGTAGCCAAAATACCAAGTTAGCTTAGCCTAGCATGACATATTCAGCTTTCAGGATATTTAATGCTGTAAGAAGCCATGCAAACACTTTCTGTCCTGAATAGACATTGAGTAACCACTATGAAAGTACTGGAAGAAAATTCTCCTCAGGTTTCTGGTTCACTTCCCAGTGTCTGGGGTCACACCAGGCTATGCCCCATCCYTCCTCCCACCTCCTGGTTTTCAATGAAAAATAACATGAGTAGGTAGCAGAAGGGAATAGTGATAGYAACCAAGGTTAGTGATCTGGGCAACCAAGAGTTGTGGGGCCAGACATGCCCCACAACTTAGTTGCCACCTACATAACCAGAGATCTAGTCAGCCAAATTCAGTCAGAACATTTCCATCATAGTCTTCTAAAAGCATTTCCCAACCATGGCCTTTTATCTGATCAGAAGCATTGGCCATCCCACAGTGGAAGTCACAAGCCCTTCACTTGTAGYGTAAGAGCCTCAGGGTAGTCTTTAATAGATCTSCATCAGATGAACAGAAGATRGACACAGAGTTCAAGYAACCTTKCTTATTCACTTAAATAATAAYTCATTTTATCACCAYGATAAACAGAAAGGGACAATTCCAYACGTCCYATGTCTATGTGTTTATCTGGAAAAATCTCTATGCCTCCCATCATGAGACACATGAAACAGTTAAGATGAAGACCACTAACTACACAAGGAAGACCATGTTGCTTCTTTTTTGAGGGGAGAAAATGTATCATTTCTTATTTCCATAAAATTAGAGTTTTGTTTACCAGTCCCTTTAGTCTTCAGTAGCAGTTGGATGCTTGGATGCCAGACCTGAGGATCCTCAGAAAATCCTGGCCTAAAGCCTGCCTGCCTGAGTAGGCTGCACTATTTGAACTTAGAATGGTACATAAGCCCCTCTGTAGATATGTTTATAGAAATCTAAAATCACATAATTGATCTCTAACACTAGCATGTAGCCAGAGATGACTAAGAATTCAGAAAAAGGGCAAAATTAATGAGAAGAATTGCAACAGCTCTATTGAAACCAGCCCAAAGGACAACCTCTTGGTATCACCCTACAGCATGCTGTAATGCTTCTTAACCTGAAGGTTTATAGCGTGAGCTTTGGATAAAACACAGRCTAGTACTGGTCAGTGCTTCCTTCACCACTACAGGGACTTGCTTTTTGAAGCCCACACATGTTTGCGGCTTCCCACCACATCCTGTGGCAATAAGTTCCACCCTGTGATCCTTGTGGAAAACATCTTTCTTGAGTTTCATGTTTTAAACTTGCTAACTGCTCATTTTATTGTGASTACTTCCTTTGCTATGAAATAAAGTGAAAACCATTCTTTATTCACTTTCTCAGTACTTTTCATGATTGTCCTGGGGCTCTGTCTCAGTCCTTTTCCTCATTTGTCTCTCTTCCATATGAAAATCCTAAAGCCTTTCTTTTTTCTTYCCTAGTACAGAAACCATTAAATACCTTTGATCATCCTGTCACACTTTTCTTTATCCTTCTWTTGCTATCCTGTCATTTTTGAGATGAGATGACTGGAACTGTATTCAATAATCAGAACGTTAGGTGGGCAATGGATTTCTTTGGCAGCATCATCGTCTTTCTTCTGCTGTTTTCTGTTCTATTCCTAGTATTTCCTAATATACTGCTTTATTTTTTTTTGACAGTTGATGAGGATTTAGGTGACATTTTCATAAGGCTGTCTCCAACTCTCTTTCCCAACTAGTAGTTAATTTCACTGTGTGTTCATAGATTTCCCAGGGTACAGGTAAGAGAGCTTAGTCATTTAGCCTTGAAAACACAGCTAAATTACAAGAGGGGTTGGCCTGTAAATGGGAGATTGTTGATAGAATTTTATACTGGCTCAGTTCTACTGTCAACTWTTATTCTTCTAGGTTGTACCAGAGGTTTCTCTCATGTATGTGAGGCAGTGTGCATGTTTGCCATGGAGCTCACCTTTTTAGTGGGTAGTTGATTATTTTAACAGGACATTAATTCTAAMAGAAAATTCATTCAGGAAAGAGTTCATTCAATGGCTTTTAGAGAGGGTTTTACTAATTTTGCCACTGTGAGGCATATCCTGACCAAAACCAAGGGAATCCTAACAGATGCATAGCCCTCTACAGTACTGACTCGGTGGAGATTTTATCCCATAGCCTTCAMTATCAGAAGAGATGCATAGAAGTTCTATCTTTTTCATAGCTGAAATGTGCTATTAGTATCATAATGATTGCTAAAATGGATTTCTGGGGCTTAATGAAATCTGGAATTAAGTAAATCACTTCAGGACTGTAAAAAATCTAGCTGTGAAAGAACTTTAAAATAGTTGTTACTAAAAGAGTGCTGACAGAATATATTGCTGCAAGTCAATCAGTCTCATCTCTGACTTTAAAAAAATTGATATGTTATATTTTAATGATTGCTGTCAAAAATTCATTAATGGGCCAAAGACTCACTATCACATCACAAGTACAGATCTTTCTTAAATTAGGTTTTCAGCTGTCTCCTTTCATGGAGTAGGAGTCATTTGAATTTGCCCTTGTTGCAAGCTTTTGTTTTCAAATTTGTGGCTGTACTACCATACAGAAGATAGAGACCTACGAAGTTTTCCTGTTAATGCAGTTTTCTCTGAGCAACATTTCTGCTCCTCACTAGTTCTGGTTCTCCTGTGTGTTATAGGCAGAGTTTTATTGGATTGGATTTTATATCTCCATTCCAGTCTAAGTCCTGAGGMTCTTAGAAAGATTGACAAGGATTGACAAACATTGTTTCATAGCTGGGTGGGCTGACTTTGGCCAGCAGCCAGGCACCCATCCATCTAGGTCTCTCACTTCCTCTTCTCAGCAGAACACAGGGAGAAAATATGATAGAAAATCATATGGAATGGAATTAAGACAAGAAGATAATTCACTGATTGCCATCACTGGCAAAAATCCCCAAGACACAACTTGGGGAAAATTAATTTAATTTTTTGCCAATTAAAAATAAYGTAGGAAAGTGAGAAACAAAGACAACACTAAACCCACTTTCCTTCTAACACTTTTTTTTTCTTCGGCTCAACTTCATTCCTTAATTCCCAACTCCCCTGACCCTTTCCACCACAACCTGCATAGATGGAAGCATTCAGTCTTTCAGTTTCATTTTGATTTGGAGAKTTAAGAGAGTTTCTTGATACAGTCAATTCCCCTGTGTTAAGGACAATTGGAAATTACAAAGCTAGGCTTTAATGTAGAATAATGTTTGAGTWCAAAGGGATAGTCTCAGCTATTAGACCACAAATTAGGAGGCCAAATACATTAACTAGTCCAAAAGATAGCAAATGAACTCTTAGTCATTTAGGGACATGATTTTCTGTGCTTGTTGTGGAAAGTCATTTGCTCCAGTATATTGTTTTTTAAACAAGAAAAGAGTCAGTCTTCTTTCCTTTTCACTGTTCTCTGTCAGCTGTAAGAGCTAGGAAATGTAGGTATGCAAGATAATAAGTTATATAATTACTCCTCTGCTTTTTCTGACTCCCTATGCACTCCAGGAAGTTTGGTCTGGGCAGTTCAACTTCTGGAAGCCCATAAAATCCCTAAAAATCCAAGGGGGAAATAAAAACATATTTTATGAATCAATAACCTCATAAAATGGGAACACAATCTATTTTGGACAAGTTTTGGTTTAGTATTTGATAGGTGACAAAATTACTAAATCCTTGATTCTTTTCCTTTTCAGAGCAAACTCAACACTTTTAGATATCTTGAGACTGACCACCAACAGCAGGTTTTTAAATATCACTGCTCTTCTGACAAGTAAGTTCTTCATTCTCAGATATTTTTTTCCTCTGGTATTCCTGACTTGTATTTTATTTTTGTGTTTATTATTTGGACTATCACGTTGATTTTCTGGGCCAAGTAAACATGAGTGYAAATTGAATAGTATGGAACTGCTCCTCAATTTCCCAGCTAGAACTAAACCTATCAATATTACAGATAGAGCTGAGATAAAGCACTGACTCACCTCATTATCCCAGCTTGTAGAGCCAATGGAACTGCAGTCATATCTCTGGGTATTTTGGGAAACCTTTCTCCCAGTMAAATATGTTTTGGATGGAAAAATTAAAWTATTTAAATATTTGTATGTTCTTGCTGGACTTAGGGAAAGGAAGCYAGAAGAATTTGGAAGCTGCTGGAAATAATAGTGTCTGAGGACAGCCTCTACAGTTGTCTGAGGACTCTCTACAGGAGAGAGTATTACAAAAACTGGGAAGGATTGGGAAAAGTGGAGAGGAAAAATAAATTGCATTGGAGTGAGGAGGAAGAGGTTCCTTACTAAGAGGAATAGAAAAGAAAGTTCTTTTCTGTKCAGGACTTGTTGAGGGAGAGCTTCAGAACTTATTAAAATTATAGTTTTCCTGTGCATAAAGTTTAACTTTCATAAGAGAYTGCATTTTAAAACATAAAGGTATTCTAAACAATGGAGTTCACTTATCCTAACTTCTTAAGTGACAGATCTTCTATATCCAGAGACTGCTGCTCCAGAATATCAATGGAGATTTTCATAGCACTACTAAATTTCATCTTTCTTTCTAGTTTCATAAAATTACTGTAAATACTATTTTATTTGCTACTTCTTGGAATATATTTCACTTATTTCACTTCAGTGTATCGAGTAGATTTTATGAAATACAGTGCCTGGTTACAGGTTGGTTCTGTTTTGACAATCATGTTTTATTATTCTGTGAATGATTTGTACTGACATTTTAGGACTTTCTTTTTTGCCTCTGCATATTTCTGAGATAAAGAGAATACATTTAATTTAGTTCATACAATATCAAATATTTCATGACCTTGTCTATAATAATTAAGCATGTTTAGCTAACAGCAGTCTCCAAAACAAAAGTCTTCTGATGTATTACTTCTTATAAATGAAGAAAAAATTATATAAAGAGCATGCACWATTGAATAACTGCCCATGGGAATAAAAACATTTGGATTTATATTTATAAAAACAGCTTCCTTCTTTCTTATTGCTTGTTTGTTAAAATGCTTTTCAGGCATTTTAGCTATAAGCACACAGCCAAACTTTTGAGTCTCATTTGGGCTCTTAAAGGATGGGATCTTAAATGGCTTCYATTTCTCTCTTCCCAGGAAGCATAAGTACCCAATATATCACGAGTTACTGAGTGATCCACCTGTCTGCACTTCTGTGTGGTTCACTTTCCTGTTTGGGCCAGCACATGTCAGAGATGTGGGTAACAATACAGGCTTCCATATCTACTAAAGTGACCACTCAGTTGTTCTTTGCWAAGTACAGACAGGCTAGAGCCAGCAGCTTCCATTCCTGGATTTGTCTGTAGATGCAGTTTTGAAGTTCTGACCTGTTTACCATGGAAAGCAGACAGTAAGGAAGATGAGGCTGTTTGACACAATGAATCCAAGCTTAATAATTGAATTACTGAATCTCTGTGGCATTAAGCATGTCAGGGCTGTGCACAAAACTGATTTATCGGTTCATCAACCCAGGAAATAAATAATAAATTGTGAGTCAGTCTGAATGGAGAAAACAGAGGGTTTAATTTTGAGATGAAGCAGGGAGGACAAGTTCYAAGGATGAGCCTCCATTTCTGCTTAGACAAATTAATTTCTTTTCATTAACATTGTKTTTTGAGGCAAATGCTATGAAAGCAAAGGAGAGGGATAGACATATACCCACAGGTGAAGTAGTGGTGGTTGTATCTCCTTTTACTTTGTAGAACAGCATTGTAATAGTCACAGGGTAAATCCCCTCCTCTACTAAATAATATTGGAATACAAATCCCTCTCCTCTGCTCACAGCACCTATCAGCTTCCTTGGTTCTATGGTATCCCCAGCAAAGTATTTGTTAGAGTTTGCTTCAAACTATTCAGTGTTCTCATAAAACATAATCCCTACACAATGTCAGTGGAGCATGTGCTAAATGAAAATATCATAGAAAATACGTGGCAAGGGGAGTCATAACTGAGGGAGAGTTTTTCCTGAAGATTTCAGCAAGGTTCACATTTAGATGTTTTCAGTATTTTGCAGAAAACCTGGAAGCTGACAGAATATCCTTGTCAATGAAACTTGCAAATGATACCAACAGTCCGGACCACTTGCTCTATCAAGTAACCTGGGTTGCTTGGTAACCTCAGCCCATCTGTGTATAGCAATACACTGAATTTAGGGCTGAAGAGYAGGATGAAGTTCTCTCTTCATCAAGAGAAAGAGTAATTGTGTTCTAAGGGGTCCCAATTTTGGGGGGAAATATTTCAGGAATCACAGCAAATGAGAAACTTAACTGAAAAAAATTGATAATGTAGAACAGGGGTTTTTGCTTTGGTTGTGAGTCTGATGAGGCTGATACCAGAAGGCTGTGTTTTGCTTTAAAAAAAAGAGAGTGCTGTAAAAAACATAGAGGGTCAKAATAAATTATCACTCTGTCTTTCTTCTGTGCATTTACTTTGTAATTAGTTTTCTGGAAAGGGGTTTGTACCCCTCAGTTGGTATTGTTAAAGTATTCTGGCTTTCTGCCAAAATGTGGCAGTAAATAATGTGGTGGTTGACCTCACTAGTTTGACAATCTAGACTGGGAAGTACAGTATTACCCCCAAAAAAGTGGGTAACCTCCTTTTACACCATCTTCTCCCTGCTTACTATATTGACTGGCAGCATAATTCCTGTAGTCAAAATAATGATGGGAGAAAAGTCTTTGATCACTATAATCAGCCCTGTTCCACTGCTGTGAGAATATGATATGGCAGATTATTTTGACTGCTACTTTCTTTACATTAGGTACTTATATTAATAAAAGTGGACCTATATTAGTCACATTAAGAGAATTACATAAAATTTSTGATATATTTGCTTTTTGTTTTCTTAGAAAACAACTTGGCATTTCACATTTTTATGTTTATTTATTTATTACATATATTAAGGTGACTTATTAGCCATTCTTTCTACTTAGTAAACAGATCAGTGTGGTTTTTCTGTGCCCTGCAAGATTTTATAATTAGCAGATTTCAGTCTCTGCCATGGAGCTTTTCCCTACAGTAGAAAGTAAGATTTTCTGCCTTTATCAGCTCTCAGGAGATAGCTCTGCATGAACTAGATATTGCATAAAGCTAACCTGAATAAAGTGAAGAAAATACCTTCTCTGAACATGCAGACAAAGCTACAGATATCAAACTTGGACTAAACACTTCTGTCAGAGGCTGTTTTCTCCAGTCACTTAAACTCCCCCAGCTCAGTGGTTTGATGGTCAGCAAATATTTACCAACAGACACATAAAACTGGAATACTGCATGTTATTTAATGTAAATCCAGATATAGAATTTAAGAAGTTTGGCAGTATGTTGTTAAAGACTCATTTTTAATTTTAAATTATCTTGTTTGAAATGAAAGGATAATTCAAAATAAAAATAGATCTTTAAACTGAAAAAAATGCGCCTATTAAAAAAAATAGAAACAGCAGTTTCAGTAAAATCCATCYGTGTATTAAAAAAATATGCATGACTTCCTATGCAGGCTGCCTGCAGGACAATGGAACATGAAGCAAGCAGCTCTGCTTGGCATGGCTATTTGTAATCCTTGAGGTGTTAAAGAAGTGAAATTGTGGCTTGCCTAAGGCAACAACTGTGTTAAACTTAAAYGTGGATTTGTTTATTTAATAAGCATAACAAAAAGGCAAAATACTAAATTAATTATCCTAGTGGAAATAAACAGAATTATTATTATCATAAAGAAAATAAATATTATTTCTTATGTAGGGAATTTCAGAACCAGATTAAAGAGACACTGAGATATAAAGGGAACATAGGTTTTTGGTTTCAGCTTTTAAAGACAAGRTAGCATCCAGGCAAATATATTTGAGTTTGGTAGTTACACAATACAAAGAAAAAGGAAGCTAAATGTGTATTTGATCTTTCTTTTTTCCTAGAAATGTACCTTAAGTCTTAGGCACAGCTGCCTAATGTAAAATTCTGTTCAAGTGAGTGTAATGGATTTACTTTCAGATATTTTTTCTCAGATTTCTAGCAGAATTTCTGCAGTAGAAGCCAAATGGTACCGAATTCTTTGTTGTAGAAAAAGGCACAGAAAATTCAGAGGAGTGTAGAAAGACTATAAATAAAAAACAWTAGCCTCTGACCCAACAATTGCCCAGAAACAAGTGCAATTATGTAGACAAATGGTGCTGATCACAATCTTCTTTCCCCACAGTGTGGCAATTGCTCAGCATAGAGCAGGGCTCAATAGATAGATGTGCTTTTGACATCAGCAGGATGGAATATGCCTGCCCACAGTGAGATAGAGCAGTCATTGACTGGGCTGACAGCTATAACAAATAAAGATCTTGGCTYAACGGGAGATGCTGAGCACCTCTGACACTTGTCTTTGCTAATTCAGAATTTTGCAGTTGAATGCAAGAGCGAATATGAAGGGCCACAGTCACCTGGTTGGGAAGGGGGGATGGGCAGCAGAGGGGATGTCTGAATGAGGAAATCAGTTTTTGGGAGCCTCTAATCAGTCAAGAAATGCCAGGGGCACCAGACACRTAAAAAARGCAAAAATTCAGATTTCAAGTTGTRTTCAGGGATTTCCAGTTCCCTCAAGATTTTGTGCTGGAGCAGGCATTCCCTGCCTTTGTCACCTGGTGCTGAACCTATAGGCAGCATCTTCACTCCCTACAGCTGTAGCAGCTCTTTGCAGCCCTCACTTCCTCCCTGTGTCTGTGGCCCCAGGCCTGCTCCTGATCTCTCAAGGGGACCCTTTGAGGGGGCCTTTTGCAATTCCCACTTTGAGGAGACACTCTGCAGGGGTGTTTGTGGCAACAGAAGGAGTTAAGTGGGCAGGTCCTGCTGGGGTACTGTGTGCCATAGTCACTGCTCTCATCCTCATGGATACTCATTCCTTGAAAATCCCGTGAACATGGGTCTATCTAATGCTGGCATCTGATGGAGGGTCCTAAGTTTAGTCATGCCATCATCTCACACTCTTCCAGCTAACACAGAGGAGGAGTACTTGGGGGGTGAGACCTGAAGGGATTCTGGTCCTTTTAAGGGTTGAGTGAGCCTTCCAACCTGTCTTTTTATGTTGTTGGCCAAAAGCAACTGTTCTCCAGAACTGAGAGCTTTGGTTAAGTGCCTAAATGTCGGCAGGACTGCTGTGAACTTCAGTCCTCATTCCTGTAAGTGAWGAGTGGCCTCAGCTCCTCACAGAGCACAGGCAGGCTGCTCTCTGCTCCTGCTCTCCAGCGGGCAGAGGCAGCTGAGCCTTCCAGCTTTGGGCTCTCCCAGCCTTGCTCCCATGGKCACAAGCCCTGGATGTCCCAGCACGAGCCCTTCCAGTGAGCACAGGATTCCRGGCTGAAAAGGTCTGCAGGGTCAGCCTGCCTGTCCCAGCCCCTTTGGCTGAAGAACACTGCTGCAGCACTCACAGCATTAAAAATAGAAAAAATCTATGTTGCTGCAGCTGGGATCCCTGGGGCTATGGAGTATGTCTGTCACACCCTGCCCACAGCAGCTTCTCCTGGGGCTCTGGCAAAGGGCTGCAAATTCCTGGCAGACCAAAGAATTTGGGACAGACAGTGAGTGCATAGCGTCTTTTTAAGCAGGAGTGCCACTTTTGAAGTGTGATTCCCCCATTCTGATAGGACAGGGCAGGTTCAGTCCAGCTTAAGAGCAGCTTGGCTAAATGTAGTCCTGTGTAGCTCAGTATGCATTGTATTTTTGTATTGTAGTAGCAATAACCAGTTAAAAGATAACACCTATTAGTCAGATACAGACACATTATTTTCCTGTCTTGTCAGGGTAGAAATGAGCAAAAAGCCAGAAATACAGTTCATTAGGAAGGAACTAAGCTATATAATTATCCTAAGAATATTGTCTTTGTCATTTTTTTTTTCCTAATGTTCTTCCTATTCGCTGAGATTTATATATTGAATAGAAGAGCAGAGCATCTGTTTCCTGGCCTATCAACTTCATCAGGCTTGGGGAGCAGAGGGGGGGAAAAAGGAAAATAAAATATGTGAGTGTAATAGTATGAATTATTTTATGCTGCCATATGGAGTTCAACCAGTTTTTTTAAAAAAATAAGATCTCCATTTCAATGCTATTTGTTTTATAATAGAAACTTTCCTTTTCTTCATCCTTCTACTTCCAGAAGGGTTTTATTCAGTGTATTCAATCCTAGCTGAAAGGTCACTGTTGTCCTACAAGGGAGACCTCCCTCCCTTTCCTGTCACTCCTGGATGCTGTGAATAGGGCTCTGTTTCTCTGAGGCTGAGATGCACCAGTGGGAAGGTGCACTGGGAGCAGCTGAGTATTGCCCTCCACTCCTGGAGGTTAAGGGTGTCACCCCTAGTCCTGCAGAAATTGTGGGAGGAGAGGGATGGGCAACCCCACCAGACCTGCTGGCTCTGACCCTGCAGCACTCAGCATCCTGACCACCCTTCCACTGCACTGTGCCACTAATTTAAATTAATTCAGTCTCTTTCAAAAATAGTTCCCTAGATAGATAAATCTTTAGTTTTATATTAAATTTCTTAGTCTAGGCATTTAACATTTGTATTTGCATACACATTTTTCTTTGTGTAATCCTGACTTTGACAAGGCATTGATGAAGTAACACATCCTGCAACATGAAGTAGTCACTCAATCCAACCGAATTCTGACATTTCTAATCACAGTAATTACATTTAATTTTAGTTTTGTCTTATGGTATTCAGTAGGAGTTCTTAGGAAGTGAAACTCAAGTCTGTGTGAATAATGCCTGGGCTTTTTTTGTGATATTGGGATAGGACATGCAGGAAGGCTGTTACCATTCCAGCTTGAGCTGTAAAGAARTAAGAGACTAATTAACCAGTAGGAAATGGAGACAGGACTCTGCTTGGTGATTTCATTGATTTGTGATCAGAGACCTTTAGCTACACTGTATGGTTTGAGTCAGAGTAGAACAAAGAATAGCAAGGCCAACACTAGAGGAGGATTTGATCTCTAGGAGAAAAGCACARTCTCAGACCCCCTGGCAGTCACATTTATGGAGAGATGGCCTGTACTGCAAGAAATGGCTGTGAGGGCATAAAGGGACTTTTTCTGCTTATATATTCATACTTCCCAAATTAAACTGTGCCTATGTGCCTTTACAAGCATCTCTCTCTCTTCACTTGCTTATAAAAACTCAGACCAGCTCCAGGTTCTTGCTAATAGGAAACAGTAAAGATTTGAAGAAAAGAAACAAGAAAGACTTATTACCTGCAGGTAAAAGCTCAGAGGGARTAGGATATAAACAGCACAGAAGAAATCTTTAGMGAGTCTATCTGCTAGTGCTTGGCATGCTTTTACTCAGTGTCTGCAAAAGGAGATTTGGGGCAAAGCTGAAAACACTCAAGAGACAGAGCAGAGGGTGCACATGTAACATCAGGGAATTCCTGTCAAAATTAGAAGCGTTTCTGAGGAAAAATGAATAAGAATAGATAAATACTGTTTTGCAAAACAGCTACATCAGTTTAATTGTAGCCTTTCAAAACATCTAACCTCAAACAGACAAGAAACTTCAGAGGTTTCAGACTGGCTATTTGAAAGTATGATAAGGTTGCAAGCAGTCTGTTAATTTTGGCTTAACTTTAGTCTTTCTTATTCTTACTTATTGGCAATATCTTCCATGTATTGCCACAGAAAAGGACAGACTAGAGACTCCTAAAACGTGGCTCCTGTAAGGCAGTGAGAGTGTATCACACATCAAAATTACCAGAAAGGGACTAGATCAGTCCCCAGCAAATTAAGAATGTGTACTCACTATGCCTGCAATAATCATAGTATTTTATAACATTACATTTAAGCAATTTTTATTTCAGTCTTATAGAGCAAAGAGTGCAATCACTGAGATTTAACTTTTAAATAGTGGATTTAATTGACACTGCTTGAAGAATATTCACAGCCTTTCAATAGTTGGTATTGTCTCTCCCCTTATCCTACATGATTGTTTTAATTTAAGCTAGCTCTCTGCTTTGTGCACAGAATTACTGACGAAAATATGTCTTTCTTCAACAAATTATTAGCTAAATCATCCTTTTATTTACAAGCAGCACTGTGTCCCTGTGCCCTAAATCTTGCTAGTTGGAAGAGTGGGAGTGGAAGCAATTTAATTAAGTTAATTTTATTGACACACTGGAGCTGTTGTTTAATAGCATGGCTCCTTGGAGTGCAGTGCAGGTAAATTGAATGAATGCCACAGAATATCACTTCCCTGCATTGCATATTTCAAACTTCTGCCAGGCAGTTTGGGATGAGCAGCCAATCAGGAAAAGAGTTTTTCCAGCCTTGCTGGTGTGGCTGGCATTTCCCGTTCTGCTCCGGACGAGGTGCTGAGCGTTATCCATGTGTTCCTTGCAGTGTATTGAGAGGGATAACTCTGGGACTGTGTGTTGTGCTCAGCTGCTGCATCTGGAAGGCAAATTTGTGGATTGGCTCTTCAGCCATGTATCCAAAAAGGCCTTTTTATGAAGGAGGAAAACTAGCRTATGAGTCTGAATGAAAGTGCTGTGAGTAAACTATCTAATATTAAAACCTCAATACACTCATTCTGCTTGAGAAATCAAACTCTAGAAGGATAAGAGATAATTTCTGGAGCTGTGCTTTTCATTAAATACTTGGGGAGAAAAAGAAAAAATGAAAAACTTCTTTGATTAACAGTTTTTTGACAAAACAAAAGCTGCAAAGGCTTCCACTATGTATACTAATATACAATTGTGCCTGGTACTATTTCAGTTACTGTTGTTAAAATCTTTGTGCTAATGTCTTATTGGTATATAAAAYGGGTACAGCTGCTCCTCTGCAGCTGACTGGAACACACACCCTTTTCTGCACTGTTCTTCAACACTGCCCACTGCATGATAAAAGACAGTATCTCACTCTGTTGCACCTGTACTTTCAATCACTTCTTTTAAAAGTCAAGCCAGATATGTAGTTCTGCAATGTAACAGCAACTTCCTACAGCTTTTAACCCTTAGAGAATTTAATTTTCCTTGATTAAGGCTGAGACCCAAAGACCCAGTTTTGCAGTTTTGCTTGAAAAATTAAATACAGCCACTCAGCTAGTATGTGTTTCACTCTGGAAAATAGTAAGAGTAGAACTTTAATTACAATTCATACTTTCTCAAACTCATTCAATTCGATGTTTGAAAAGGTTTTTGTGTAATTTTTTATCTAGAAACAGTTTTTTCTTTTTAAATAGTTTTTCTTTTTTAATTTTAAATGCCTGTGAGTTGACAGAGCTGGGTTGTAGGGGAGGGACATTGTTCTTTCTGGTGTGGACCAGAGTAGTTTAGAGACACAGACAAGTTTCAAGCATATAAATCCTTCTTTAGGTCAGACTTGTGCACCTTCTAACAATCATATTTAAAGAGCTGCAGTGATTTTTGCCCCTGTGGCAGGCTAATGATGAGACTGACTATCCTTTAGAATGTAATTTCTCATGGCACACAAGAGTATTTGGGGGTGGATGGCCCTTGGGGCAATCATTTTCAGTTCCTCTCCTGACCTTTATGCCCTAATATGCCGCAGACATCCTCAGAAGTGCTGCCAGTTGCTTTTAATAAAGAAATCGAAGCTGTGGAGCAGCCTAGTGAAATTGCAGGCACTAAGAATCTGGCCCTSTGCTCTGAGCTCTGGCCCATGATGTGAAGTCCAGAAGGTTAAACTGCTTTTAATCCAATGTCAGATTAACATGGCTTTTGACTGGCACTGTGTTTGTGTGTTTGCAGAAAATGATGATGTCTTGCATGAGTAACCCTGAGCAATTTACTAGCTGATATTCCTCAGTGCTCTATTACTTTACTTTACAGCCATTACTTGAAGTCCATATTTGTGCAGAAAACTGCAGTTTCTATGCTAATGATTGTGTCAGAAATAGAAATATTCTTAAAGCCTTATTGTGTATCTAATAGAATGAGAAGAAAACATATTTCCATTATGCCACCCCACAGTTCCTTCCAAGTGCAACAGACAAATCACAGTGAATTATAAGTGACTGTTTTCCTGCATAAGAATGCATATTATATTTTTAGGTGAAGTTCTTTAAAGGTGTTAAAATACAAATACATTATAAATGCTTTCATTTTAGATTTACTTGATTACAGTTTTAAAGGAACATTAAATCAAGGTTTCTAATATTATTTATTTAGTATGTTTAATTTTCAACTTAAAATTATTTAATGTATGTGTATATTAGTATGAATATAATTAATATCTGCTAATTGATGGTTCTGGGTGGGGCACAGAACTCATGCTTGATGCCATTTTAGACTTCCATGTGTTTTTTTTTTGAGAATTTGAGAAAATTAAAATTAAGCATCTCCCACCCCTCTCCACAGCYTTCCACCTATCTCTGCCCCTTTCCTTCCCATTGTGCTGGCATAGTTTTTTGTAGGACTGAACTCTGAACTGGGTTAGTAACCTTGGAAGATTACCCATGTCCTTYCTTTTTCTCAAGATACTTTATAAGGCAGAGCAATGTGCTCATCTGGTTTGCAGTGTAACCTCCAAATCATTGCTCCAGTGCAACTGAACAAGCATCATGGGGAAGTGAGCTGCCAGTTCAGGCAGGCCAGGGAAAATTACCCATCAAACCATCACTGGATTTTAAGACATGCCATTTGCCTGATGCTTTAGCCTGTAAACTCTACACAGACACACTTAAGTAACAGTAATGGTGTTCTTTCTGAACTAAATCTTTGCTGAAAACTTTTGCTAGTACAGAAAAAACATTTAGGGTTAGATTTAGTTTTTGAAATTTGAAGGTTTTTACAAGTTTGGAGATTTTTAATGYCAAAAACTAGGGAAAAGCTCATGTCAGTACACTTATACCACAGATAAGGGTAATTTGTTTATCTTAGAATKAGGTACAAAGAATTTACACTTTCTATACTTAAAAGAGTTTGCTGATTTACTAACTGTTTTGGCTTTGGTTTTGTTTTGGGTTTCTTTTTTCAAGTACAGCATATATCAAGTGGATAGAAGTAACACACTGTAACTTTTTCCCCCCAATACTGAAAGAAGTTTTTCCTGTGACTGGTCTTTCCCACACCTAAGGGACTGAGGCAGAAGTTTAAAGCTGCAGAGGGATGGCATCTTCTCTGCTCCAGATGTTCTGCCTAAAGACGTTCCTGCTTCCCTCTGTCACTGCCACACAGTAGCTGGCAGTGCTGCCCCTCTGGTTCTGCTGCTGGAGAAGCTTGCATGACTGCTGCTTAGCCTGAAACCTGCTAACTCAGCCAAGCCAGTCCAGATCCACAGTTCACACTGCTCAAAATAAACTGGCTCATTTTGCCTTGAGCACTTTAGAGAGMGTTCATGCAAACCCCTCTGTTGGCACAGCTGTGGGGCAGGGTGTGAAAAACAGGGAGAAGTAATGTTGTCAAACCAGTGATAAGTTTGCTATTCCCTAAGTCTGAASCACTTTAAACACAAGAGAAGGCAACAGAAGTGGCTGTAGCTTCATTGTTTATCTTAGAATTAGGTCCAGCAGACTTGCATACAGGCATGATGCTGAGCATGCAGTGATAATTAAACCCATATGCAAATGTTTTTGTTCACACTGATATTTAAACATTCATTCACAGTTTCCTCCCTTCTTAAGGTCAGAAATGGCTTTTGCCTTCATTTTGAAGCTAGTTTTCTTTACTTCACATTAATTGATTGYTCATTTATTTAAGTAAGCAGAGATATGTGTTCGATAATGTGTCGAACGGTTGCTACACGGGAGACAAAACTTTGATTTAGACTACAACGTCATCTCTAAGTCAAACAGTTAGAAACATAAGAGTTGATTAGGAGGAGCTCTCAGCAGCTCATGGAGCTTAACCTAGCAGCAGATAGCTAATGCTCCATAATCCCAGCTAGGGAAAGGCATAAGGATTTTGAAGAGTTCMGTTTGGTAATTTACTAGGAAATCCCTGATCATACCTCCAGAAGAAAAATTAAGYCTATGGAGAAGATAACATGTTCTGGACGCCTCAGGAGGAACCCAGATGCTGAACAGGATTGATTAGTTTCTTTGACCTCAGTCCGAAGCTTGTTGTTGCAATATCTAAGTGGATTGTCTGCCTTATTGTGTATAACCATGAAGGGATGGCAGCACTAGTGTCACAACGAGAAGATCCATTCTCTGCTGCAAGGTGTATCTTCAACAAAACTGCTGTTCAAATTCTCGACCACTAGATGACAATAACCTTTATTAGCAAAATTAACAGAAGAGGCAGAGGAAGAAATGTACTTTCTCAGCTTGGAAGTCACATATGAGAATTAATTAAACCCACWGGGTTTTGATCTTAAATGAGGGAGTTTAAATAAAATCATTGAGAGGAATCTTGTTCCCTTGCATAAATGCAGTGTAGGATTTCAAAAACCCTGTCCACAGGAGAAAATAAAACATCACAGGAAAGAAACCTTGTTATTAAAAAATCCAGGCAGTCTGAAAAGAATTCTGTAGTACACTGGCAGTGGAGGTATTCTGATTCAAGAAACTACTTCAAAAGCACATCCATCAAGTCAGACATGGTATTTTAAAGACTTTTAYTGAAATGCAAAAGGCCGGCAATAACCAACATCACAATTTCTTCCAGAGAATAGGAATTAAATAGTCATTTCAGTATTTTATTTTATGATCATAATTAACTGTCTTCTGTACCCAGGTTATTAGATATCCCTTAGCTGTCTTCTGCATCCACAGAATCAATTAGGTTGGAAAAGACCTCTGAGATCATCGAGTTCAATCTTTGATTGAACACCACCATGTCAACTAGGCCAAGGCACTGAGTTCTGCATCCAGTCTTTCCTTRAACACTTTCAGGGACACTGACTCCTCCACCTCCCTGGTCAGTACCTTCCAATCTTTAACCACCCTCTCTGTGAAGAAAGGTTAATTGGACATGAAGAGAGCTGATGGGTTGTTTGTAAAACCTATCCCATTCCTTGAGGAGAGGCTGAAAGAATGAGTTGGGGGAAGAAAGTCATATTCAGATGGCCCAATTTCCATGTAGATTCCTGTGTCAGATGTTACCTAATGTTTTAAAGTCAATTAAGAGGAAAGAATTAGACACAGAAACTATTGTTCTTGCAAAGGCCCTGTGATGATGGCTGATAGCTGATACAAAAAGAATAATATTTAAATGCAAGTAAGCATCACTCAGCCACCTTCCTCTTGGACTAGTTTACTTTTGGAAGACATGGGAAATKAAGGAATATCAGTGGTGCCACTTTAGCATAGCAAATTCACAGCTTTATTTGTGTTCTAGATTACCAGTCACACACTGTCATGGYGCTCTGACTGAAAACACAAAGTATCTTGTTGATCYGTGTGTGCTACYAGATTTTTGGTGTTGCAGAATAGGAATATAATCTTGAATAATTCTGCTCTCGTAATTTGTATAATTTCTGCTCTAAGTAACTACTCAATCTTCTAGGAATAGTTTTTGATATTTTTAAAGATACAGATTATAACTGATATTTGGGAGTTAAAAATACTTACTAAGAAAAAAAGTCCACTGAAATACCTAGCCAAAAGTACTTGATACATTTCCATGTGCAGTGGATGCAATGGCCATAATTCCAGTTAAGTAAGAGGTTTCCTACATACTGGTSTGTTTAGTGGGTTTTACATTTAAGAATAATCAAAAAGAAAAATCTAATGGTCTGTCTCTAGATTTTGTGCTTTTTATTTCAGATTCCACTCTATGGCTCCATTGTGGCAGAAAAGAGATGCTTTTATTCAGAATTGTATTCTGAAGCCCCAGGCCTTGCCCAATAGAACTAGTTCTGATGAGTAGCTTCAATAATTCAAAAGCAAATCTAGGACTGGCAGAGAGGAGGGAAACACTTTTTGTGAAGTTTGATCCCACATACGCATCCAGCAGTCTGGAAGAGATTTAGGGATGAGCAAGACCCACTGTTTACCATGGAGCTGCAGTTGTGCATGTCACCTACAGGACATGCTCTTGGCTAGAATAGTTCTGTAGGTTATGGGACAATCAAAAGAATGGTGCCCTTTGCTGCTGGGACACCTGCTGAACAGACATTACTGTAGACTGTGTTTAGATCCCATTTAATCATAAAATAATAGAATATGCTGGGTTGAATGGTACCCATCAAGATCATCAAGTCCCACTCCYGGCCCTACACAGGACAYCCTAAGAATCCCACCATGTGTGATACTTGCATGGCAAGGATTTTCCCTACATGAAGTACTGGAAAATGTAAAAGCTGCTGGTTTTCATCCTTGTATATATGCTCCATCAAAAGGAACARCATAAATAGGAGTCTGGATGGGATTATAAGGAGAAGCAGGGAATGACTGGCAGCATTATGTAGAAGTGGCATAGCAGAGACCATGGGAAGAGAGGAAGRGAGAAGATGAACAGGAGGGTGGGAAACTATGAGTAGCAAAGAGGAAAAAAATCAACAGACTGGGAAAAGGGAAACATGCAATGATAGAAGGGCCAGAAAACTGTTAATGGRAAAATGAGAACAGAGAAGAAAGAAAGATGGCATATTTTGTGATTTAATGTAAGGCCTAATGTGCCAGGTACTCAGAAGAATTTTTAATCTAAATAAGGCAACTGAGTCATCTTCTGAACCTGAATTCTCTAAGCATTCCCTTATGACCAGATGAATGTATGTGTCATCTCATAATGTGATTATGACAGACTATGCAAGCAAAGCAGGTTTGAACCCAGTATGTGTAGCATATAGGGACAACTCTTAGGAAAGTTGGGAACAGATGGAAAGTCAGCAAACATACCCAACTTTTAAAGCAGAATGCTTGAGAAAGCWGCTTTTTTGTTTGAAATACTACTTAAAGATCAGTGCACACACACACAAAAACATGCACACACACACACAGAGCCTCTTTCACTTTCCCACTCAAAGAGGGAGAATTAATAGCTTAGTCCTTTGGGTTTAGTCACGTTTCAGCTCAAGGAGTATGCCAATCTTGATCCTGTAATAATTCTTTGGCCATAAAAGATACTTTGCCCACTCACCTTATGAGCAGCTGGGTACTGCACAGATATTATTCAGTCAACTTTTCTGCACAGAAAAAAATCATTAATTCCTGTCAATGAGCAAAAAGAACTTAAGGCAACATCCATTTACTTGTGTTCATTTAATATGGCTTTATGAGGTACTGTTGCTCCTCAGTAACATTTCATATCTCATTTATGTKGTATGGTGAATTTGATTTCTCCACCCTCTCCCTGCACCCATGTGTGACATTTAACTGCATTGTTTTGGCCAAAATTACCAAAGTTATTTCTGTAATATAGTCCTTAATGGCACTCTCAGATCTAAGATGAGGTTGTTTTCTAAAAATATTTTTATATAACTTGAAGAAGAAAATGTTATAGAAAATGAAATTTTTGACAAGTTTCTTACAGGTTTCCTTACTTTAAGGCATACATGTTGCACTGTTCGCTTTWCATGCAAGAAATACTGTGAGAAGTATAGGCACAGATTAGTTCAAATCATTTTATTCATCAGCTATGTGTGGAAACACAGGGTACTGAGAGAGCCATCAGCGGGCCAAGAGATTATTTAAAGTGATACTGCCAAATTCTCAAGTGCCACTTCAGTATGTTAGGGGATTAGTGTTTAATCATTACTTTAAAATGTGTGGCAGATTCAAAAGTGGTCTGCTTTACAAGGAGAGCATTTTGAAAAGCTAAAAATGTGAAGGCCAGATAAGAACACTGCCTAGATGCTGTATGGGTTGTGGGACAATCCAGAATCTGAAATGAGAGCTGGTTCCCTCCCTTCTGTGACCAATTAGGTTTGTGTGCCTGTGTGATATAACAATATATAGTGAGCTATAACATCTGGGAAACTAAAGTAAATTAAAGATTATTGTGATTTTAAAGTCCATTGGTCTTTCTCYCTGCCCAAGATGGGGATGGCAATGTGAGCTGTTATCAATGTAACATTTACTGGAAAAAAGCAGCACTAGGGGAAGTTAAAATTAGAGCTGTCTTCAGTTTTTGCAATATTAAAATATAAATGATGAATCACAGTCAATGCAGATAAAGCCCTTACCTTCATAATGCTGATGTAGGATGGGAGCAAACACTCTCCATTCAAATATCCTGTTGGATGCCTGTATCCTATCYGACAGGCAGTAATCAGGGCAAAGCACGAGTGAAATTAATTCCTATAATACTGAGGGGTTTAATGAAAATCCTGATGACAAATTGTTGTTCTGCTCACCGTTCTCTCTCTTGTATCCTAGGTTAATTACAGGGCATTTTAAGAGAAGCTTTTTGAGCATACTATACATGTTGAAGGAAAAGTAAAATGCTGTCATTTTCTGGAACTTGCCCAGACTCTCACAAGCACATATGAATTTAATTCTGATAGTATTTTAATCTGAGGGCTCATAGTTTATATTTTTACCTGTCAAACACTCATTTAGCTTCTCTTMGCATAACAGGTGGGAGCAAAAACCAGTGTTCCCCCTCTTGCTTGTCTTTTGTAAATAAAATGAAAGAAGCAGTAATTGCACATCTCACAACCCCATTTAGGACTAAAAACCATGATTACAGAATGTTTAAATTAGGCACTGCTGTGAGTTGCAAAGCAGGAAGACAAGGTTGCTGAAAAGTGAAACAGATGTTGATAGGCAGCAAGCAAAATTCATGGGTTGCTGAGTTGGGAGGGGTTCTTTGTAATCTCTCTTGATTTTATTTTCCAGCCATATTGTCAGATTTAGTCATGGAYCATTATTTACCAATTAGTATTTAAAATTATAAATAATCTAAATTATTTCTAGTCAATAAGCTTCAAGCATCTCTACTCCATTACTTTTCATTTCACCTTAGTGAATGAACACAATTAAGCTACTATGGCTCCTTGTAAAAGTTCAATTGCATCTTAATTAACTTTGATAGGGAAAAACGTTTCATTTGAATTTTTTACACTATTTTTTGAGAATCTTTTGTCTGAAATGAGTAAGTACTTTGAGCAAAAACTCAAAGTTTTCAAAATGATAACAGCAAATGAAAATAGAGGGTTCAACAGCTCATTCTGGGAACTGTTCAGCAGGTTCCCATGTGAGACTGTCAGGGGAAGGGGAA
>CADDXX010000037.1:2489248-2503451 GCA_902810485.1 Alauda arvensis
AAGGGGAGGGGGAAGGGGAAGGGGAAGGGGAAGGGGAAGGAAACCCTGAGAGGATGCTGCTCTCTGAGGGCAACCTCCCCAGACCTGGGCTCAGCCCAGCCCACAGCCCATGCAGTCACACAGGCACAACAGACAGGCAGGGAGCTTCGGCTTCTCTCCAGAGCAAAAGGCAGAGGAGGCCAAAGAGGGCTACTCAGGAACAGAGCATTGTCAGTCATGTAGGCAGGGAATTAGGGAAGTCAGAACTCAGCTGGATTTGAAATTGTTGAGGTATGGAAATAGCAACAAGAAGTAGAATCAAAAGGAGGTCTGAGGAAGATGAGGGGCTATGAAGCAAGGCAGCAGACTTGAAGCAGATAGAAAAGGCTGAGCAATTTGGCATCTTCCCCTTGGTCTTTTGTGGCCAGTTCTGTCCCCGTATCTCCCAGACAGAACCTGGGAATATTGCATTAGTGACCAAGAAAGCAAACTGGACACACACAGGTCCATGGGACAAAAGAGAATGTATCCAAKGGTGTGAGAAGTAGCTATGGTCGTTGCAAAGACTGCTTTGTAGCTTCTTCAAAATGTCCCTAGGAATCAGGAGATGATCCTGAAGACTGGCAAGTGTTACCTGTACATGGGCACGAAGGCAGATCTGGGCAACTATTTGCTGATAGAGCTCCCTTCAGTTTCCACAAGGATTTTGGAGAAAACCCTTGTGATAAGCATGTGCAGTCWCATGGAGGACAACAAGGCRATTTGGAACAGCATAGATTCACAAACTGCAAATTGTGGCTGAACAGCCTGAGTGCTTGCTCTGAGGAGATGGCTGGCATGGTGGATGAAAGAAGAGGTTATTTACCTCAGCTTCTCGCAGKCCTGTTACATGGTATTCCTACAGCTGAATTGGTGAGACATGAACTTGAGTGGTGGGCTACAAGGTGAATGCTCTGTTGCCAATATCATGAGGCTCCAAGAGTTGTGATCATCTGTAAAAAGTCCAACTGGTGAGTGGTTTTAGTAACATCTATCAGGAATCAACACTAGTTGATTCACCTTCACTGCAAACATAGCCAGTGGGWTGAAATAAAGCCCTGAGCAAGTKCACGGATGATATCTGATTAGGGAGGMAATTAAYGTGCCAATTAATGTGCAGGGCTATCATTCAGAGCATTCTCAACAAGCTGGAGTATAAATCTGGCAGAAACCTTTTTAAGTTCAGCACAGGCCAATGCAAATTCCTGATCATGCAGCAGGACAGGCTGGCACCCACTGGCTCCAGAGCAGCACTGCATAAAAAGTCCTGGGTGCCCCAGTAGATAAAAAACTCCAGTGTGAGTCAGCAGTGCATCCTGAAGGTCAACACCATCCTGGGCTGTACTAGCAAGAGTGAGCAAGKTGAGAAAGCCAGCAATTTGAGAAAAGTGACTCTTTGCCCTTTGCTTGGCACTACTAAGACCCTACCTGGAGGACTGGTGCTCTGTTTTGGATTCCCTGTACAAGATGGACATAGACATATGGAATGAGTCTCCTGGAGGACCAGGTGGCAGGAGCACATGACATATATAGAGAAGCTGACAGAAAAGAGGTTCTTCTGGCTGAAGGTGAGAATAAGGGGGGGAATCTAATTGTTTTCACCTACCTATTGGCAATGTGTACATAAGATGAAGTCAGACACTTCTAGGTAGTGCACCACAACAGGACTAGAGGCAGCAGCCCCAAGACACAACATCGGAAATTTTGTCTAAATATCAGAAAAATCTTTCCTTTCTTGTCTGTGTATCTATGTGTGTATATGCGTATGAAATACTGGCACAAGTATCAGGAGACTCTGTGGCATTTCCTTTCTTGGAGATCAGACAAAGCTCTCTGTGCAAACTCCTGAGCACCCTTTGAACTCAGATGTAACACCAATGCTAATCTTGTTTGGGTAGACCCAGATGAGCCCCAAAGAAATCTTCGACCAACCTGCTACTTCCAACAGAATTTGGTTTTGCTTACTTAAATGGCTGCTTTAATGATTTAAACAATATTCCTGGGATACTTTGTATTTTGAAGTAAAAGAACAGTGAAAATGCAGATCATTATTATTACCAAAATGTATGTCATTGCTGCTAGGAAATATTGTGGGAGTGATCATGTACACCAGGATGCCAGAATAGATTGTGGGTTTTTATTAAACAGAAAAAAAAAGTCAGTTATCCCAACTTATTTATTGTTCCTCACACAGATACCATCCCTTACCATTAATTATCTTATTTAGCTGTACATCCTTGTTTATATGTTTTCTACTTSAGGTGAGCCCCTTGGGACTTAGAAGATAGGGTGCATTTTCTTTGTGACCTAATAATCTTTCTTCTATTTCATTTTCCTAATAATTCATAATATTCCTTTTACATTAGGCTGGTGTTTTTATAGAATGGTACATGATTTCACCAGTTGCAGAAGCAGTATTTCAGATTTGTCACTACTCACAGCTCACCACTGGGCATGCAGAGTTAGGACTCTTTTTTTGTTCCAGATTGAACATTTATCAGCATTATTCTTGGTCCGCACATTTATCACCAATCACAAAGAATTGAGATTATTCTGCAGTTTTTCAGACATCTTTGGCTTTTACTATATAAAATAATCTAGTCTGATTTAATCTCACCTCACTGTTCAGCCTTAACCAAATGACTGAAGACTATGCTAAACAGTGCATTTCCCGACACTGTCGCACTGGAAATCTCTCTGAATTTAATTTTCTGCTCTGTTTCCTACTGTCTAACCAGTAAGGGGGTTTTGCCCTGTAGAGAAACTTTTATCCTGGGAACCTCCAAAGCCTATTCCATAGTGTTCTTTACACCTATATAAAGAATTCCTTTCATTCTACTGGGGTAGAGTCTGATCTTATTTGGATTCTCCTTTCATATCCAAGTTACTTATCAGCCCTAAGGCATTCTGGCAGACTTCCTGTTTTGGATGTGCTTAAAAAATATTTTATTATTAGTTTTATGACTTTGGAAACTTGGTCTTCAAAGTAATTTTTTTGGCTGGACTTACTAAATTTAGCTTTCCAGAGCTGATATTCTTTCATAGCCTTCTGCTTGGGAAACTTCCACTTTCAGAAGAACTTCTAATAATCACCATTACTTTGCTGTGTATTGAAATGGCGTAGAAAAAAATGAGAACTCTGGGGAGTTTCTCTTTCCACATTTCATGCATTTCTCTCCAAAATGACCTGACATTAACTGAAAGAGGGTAGATTTAGATTAGATATAAGGAAAAAATTTCTAGTGTCAGGGTGGTGAAGCACTGAAACAGAGMAGTTGTGGATGTCYCATCCATGGAMGTGTTTMATGACAGGYTGGATCAAGCTATRAGCARCCTG
Organism: Alauda arvensis; assembly: GCA_902810485.1. Lineage (NCBI taxonomy): Eukaryota > Metazoa > Chordata > Aves > Passeriformes > Alaudidae > Alauda > Alauda arvensis. The sequence goes on from CADDXX010000037.1 coordinate 2,492,604, forward strand.
ATTTAGTGAAAGGTAGCCCAGCCCACAGCAGGAGTTTTGGAAACAGATGGTCTTCAAGGCCTTTCCAACCCATTCTAAGATTTTATGTAGTTAATTTTTTWAAATTATTACTGTTCTTTTTCTGAATTGCTTTCTCTCTCTTTAGTATCTCCTCAGAAAAGGCCCTAAACCATGCAGGGAATCCTCATAAAATTCAAGCCATGGGAAAAAAAAAAGAAAAAGAGAAAACATTTGCAAAAATGAATTGAACAATGAGCAGAATAAAGAAAGAACAAGTTTGGAAAACTTACACAGATAAATAAAAAAGTGATCATGCCAAAATAATCCTTTCTGAAATACTAACAATTTCAGTGCAGCTTGCTCTACAGTTTAGTGAGATGAGTCCTAGAAATACTCTGAAACTATGAAATGGTGTGTTTTCTGAAAATTGTACCCACATATAGACAGAAGTGTATATATGGATATATGCATGTGTATTTGCATGTTCTGCCTTGGAAGTGAGGAAGGCTTAGACAGCAAGGTTTCCACATGCTTTGATGGGATTTAAATAGCAAGCAGAACCCCCCAAATTTCATCCTTAAGCACCTGCCAGATTTCATCAACAGTTTCAAAAGCAGTGGGCTCTGTCTCCTACAAACAAGTGTGTACAGATGTGATTCCTGGGTATATTCTGGCAATTGCCCAGCACTGCATGCTTGCAGAAGAAGCCAAGGATGCCACCAGATTATGTCAGTATCTTTGTAGGACTGGGTCCTGAGAGCTTTTGCTATCTCCAGGAGGGTTGCTGATTTCTCCCTGAGGCAGCTGCTCTGCACAAAAATGGTGGGTCTGTTTAGAGTTGTAACTCTAAGGTAAGGCCTTCCAGCAATGTATTGACAGCTTTAACATTTCTCCAGATTTGCAGGGAGAAGATACCCTACCTTGTGGAACTGAGCAATTACCAAACTTTCGAAATGCACCTACTGCCCCTTAAAGGGAAGTAATACAAAACCAAACATCATCTTACATGTAAATAATATATCCATTCTTACTCTAGGAGTTCTGCTGGATTCTGAGTTTTTATTTGAAAGGCCAAGTTGCAGTTGCAGTTGTAAGCTTTTTGAGTTTTTTTTTTCTTTTTAACTGGGCTTAACAATGAGAATTTTAATATATATCTCTGAGGACAGATCTAGGTCCTTCAAATGATTGAAATCAAGGTAAATGACAGCACTGGTTGGTTCTGTCTTGCACTTCTTGAGGACCCACAGCACAGGACAAGGGAATAAGCAGCTGGGAGCCATCAGCACCTGGGCTGTGATCACCCTATAAACCAYATGTTTTTTCACATGTAACAGCTTTGAGCTTGTTTCCCAATTGGGTTTAAGATGTAAAAYTTAACCTATAAAGCCTTCTGGGGTTTGAGCTGTAGCAACTTGAAGGCCTCTGCAAGGTTAGCAACTTTTTTTGCACTGAGCACTGGAGACACCCTTATTTCAGGCAGATAGGGTCCCTACCCTGCAGCWCTCATTATCTCTGAGGTGTTTTACACATCACTAAAGGCCTTCATGTAGCCTGAATGAAAGCCCTCTGATCATTCACTCTTTGTGATTTCCCTGTCTCATCAATGAAAGCTTGTGGGTGCGGAGCTCTCCTTTACCCCTATATAGGGAGACAAATCCTTCAGGAGGCAAAGCAAGGTGGTTCACAGACAGGAAAAGAAAAGCTCAGAGTAAGAAGAGATTTTGAGAACAGTTAAATATTCTCAACCTAAAGACACTGGCAATATATGAGAAATAAGAAGACTGCAACAGTGGAGTTAAGAAATATAGAAAGAAACCTCATCAGAGTTAGGTGACAGAAAAGTGACTGAAGCAAGAAGACTATACCAGGAGACACAACACAGTATGCAGCAAAACAAGGTAATGGAAGTTAGTAAAGAAAAAGAAAAAAYAAATGTTCAATAGACAAATTTAGGTTTTGGGGTTTTTTTAGAAAAAGGTCAGTGGAAAATGTACACATAGAATGGTACATATACAAACCATTTTTCTCCCACAATGCTGTAATTCTACAGAACATAAATGGACTGTGCTAATAGTAGTTCTGTGAGGTAGGACAAGGTTATTATTTTATGTTCTTGGAGCTAAGCACTGAAAGACAAAGTGAATCTCRAGAGGGCACAGTGGAAATCTGCAGGTGGAGAAGGGGTCTAAATTTGCTGGGCGTCACTGAATTATTTTTTCCTTAGAAAATTTTCATATATTAGAAAAATTATAATGGAATTAAAATATGGGGGTTGATATAAGAAGTCATTATGGTATAGCAAGGTATGATTTTATGCTGAACAAAATTTTATGCTTAACAATCCTACCTTTTGTTCCTGTTGTTGTTACTCTACTGGGCAGCAACAGTATAATCTATCAGAAAAGCTACAGCGAATAAACCTCCATAAGGCTTTAATAACTTCATCTTAAAACACTAATATTTACTGAAATTTGAGTTTTATCACCAATATTGATGCAACAYGTTCCAATGGTCCAGTAAAAAGAACAACTGCCAATATACATTTCAAAGCTGTTTCTGATTTTGCATCTATAATTTAYGCTAAAGCTCTCTACAGTAGTTTCCTGATCAAACTAGTCATGCTCTACCCTGACACACTGATAACTCTTATGTTGCACCAGCAKGTTGAAATATCTCACAGTAGCTTTTTACATCAAGAATTTCACTGTAATTTCATTTTCATAGAGCACAATACAGACAGCATGTAAAAAATATTCTTGATCATTAGAGATGAACTATTTGCTTTTTTGAGCGTGATTTTATCCTGATGACTCTGGAGATGGAATTACAACTGACACAAGGTGGATTTCACATTTTTAGGGTCAAGGCCCCTGACTCTCAGAAGCATTATGACACCAGTGGTGATAAGTTTTGCTGAATCTTCTGAGAATGCAGAAGAAGCCAAGCTAAATTGAGTCCTCAGCTTTCAGCAGCAAACTGGACTGGCTGTGAGCACAAGCAAAGCAGAAATTGTCTAAGATGGCAGGCTCCTGGAAAGACAAAGCACGTATCCCTTAACATCTGTCCACCCTAATTTTGTCCATATTARGACAGGGAAAAACATGTTGTCTGAAAGTGCTGCTGCCCCTAAAGTAGGAGTGGAAACTACTGGTAGAATGCCCAGTGCCAGCAGCTGTGATAGCTGACTGCTATCAGTCCCTGGAGGCAGCCAGATTAACAGCATGGATCCTCTAGATCTCCCCATTGCAATTCCCAACATTTCTGTGGCAGGCAGGGGTGGCCCTTTCCCATCTGTTGTTTTAGGAGGATTGACTGGCAGTTTTGTCTGAGCCGTTGAAAAGTCTTGTGCTGGCTCTAGAATAAAAAGACATGCAAAATGTTCATAGGAAGGAATTTTTAAATGAGGAATCATCATGACATTACTTACATTTAGAAATTCAGGGAGCGTCCTTGGTCTCAATGTAGTATGTAGATGCCACTCATTCCAAAATGCAGGTGACCTTATCAGTGTTTGATTCTCCAGTTCTGGCTATCTCAGTTTTTTCTTTTTCTACCCAAAGTTCTTTCTTCATTCAACAGTATAATATTTAAACCAATCTTCATTCAGAATGAATGGATGGATGGATGGATGGATGGATGGATGGATGGATGGATGGATGGATGGTCTGCCATCACTGTCTGCTTTTGAGATTTGAATCACAAAGGTTCTGTTTTGATTTTCAAACTTCCCTGTGTTTGGAAGATTTTGGAATGTCCATACCTTCTACCAATTTCCAGATATTACCAATTCAGTAGCCAAAGTCAGAAATTGTACATGGAACTTCCCAAGTCTCTTCCACAACTGTCTGATTGATTTTTGTGCCCTGGAGCTTTGTTCCTTCTAACTGATCCTCACACCTAAAGAGACAGAAGTGAACCATTCCTTTAGATTTCTGGGTTGTTYTCTTGGTCCATTCTGGGCTTGTGCTATTCCCTTATGTTGCAGCCAGTGTTTTCCACAGTGGCAGAATTTTTGAATGTAACTGCTTCTCTAGTTTCACAAAACAAGATAGCTTTTTATTTAATTGATTAATTACATTTTACAATTGTTCATAAGTSTCACAGAAAACATACTATAAACCCCCTTTTCATTGTCTCTGTTAGGTCAAGGATTGTATTTTGAGTCTCATGAGGATCAGATTTCTCACTCCTTATTTAATATTCCTTATGGCTGCTTCCTCTTTGGTATACTACTGTTCTCAGAGAGAGGAGGAACTTCCTGTGAATTTTGCTCAGGCTCAGTCTAGGGCTGCACTCCAGCTAGTTCACAGGCTTCCTTGCTCTTCCTTTTTCTGGCAAAATTCTGGTTGCTTGGGGTTTTTTTTCCCAGATGCAACTTATTTCAAGAGTAAGCAAGCTCTGAYGTTTGGATGCACATTTCCTTGCCCTTCTTTGTGAAAACCCTTTGAGCACTGTGGCTGGAGGCTTAGTTCAGCTTTTTAGTTGGATAGTGGCTCCCATTATTTCAGTTGTCATTACTGTCAAAGAGCTTGATTGGGTTTTATATTAGTCCCCAGAAAAGACTGGATACTTGCTTCCAGTTTTCAATGAACTATTAGGAAGCCACTCCAAAAAAATGTACTTCTTTGAGATTTTAAAGAAGAAAACGGTAGCTGATTTTGAATTATTTTTAGATCTGGGATTAGTAGTGTATAAATGTTATTTAGACTTTATACAAAAGAGCACAGTAATTTCTTCTTTGTACCAGACAACTAGCAACTCCTCTTACACCTGCTGGTATACTTAGTCACTTTTTTGCAAATCAGCACAAGCAAACTTCCCAAGGGCAKCTTTGATGAAATGGTACACTCCCCATGCCAGTGAAAAATTACCTGCTACATTCCCTGTAATAACCAAACACAGAGTCAGAGGCTGTTTGAAAACCCAGAGCTCACCCAGAACTGTGGAGTGTTGCTCTGCCAGCATGCAGGAGAAGAATTAGTTCATGGCTGTTAGAGATAATCCTCTCCTGCTAGTAAAGTCATCCCAAGCCAGTGACCCTTTAAAAATAGGAAGGAATATTTGCCAGCTCTGGTCTTCTATGACCCTGCTGGAAGAGAGTTTAATGTCTCAAAACACCCTGTGCACCATTCTTTCTTTTCTACTGATAATCTAGTGGTTTCACTCTGTCTCTCCACTGCACCGGGCTGGTTGGGTGGYGAGACACTGCAAAATTATGTTAAGCAAGACCTAAGGGCAGACATCCAAGTGCAAGATTGAGTGCAAAAGGGTATAAATAAGGCAATGACAAATTCGCTTCCAGAGTACACTTAACTATTACTCCACTCCCACGTACCCCATGAGGGATTTCTTTTGCACTGATCTGCAGTGAAAGCAGAAGATGGTGGATTCACAGTCAGATTTCTTCCCAGGGAGCGAGCTCATTTCTGTGTGGCTTCCATTCCTACATGCCCTGTATTCTTTGGGACTCTGCTTCTGGATGCACAGGCAAATACTGATCATGTCCTGTCTTGAGAGAGACACCTCAGACATTTAGAAGGTGATTTGCATGGGAGCCTGGCAGGGAACTGTTAGCAAAATACTGCTGATTTTGCCTCCTGAGATTAGAAGTGTTGTGCACCAAGAGTGCACATTCTCCTTTTGTCCTTTGGCAGCCTACTGATGAACTGCACCTGCCCATGAGATCCTTTAATTCTCATCATGCTCCACTGAGGTTCTTTATACAGTCATGATACCTCTATTATGAGGTATCAGTTGTATGTGTGTGTTCTGCAAGGTTCACGATCACTGGTACCTTAGTGGGATTCTACACACATCACACTTCAATAACATGGATATCTGATGCTGTAAAATTCATGTGGTATCAGTGTTAATGCAACTTGTACCCAGTGTTTCAGATGGTGTCATTTTGGAAGATCAGCTCCTCTCTGCTTTGCTTGATATATAGATACAAAGTGCATTTTTTTTCTGATCCAACTGCACTAGAATTCCAGACAAAGACTATCACTTATATAGAGTTACACCATAATTCCATTTTAAAAAAACTCAAGGTTTTTATCTCATCTTGGATGTACAGGGCTCCCAGCTCCCTGCAGATACAGTCTCCCTTGATACAGAAACCCAGACACTGATTTTGAGTTCATTTTGGACTTTATTGAGGCAATAGACCTTGGTTCTGGCTGCCTTCAGAGGACAGAATTTCAGTCAAGCAGAGCTGATGTTGTAATCTTGGATGATGATGGCATTTGTGATTGTTCAGTGAGCCTTCCAAGGGATCAGCCTACTTCTCTGGGTTTGGACACAATTATTTTCATTCTGACAAAATTACTCGCCATGTGGAAGGAGATCACAGCTATAGATGAGGTAGATTTAGATCTTTCCTAGCCATAAGATGTTTTATTGTTTGCATCATGTCCTGCATTTTTTAAATTTTCAAAGGCAGTGGAGTAAAAGGCCTGACTTTCTTTTCAAAATGGTGTATGACATCAGCTGTCCAGAGATATTTTTCTCTTTGTAGTACTTGCAGGAAAAGAGGGAAATGTGTAGATTTTTTTAATTGTGCTAAAATAGACATCATAATGAGACTATAATTTTTGAAAACTACTGGCTATGAATGAAAGACTTCTCCTCTCTTCTCTTCCCTAATTAATTTTTAAAAACCCAGCTTGGCACTTATATATTTCCTGAAATGATACCTGTCTCTCTTTATCTGTACAAGATAGCTGTAACAAAAAAAATTCTGTTAATTGAATGATGTGATTCAAATGCTGTATATGTGAGCTTTTATCCCTTTCTCCCTCCCACTAATGAGGAGAAGAATTCTATGTTTAGGGGATTATACCACTAGGATCATGATTTTAATGTGAAGCTCAAATAACTGGCATTGGCAGTTTTGTATCAAACAAGAATAAAATTAGAATGATAAAGTAAATGCAAAATGAGACAGAAAGCAAAACCTGAGGAGCAGGATTTTTTCCACCACTAGTGTTTTTTGTAGTTGGTGGCCATAAAAGCATCTTTCTGAGATATTTTGCTTGGTGTGGTGGGGTGACCAAAGCAGGAGAGATGTAGTAGGACCAAAAGCTTTCTCAGGCTTCCCAGAAACAGATACTTTCTGATGAACAGGGCTCCTAATCACTCAATAGAGCTCTATGCATTATACCTCACTTACCACAGCCTTCTCTTGCAATCTTTGGTTCATTCACATCCAGTGAACTTGATTGCTTTCATTTTTTGGAGAACTAAATTTTTAATGTTTACCTATTTGAAAGCAAGCTCTTGTAACACATGGTGTGGAGTCAATTGAACACCGGCTTTTAGAACAGAATATTGACAACTCTTTCTTCAAAGATTAGAGTTTATTTCCAAACTTTGGATAGCTTTTTTGTACCTTTCTTTCTCCTTTTTTTTTTTTTTTTAAATCTAGTGCATGGTGCTACTGCATTTGCAGAGTTTGATCCAGAAGAATCGAAGCACATGCTTAAGGAAAAGAATGGCATGAGGTTCATGAACCCCATAATTAGTTCCCCTTCCTAGCTCTAAGCAGTAATTAAATCTGTCACTTCTGCTCTGCTGATTCATTTATTTAGCTATTTAATTGCTCAGCTCAATACGTCTTTATCTCCAGAACGGCAACATTTTATTCAGGCTAAGGAATAGCATAGGCCATTATTATTTTTTTGTCCAAGAGCAGGGACATGTAAAAGAAAGGAACACTAATACTAGAGGATTTGGTGGTGTTGTCAGTTTTCACTTATCAAACAAAACAGTATTTAAGGGAAAACTTCAACCAGTGCTTGAGGATAGCTTTCTGTACACAGGTTTCCTTCTCCAGGAAATTATGCCATATGCAAAAATCCAATGTATCTGATCCTGATTTCTATTTCCTTAGTGAGTTAACTTAAAGCGCTTCCAGGTTAAGGCATAATTCTCTGTAAAATGAGTGTTCTATTGGTAGAAAATTTTATGAACAGTTAAAAATTTCAATTATACATTAAATTGTTTATAAACTAAACAGTATCTTTTCATTGTACATTTTCATTTTGAGACATTGCTCAGTCAGGGACATTTCTCAGATTTATTATCTGTCTCTTAGACTTATCATCAAATGGAGCATTTTGAACTGAAAAGCAAATGGCATTTGGAATATTTTCACACTTGCAAAGACAACCCTTCTGAATATCCCTTTGTGAGGCATATATCCATACATGCAGTTTTTCTCATGTTACATTTTCATCCGTCCTGAAGGGAGGTTGCAAGATTCCTCCACTATTTCTATCCATAGGTTGGAAAAGCTGGTTTAGGAAAGCAGCATCCAAAATGATGAGGAGCAAATCAAGACAGATCAATACAAACTGAGCCTTTTGATGAAAGAAGAATTTTTTTATATATATAACCCTTTTTCTTTCCCCTCTTTGAAATCAGGAATGACAGATACAAAAATTAAAGATACAAAACCCGACCAGAATTCAGAGACAAGGATATTTTTCTGTCACTTCTTACATCGGTAACACAGTTCCACCAATTTATTCATCTGCCTGGCTGGCTAAATTTTTATACCATGAACACAGCCTTGCATTTCACTCCATTAGTGATTTATTTTTGTTGTCTTGTTATTCAGTCACAACTATGCAGTTATTTAAGTCACTGCTCATGTTTTTGCCAAGTAAGCTTATTCTCCTAAAAATCCTTTTCCTGCTTACCTGGAGGGGTTTTTGTTGTTGAGGATTATGTTGGGGGGGTTTTATTCCTTCTGTGAGACTTCTGTCCACCCTTTTGCAATGCAAAACATGCTTGTACTGCTGCTGTGGCCAAACCACCTAGTTGGCCCTGACTGAAGTAGAGGCAGGAGCTTGTGTAAAGACTAGCCAGTGGAACTGGCAGGGTTAATTAGCCATACTTCATGGAACACCTTTGAAATTCAGCTGGATGTAATTCCATTACTCTGGCTGCTGTGCTGGGCTGCACAGACCTGCACTATGCCTGTGCCAGAGTGAGGACCTCTGCTTTCCTCTCCCCCATCATCAGGGAAGGCTTTGTCAGCCCATGGGCTGGCAGCTTTGGCCCAACAATGCTCAGTCTGTGTTTTTTGTGTTGGTGGTATTGTTTTGCATCTGTGCCCATTACTCAGGGTTACTCACAACTCTTTGTTCAAATAAAGAATATTTCTGTCCCTGCTGAATCTAGGAAGTCTGGAAATCTTGTGGGCAGTTTTGTTCTTGCAAGCCTGTATACGAGATTTTTGGACTAGAGTTTCGTATGAGCTTCACTTAAATATTTTCTCCTTTAAATCAAGTGATCTTCTAAAAGTACACTCTTCGTTACATTGGGCACATGCTCAAATTCAGGGAATTAATGCAGCAACAACCCTCTGTGACCATCCTTTGTGGATAAGGGTGCTTTGAGAGTCTGTATGTGAATTGCTTTAGTTTGAGAAAGCAGTGCTCACTGCAGCAGGACAAACAAGTGTGATCAGAAGAGGGCATGGGAATGAAATGGAAAAAACAATATTTATTTGTAGTAGAAACCCAACAGAGGCAATACAGGGTTAATTTCAGATGGCCTTTATCTCAGCTCTAAAAGAGCATGCGGTTGGTCAATAGGATTAACTACTTTTACACAGATTTGTACATAAACATTGGGGCACGAGACTTGGACATGAGCTGAGTGCCCTCCCTTTGCAATGATTACATTCTTGAACGTCTGGGGAGGGAATTAGGTGACAGCAGCTATTGGCTTCCCCTCAGATGAACCTAGCTGTTGTCATCCAGCCATCAACAGACTGGAAATTACTATCTCGAAGGCACTGCAGAGTTTACAAGCAGTCTTATGGTACCAAAACCACTCCCTTCACCCACTCTGCCCTCCCCATGCTAGAGGCAGTGGCATCCAGCTACTTGCACAGTGTGAACTGGACATTTGTGAAGTGATGCACAAGCCCAGGCACTGCTGCTGGAGGTACTGTGCTTGATCAAGGGTGTGTGAGCTTTTTGTGAGTTTTGTTATTTGGTTGGTGTTTGGTTTTTTGTTAGTTTTCAACTCCAGCTCACTGTATAGTTAGAAACCTCAGGCTGTAGTCTGTGCTCACTCACAGCACTGGAATATGTTAGTGTAAAATGTGTCTAAATGAAATTACATTAAGTCCTCCAGTCTTCATATAAATGCACCCCTCTCTGTACTGTATTAATGTATTGCTGTACTTATTGKTGTATTGGGAACTTCTTGTCAATGTTTTAATTAACAAGGTAAGTCACTGCTGTGCTATTTGTGTGAAGCACCATATCTGTGGGGTTGGAGCCTACCTCTGCCCAGCCCTGGTCAGTCGATTTGGTTATATAAGGTGCACAGACTTGGGTACCTATAAATATTAGCGAGCAGCTGTCACAAAGGGATTGTGAACGAGCTGCTCGGGACCTCGAAAACATAATAGCTTGGCACCCAGAAATACACAACTTTGATAACATACTACAAGGTCACGTATTGGGGGAGAGGGTAAGGAGGTGGTGACTGCTTTTAATCTTTGTCTCTTTTATAAAAAAACCAACTTATTTTCTTGCTTTGTGTTTCTGGTATACATCGGATATTTACAATTTTTATCACATTAGGATATGACATTCCTGGCCTTGCCAGCGCCTTTGTTTGGATATTTATAGCAGCTTCTGGTCATTGTTGAGCAAAGGCGATTGCCCTGCCCTCTGGCCCTTTCTTAAGCAGATTTTGGGCAGAAGCTCCTCTCGTGTGGCACTAATTGAAGTGACTGGTGGAGGGGGTGTTGTGAGCACACTTGTGCTGATCTGCCAGGGGTCTAAGCCAAGGGAGGAAGAGACGATAAAACGAGGAGAAGGGAGG
>CADDXX010000037.1:2503768-2521833 GCA_902810485.1 Alauda arvensis
CGGGCCGCGTCCGGCCGAGCAGCCGGCCCGGGACGGGCAGCGCCGGGCCGAGTCGGGAAAACTCCACTTGTAAAAGGCCGAAGCCAACAAGTTGCGGTAGAAGTGCTCCGTGCGGAGATGGGACTGGGTTRCCCGCCGCACGAGTGAGCCGCGCTGGCGGAGATCCGTCGGGGACTGTCAGTCGGGAAGTGTGGGCTTCCCTCGGTGAGTAACCCCGCCCGAGCCGGGGCTCCGGCGCTCGAAGGCGATAATATCATCCGGAGCCTGCTCGGTGTGTGTCCGTGTGCCCCCGGTTAATGGTTTCCTGCAAGTTTAACGCGGAGCGGGGAGAGGCCGAGGAAGACCACAGGGGTTGCGGAGGGATTAGGAAGACAGAGGTTAGTAAGTTTCTGACGTGCTGTAAACCAGCATCACTGCCAGAAGCAACCAAGCTGGAATATTGTCCCATATTTWGGAATTTGTATTGGCATTGGAACTTTTCACCTTTCGTTCAAGTATAAATGTTTCTGGAAGCTTTTCTTGCTGTTGTTTTTAAGTTGCTGTGTAAACAGCCTGGGTAAACAACCCTGTCGTCGCTCAGCGAGTTGTGCAGTGGGGGAAAAGTGAACTTCAAAGTGTGTGTTTCCTAAAGAAAAGTTCGAAAATAWATGGTCGTTTTAAACTAACAGTAATAATAGAGGACTCAGGGCTTCATACTCGTTACTATGATTATTATTTTTGAAGATGAAAGAGAAATTGTTCCTGTGCGCCTAAAATGATGTTTTAATATCCTGTTAGTGGAGATGGTTATGTATACTGTACAGCTTGTATTTGTGTTTCTGATAACCTTCCTAGTACTACTGGAAAAGTAAACACTCAGTTAATGCACAATACCTAAACATATTTTAACAGGCATAAATTATAGGCAGCAAAATGCAGTCATAACTAGCAATTCCTTTGCATGTCTGTCTTCAAGTATTAAAAGAAATAAGTAAATAAGTATCTATTAGATGTGCGTGTACCATCCAGTCTAGCTGTAGGTCTTGTTTGTTTCTTTTGTATTTGGTTCTTGAAGTAGAACAATAGTGAAAAATGGGGTTGAGCAGCTGGTAATCCATTTGTCCGTTGCTTATTCCTAAAAAGATTCCTGGTGCAAAGTTCATGGACTATCACTGAGAATGGTTCAAAGCAGAGTCCAGGAACTGGCCATGTTGAAATCCGTCAAGACTTTATAAAAATAAACAGAAAAACTGAGGTTTGCTTCCTCATAAACCTCTTTAGAAATATGTCCTCTATCTAGTATGCTACTCGCTGTATTCAATGCAAGGAAAAACCTTGATGAATCATGTGGATATTGCTCCATACCATCCTTATCTATAATCAGGCAAACAAAAATATTTTTACTTTCTTTAGTCTGGAATAGCTGGTTTCTTACAGAAGACCTTGCCTTCTTTCTTTCTCTCATCTGTGTCCTTGCTGCAAAAACAAGTCCTCAAGAACATAAGCGTTTGTTTTACTGGTTATATTCCTTATCTCTCCTGCCTTCCAATTTATGCTGGTTTTAATATTTCTGTAATATTGAATTCAGTTGCCATTACTTCCTTCAAGGACCCTGTTTAAACTACATTTGTAGAGTGTGTGCAGTATGATAACGTGTAGCGCCATGGATATATTTAATTTTATTCTTACATGGCTCAATCTATTTCTCTTGTTACTTCAGAGAAGCAAGAAACATGATGAACGCTCCATTAGTGGTATTGGTCAGAAATACATTAACGTGAGTGCACAGTCAGTAAGAAAGTGTTTTTATTTGAAAGCCTTCTGTTACCAGACARCGTACTAATAATCATAACCTGTGCCACGTATCTTCAGTGCTAGACTGCATTTGCTTTTAGGTTCTTTATAAATACAACTTTTATTCAGGATAGCTGCATTTTCACCAAATGCCCAGGCTCCTTGTTCCTTTGCAGCCTTTACAGGCTCTGAATGCTGTGGGAATTTGCTGGGCAAAGGACTGGGTGCCCGCGGGGTAGGCAGTTCAGGATGCAGCCCTTCTCAGAAGCCTGCCTCAGTAYTGTAGGGCACTGAGGTCTGATAATAAAGTCAAGTGAAATGTGGTATTAAAAATATAAGTCAAATCCAAAGACTGCTGTGTTGGTTGGATACCCAAGAGCAAGCTGGAATAGCYGCTCTGACAGATAACTGAAAATGCGGTGAGCGACTTTTGCAAGCCGTGAGGGAAAGTGCTCAGTTTTCTGTGTGTGAAGCCACGRATCCATTGCAGGGCAAGAGGCTGTCCTGGTGAAGGACATCTCTCGTGCTCACTTCCCAGGGAGAAGGACAGGACATGGGGCACCAGAGGGGGAGGTGGTGCAGGAGAAACAGACCTCTGTACAGCAAACTAATATGGTTATGCAGAAGCTACTTTATTGCTTACAATARGCAAGTTATAGATTCTAGCATGCATAGTCACGCGATCACGCATTGTTTGATTAGATCTTCTACCTTGTCTACGAGGCCAKCACRCACCCCTTAAGGTGCATAATTGGTCAGAGTCTGTCATCACACTGAGCCTACTTTTATCTGAGGTTTGCATTCTTGATAGTTTCTCAAGCTCTTCGTTCTTATTTTAGTCTTACTTCAGTAGCCTTAGTGAATTCTTGACAGTTTGAATAACAAGACTACAGGTGTTCTGATAAGATTACAAGGAGTTTAGCTAGTACAGACAATAACTTAACTCGTGCAAGTACATTGCTACAAGGTGGCCCTCCTGCTTAGGAGTGCTGGGAGCCTGCATCCAAACATACTGGACCWGGACAACTCCAGAGGGAACCTGCAGCAGGGCCGGGGTGTATTACTGCAGTGGAAGGTTGTGGAGCTGCTTGCAAAGCTAATGGGGGATGTGACTGCAGCCACAGACGTGTGTGGTGGAAGTGGGAAAGAGGTATTTCTGGGAGGGAAGGGTTTTGGAGTGTCAGATGTTGCAGCAAAACACATGGTGGTCATGGTGTAATATTTTCAAGGTGGAAGAGAGATCAGAGGTCTGGTGGAGCAAGCAGTAAAGGCAGGCGGGTGACACCAGGAGCCAAAGGTCTTAATGCTACCACAGGGAGGGCTTTGCAGCTGGGTGGATGACCCAGTTTGGGCACTTTGGAAAAAGTGAGTCAGGAGCTGGGAAGAATCATTGAAGTTCCTGTTTGTCATCAYGGACCAAGGAGGAAGCATTGGGCAGCTGAGCTGAGATGACGTGCAGCAGTTATTACTGGGGTGCAGCATGAGCACTGACAGCCATGAGGCAGGGGCACAGTGAATAATCTTTAGCCTTTTCTGTGGCATATGTGAAATTGGGAAGACAAACTTAGAGTTCAAAGCAAAACTTAAGGATAGCAACCAAAATTATTCTGTAGCCCTGAAGCTTTTTACTCTCTTTGTTAGTCTCTCCCCAAGATTTTCAGTTAGTGGGATCTCCATCCTCTCATGCTTATAAAAACATAATGATTAGGGATTGTAGAATGCACAGAAATTAATTTTCATAGACTTTGCCAGATCATTTTCCTTTAAAAGAGACCTAGTTGCACTTTTAATAACAGATGCACTCTGTTGTAATCATTTGCTAAGCAACAGGCTCACTCTGCTGCCCATGAAGCACAAAGGCAAGGGACGCTTTGACATGTCACGTAAAGCTTACGTAAAGTTTGTGAGCAGCAGCAGAAAGAGTGAGTGACGAATGATTTCAGTTTTGTTCCTTACATGAAAATAGTTTAAAGTTGGGTATTTTTCTCTGCTGGCTGCCATCAGCAATAGAAGTATCAACAGGAGAAAAATGGGTCGCTTGGGTTTTAGCATTAAGCAGCAAATCCAGGGCCAATAGGATTTAGCTGGGATGTTAAGGTTTATTCAGTGCACTTAGTTAATGAAGTTGGGGAGGGGAGGAAGAAGGAAAAAGTCAGTGTCTGGGCYTGGGGGAAGGGATGAAATAGCCTCCTGCCACCGAGTGCATCCTACGGTGACTCCTCCTGATTGATAGATTCTCYGCAAGACAAAAAACAACTGAGCAAAGGAGGTTTTAATTTAAAAACAGCAGCTTAATGCCAGCTCTTTTGGATTAAAATCAAGCAGCAAGTTTGTAACATACATCTACTTAGTCTTAAGGGTATGTGTTTTTACCCCTAAGGGTGTAGTGCCCATGGCTGGTGAGAGGGAAGAGGGAAATAATAATGTGTGCAAGCATCCATGAAGCAGTCATAGAGCTGTGGAGACATTCAGCAAGAGCAATTGTATGTTAATATTCATCATTCATGTTAATTGTATGTTAATATTCATCAATCAGACGCAGAAGTCAAGTTCAGGCCAACAAACTCCCTTCTGAGCACTCTGCCAGATTTCTAGCAGACAGCCCATCTTCTCCTCCGCACACAGGTGGCCCTTCGCTGTGCGCACCCGTATTCTGAAGCCTTTGTGTCCCCTGCCAGAGGCTGTCATCTTGTGTACACACATGCTGTTCAGCATCTTGACTTGCTTTCTGAGCCCTGAAAGCCTTCAGCACAGAGACACAAAAAACAATTAGTATAGAAAGTCATTGTTATTTAAAATATAAAGGGCTATTATCTATATGTAAAAAAAAAAAAAAAAAAGTGCAAAACAACATGAATTGATCTCTTTCCCCAAGGGAGTTGGTTGGGGTTTTTAATTCTGGTTCTCTTAATTCTGGCTCCCACTTGGATCAGACCTTGTTTTCCCCAAAGCTGTGATGGTCATTTAGAGTTGGATGAAGTTTCTTTTTCCCATGCACTTCCTCAGAGACCTGTGCTTGACTGTGGTATCTCTACGCTGCTGGGAGTTGTTGAGCAGCAATTAACACTGCCAAGACTCAGCCAGTGACCTCAGCAGACTTCCCTCCTATGGGGGATGTGGGCATCAGTGGCAGGATCTGATTAACAGTATGGAATAAATAAGCAGCAGGTTTACAAAATGAATAAAATGAGTCCATGTACCTGTTGTTCTTGGCATAATCTAGTTGCTCAGAGAGCCTATAGCTTGATACAATTCTGTGAGGTAGATTCTGCARTATTTCATAGCAGGATTTATTGCAGTGACATCTGAAAACTGTAACAAAATGGTCTGGAGAAAAACTTGAATGCACAATTTTTGGTGTTTTTTTTTAATCTTTTTGGCCTTAGGAACATTTTAAGATAAATATTTTCAAATAATAATTTTTTAAAAAGTAGTGAAAATACTTAGGAAAACACTTTTCTGCTTTGTTCTGTACTGGTTTATTTCTGTTAGATTCACAGTACAGTCACTGAAAAATATTTGCTTACAGGATAGTTTAGGCACATGTCTGTAATAAGAAAGAAAGAATTTGATTTCATTAAAATTAAACAAACCAACAAAAGGACTTGACTGTGATGCTGTAAGCAGGGCTTTATGAATGTTCAGCCAACTTTTAGAAAATGGGGATGGCTGTGTCAGAACAACAGTCCCAGGCATGGCAGCAGGAGTCTGGGCAGCTGCACACAGACAATGTGGAGGTCTAGGAAAAGACTTCTGTCATCTTTTATCTACAAATAGGCATATGTTTGTTGGTAAACAAATACAGATATTATTGCTGATTTGAGGATTTTTTTAAATGAAATATGAACAGTCTGATTGTCTCAGTGGCAACAAGGGAAGCTTAATATTATCCCAGATGCAGAGCACACTGCAGAAAAGAGGGGTACATCTCCCAAGAAAAAGAATACTTTTGGATGTATCTACATGGCAATGAAGTGTTTGGTGCAATGTCCACACTATCTAGTCCTTTACCCATGCTGGCATGTATTTTCTTGTCAGTGGGCAGTAAAGCACTTATTCAGCATTTGAGCCYAAGTGACTAGAAGGACAGAATCTGAGACTTGAAGACCAAAAAATGACTTTTCTGTGATTTCACTCAGTTAAACTGTGTGCACACCTTGAGGATCCCATTAGCATAGTTCTAGCTATGTGCCAGCATCTGCCCAAAAGAGCAAACAGAAAATTGCTGGCTGCATGGTAACATTAAACATTCTAAAGAATAGCAGCAGAGGTTTTAAATGAAAAGGCTGTGAAACATTGGGGGCTAATGCAACCTTTGCAAATGTTTTAAATCCACTTAATAATTACTATATAGGCTCAATAATTACTATGTAGTACTGGAATAAATACTGCTGGTTCTTACCTGTGTGGATCTGGTGGAGATTTTCTTACATATGATCAAAATGATTTTAAAAATTGTTTTCTTTCTTTTTAAGTATATGCTATACCTGTGGCATTAAATTAAAATACAATGTTTTGCTCCTGCAGATAGGAAGACATAAGACTTCTACCTTTGTTCCACTAGACAAGTTTATAGTATTCATTCACAGTGATGAGAAYCAGCTTTGGAGTTCCAAGTCCTTTTAATTCAGAAAAGTTTAGAGAGATGGATTTTGACTGAGTAGTAGGGAACATCAAAAGTTACACCGTTACATTTCTCCATGAAGAGCAAGGGCTCTGTGTAGACACTGAGAGAGAGAAGGAGATGCACTTTGTTTGCCCCTTCCTCCTTCCTCCATCAGCATTCACAGTGCAGAAGCTGAGATGCCTGATAGGTATTGAAGAGGCTGTCACTGTTAATTTACTGTGAGCATCCCATGGTGACTGGGGTGGGGTAGAGGAAGCTGAATAAAAATTATAAGAGCTATTGAAACTGGCTTGTAACAAAGTCCAATGTCCCTTCRCTGTTTCTTATGTTGGAGAAGTAAGATTCTTAGCATCTGATCCTGTGTTTTAAAATGCTGCTTAAATTTTTGAAGCTTCTCTTGTTTGTGTAGGAATGATACTTTTCTGCCAAAAGACTTCAGCATGAGCCATGATGGTGGAGCCTCCTAAAGCTGTTGTTTTTCCATTGACTAACTAGAGCAGATCCCCAAGCAGCCCCCAGTCCTGACAGACGTGCAGCTGTGCTTGGAGGTGTCTGCTTGGAGGCCACCATCATGTGCTGGGTGGGGCTTCCTACACTTCCAACCGGTGTTGCTGTTGATCTCCCGTTTGCTTACAGGAACCTTAATTGCCAATATATCTCTAGGACCTTCAGTACCAATTAATCTGTTGGCATGTCCTGGTATAACTTAATATGGGACATGGTGGTATTCATCCTCTTATTGGTAGGTAATTAGAGCTTCTGAGTAATTCCCCACATACCTTGAAAAGCATGCTTTTAGAAGRCACTGATCTTGAGCTGTGACACAGTAACTTCAGGGATACCTGGCTGTGGAGCAGAATGCATCACCTTAAACACTGGAAATACAAATTGCTTCCCTCTGCAGCTATTAAGACTGTYGTGACTGAGTATAAGAGGAGCTCACCTGTTTTGTTCCATATTGCTGCAGATTAGGATCACATCCATGGCCAGCTGATGAGTTCCAACTGATGAGGGATACTCCTCAGTGGTACTTCCTAGCCAGTGGGTGAAACAAGCTACTGGCAGTTGTGTGGACATATTTTATTGGATGACACTTTCTGATTTCTTAGAAATATCCCTCCTCTCTTCCTGGTTTCCAGTTTCAATGAAAAGATGATAAGAGGCAGAAGTATRACCATTTTAGTGACCTATCTTGATATTTCCGTATTTTCTGTTATTACCCTTTTTCTGTCAAAGGTAGCCTGAGCTTTTGGATTTCATAAACTTTGACAGGGGTCTCTTTGCTTACTTTGGTTTTTGACTGGGCAACTGTATGAACACCACTTGTGCTGGATTACGTATATATGTATATATATATATATATACTTGTATATATCAAATTTTGTTGGTAGTTACTTCTTGACCCCAGATTTGCTGGGAGGAGATTGCTGACACACAGTTTGGACTTTGGGCTGTGCYTTGTCATTCCTGGGTTTCCTTTTAGGGTGATCTGCTAACCAGGACCTATTCACTTTTAATCCTGTTTATCATCTGAAAAGAAATCTCCCAGCACGGTGACCTTTCCTTGCCTGTTTTACCACTGGTTAAGAAACAACCCCAATCATGCTTTGAGTGGGTGTGTGGAGTGAGTAGGGTGCTGACTGTAAAATGCAAGAGAGGGTTTACAAAAACAGTGTACAGGAATCTCTTTTACTGTGCTTTTATTAAACACAGAWTATTCTGCACAGATGGATGGGCTTTTACTTGGCTCAGGTGTAAAGGGCCCATCAATATATGTCTMAACCTTTCTAAGGCAACTTGAATTCACTTCGGAGAAATGCATTAAAGTTCCTATGAAAATGGAGTTTTCTTTTAACTTGTGACCTTTCTGATTTCCCATCCCTAGACAGCAATGACCCAGTCTCCAGTGATTATTATTATTATTATTATTATTATTATTATTATTAGTCAATAAAGTTAAAAGCAGATCAAGTATATATTGGGGGATAAATAAAAATGTAAGTAGCCGTAACTAGGGTTGCCTACGGCTACTAATAAAATGTCACCTTCAATTTAGCTCTGTAGGCCTCTGAGATCATACTTAAAAATACATCAAAATACAATTCTCTCAATGAGAATATAGCTGAGCTGCCAGGAAAATAATTTTATTTCTAAATAATATATTTAAAATATACAGGACAAGCTTGAAAGATTGCAGATAYGCCTTAAATCAGATTAATTTCTAGTTCCTATGCTGCTAATGCAATTCACGTTTTTCAGATACCTATATTTTATTACATGGGGGGATTATTTTATGAGGAGTTTGAGATTTTTCACAATCCTTTCTTGGTTGTGTTGATTTCCAATATATTAATTCTTACTCAATTGAAAAAACTAACTGGAATCTTTAACTACAACTTTCTCAGGTTTACACTACATTAAATTTCCTGCATGCTTTCTATAATGTGGGCAAATTGGGCAAAATGTGTGCTTAYGTTTGCCTTAGCTTAAAAAGAAACTAATTTACGCTGTTACTACTGCTTTCTGAAAAAAGTTTGAGAAACTCTGTTGCTTGGAATAACCAAAGAAATGTTTCAGTTTAAGGTGTTTTGGTTTGGTACTTTTATTTTCTYAACAGTAATTGCAGTTTTTAGGGATTGGGAATAGCAACAGAATAAAATCACTTTGGCCTTGCTAGTATGTCTAAAGCTAAGGGCAAAGACTTTTTWAAAAATCACATCAGCACAGATTCAGTCTAGTGATGAGTTTGGCTCAGCATGTCTTCAACTGCAAGCCTTATTTCAAGAGATTATTAGTCAAAATTTGAAAACTGCAGACGTCTCTTGCAGAAAACTGATAATCTRCCTAATGAGCCTCAGCACTCTGGGGAGAGCCAACAAACAGGGTGTGTACTTGAATGATTTTCATTAAAAACATTTATTAGGGTAGATGTCAAATGGATAGGCTACAGTTATAAATAAAAATGGAGTTACAGCTCATGTTTGAGGCAAGCTTTCATGTCTGCAGCCCTGAATAGCTGCTGCCTGTAAAAGTCTCTCTACACTTCTCATAYAAAAGGAGGACTTACAGAAATGTGTTTGTTCTAATAAATACCTTTTAAAATTTATGATGTGTAATCAACAAGGTATGACATCATCTATAAAAATTTTAACTTTATATTGTTCAGTTAATACTTGGTCAAATTTAATACTTTTGTGCAAGCACTGAGCACCTAATTTGCATACCTGTAGTTTGTATATATGCATAGTGACTTTGTGACAAAAATGGTATTAAAGGAGATTCTGAAACATAAATATCTTCCTTGTATTGTAAATCTGAAGTGCCATTGATCTGTATTCTAGCAAGCAATTATCATCTATGTGGAACTACTTCTATTTTAATATGCTGGTTATTTTTTGCAAATTGAAACAGCTATTTCAATGTATTCCATTCATGTGCTGCCTTACTTCTTTGGAACACACTCTAAAGGTTGTCCTGAATTTTAACATGTGTACATAAGACCAAATGTGATAAAAGTCCAAGCTGTAGGTAGCCTTSCTCAGTTGTAACATCCAAGGAAGATGCTGAGGATGAGATATCCACAAAATCCCTGACAGAATTTCTCCTCTATTAATCTGAGCAGAAGAATGAGAACAGGTTGCTGTCTAATCCCTGAGGATTTCTGGGATCCTCTGTCCTCCTACATCCAGTTTTTGTGATGACACAGTGACGTTCCCAGACTCTTCTATTGACTTAGCCAACAAAATGGCATCTCAWTGTGAAAATTATGTGTAATTCTACTCCAGCTTGTATCGGGATAAGGATTTTTTCTCCAAGGTGATTGGGCCAGAGGAATCAGCTTTGGTTGTGTCAGGAGAGATTTAGATTGGATATTAGGAAAAAAAATATTCACTGAAAGGATTATCTGGCACTGKAACATGCTGCCCAGGGAAAGGGTTTTGTCAGCACCCTTGGATATATTTAAAAGATGTGTAAATGTGGCACTGAGGGACATAGTCTTAGTGTTGTTCTGGGCAGTCCTGTGTTAACGGTTGTACACACTGATCGTAGGGGTCTTTTCCAGCCTTACTCATTCTGTGTTTCTTTTGTCCATGGAAATTGTGTTTTCATAGGCTTTGTCTTCTTTTTACATCCATTTCTCCTAACTTTCACTGCCCTCTTCAGAAGATCTGAGTTTTAAATCTGGATGGCTCTTTCTGGTGGGGTAAAAGGAGAAGGGATTGACTTTGCAAAGATACATTGTCTCAATGATGGGACCAGTGGAAAGTGTGTGTGGTTATGTCCATGAAAATGGAAATGGAGTGTTAAAATCTTTGCAGTATATGTGGATAGAAAAAACTTACCTTGGTCTGTGGATTTTTTTCCACATCCCTGAGAGGAGATAATATTTTTATTGATGAAGGAAAGTTTAGTGGTTAGTACAGGAACACTACTGTGTCCATCACCACTTTGCTTCAGTAGGAATAAACTTTTCAAAATTTGCGTATTTTCGTTTCAACCATTTGGAATGTTCMGCAGTGAAATAACTTAAAAATCATGTTCTAAACAGACTTTCCCCCTCATCCCCCATTCAAAGCAGCCTTTTGGATCTCTGATATAAATCATAAGGCTAGCTTCTTGTYTTTTTGTAGATCTCTGCTGCTCTGTTGAATGTATTAGAAAAGTCACATTGGAGATCAAAGATTATTTTGGAAGTTTGATCTTTTTGCAGGAGAAGCTGGTCACACGTATGAAGTGACTCCACCTTGATTAAAATGCAATAATTTTGCATGCTGGGTGTTAGGTTTTGCAAATGTCTGGCCTACATTCCTCTGTTCAGTTTTTCATTCYTTAGCTCAAGGAAGTTACTTGTCATCTTACCCTCTACCAGGACTCTCAATAATTCTCTTCTTTCRTCTATATTGTTACCTGTAAGTTATTTATAGACTATGATCATATTCTGCTCAATCCTCTTTTCTGGATTATAGAACTTTAGCTTCCTTAGTCTGTCTTCATATTCGGTGTCTTATCCTCCAATTCCTGTATCATTTAAGTTAGCTTCCTTTGTATATGCTTAGTTATTTTATATCTTTTTTTGCAATACGTGAAGATCAGAGCTGCATGCGATATTTCATTTGTGGTCACATCATGACTTTGTACTCTGGAATTATTACGTCCTTGGATTTATATGAGATACATGCGCATCAAAAAAGACCAGCAGTTGCTTCTTGTGCAAACAGATCAAACTTGCAAAATAATCTTCAATCTACAGTCAAATACTGAGTCTGTTTTCAGATGGCAWCACACTCTTTGCTTCTAGACAGTATTTGGAATATTCCAGCCTAAAGCAAGAACAGCTTTACTTATTGTGAGTAAATATTCCCTTGCTTTCTGCATCAGCACATTTTAAATGTCTGTGGATTACTAATCTCTTGTAGACAAAGACAAATCAAATGGGAAGGTAGAAAATATTTCCCCCAAAGTACATGAACTTAATGCTTGTGGATTTAAAAATAATTAAATTAATAAATAATTCCTCTTTACTGGAAATATGTTTGAGTTTTGGTTAATTTTCATGTGCATTTGTCATTTTTTTATTTCAAGAGAGCAACAAAATAATAGTTCTAAAATAGAAAGAAATTAACTGCACATAAGACCAGCTGTTGGCAGGACTCTCAGAAACTCAACTTCAGTTTCTGGGCTTAGGAGACCTCTACATTTTTAGAAGCTTGGTTGGTTTCGTTCTTCACACTCATGCCTTCAGTATATCAAGCCTCTGAACTTTCTAATCTATCTGTCTTAAATTCAAAATGTTTTCCATTTGTATGACACAACAATGAATTGCATTCATAAATCAAATTACATAGAAATATCATGTGGTTCTATTAATGGCATCTGTAGTAACTTTTATGATTAAAAAGATCTTCATTTTAGCTTGCTGTCATTTACTTGTAGTGTGCATTTTCCAGCTCAGTAGTCTTTTTCAGCTAAATTTATCCTACTTGTCTAATTCTTTCTCTCCTGCTGCTGCTCCTCCCTTGTGTAACATTTAGAACCTTTTACTTCCTTCCAGAGTTGCTTATCTGTGGAAAAGCTCACACTACTAGTATCTTGTCTACTAGCCTGAGTGAATTCCAGAATTTCAGAACTAGTAAGAAATTTGTTGCTTGATTATCGAATTTATCTACCCATTCTGGTGTAAACACTTAAAAGGTTATGTGCCAGTTATATCACCACTGGTGGTTTCTTATTCTTCCCAGATTTAGCATTGCGTTAGTGGTCTCATTTCTTACTTGCTTCCCTACTAGTCTGTGCCAGGGATTAATTTGTTTCATCATCTTCAGTTGGAAAAAAATTAACAGTTGCTGTAATATTTAAGAAATATTTTGCTGCAAGGATGACTCTTGTAATTCAGGTGAAGGTTGAGTAAGGCAAGCTTACTCAACCTTCTCTCACCCTTTAAAATGTGAGACTTCCTCCTGTAGTGGAGGTCCTTGCCAATCTGTCAAATCCATTTTGACTGCTAGGTTATACTGGTTATTTAAAATAGTAATAAAAAAAAGTTTTAAATGCATTAAGTGCTTTAAGATTAGTGCCAGAATGAATGTCATTAAGTAGTCCAAAGAACCCAGTGTGTTCCCTTTTGAAGTTAGCARTCACTGAGATCTGGGAGAGCAGTGTGAGTACTGAAAAGTTGAAATGCAGTCCAAAGGAATCCCGAGGAAAGGAAAAGTACTGCAGAAATTGAACTGGAATTAGAAAATAACAKAATTTAGGGAGAAAATTTAAACCATTTGGAGGAAGTTGTCAAACCCTGGCGCTAGAGTCTGATCTCATACCTTACTGCCACTGAATCTGTAGAGACAGGGCTTTGATTGCCATCTGCTTGGTAAATGGGTGGCTCCTTCCTAAAGTCTGTCTTGGACTCTTAGATGGGGAGTTTGTCTCACCAGACTGTGCTGAGAGCCAAGGAGTTCAGGATGGTTATTCCTGGTTTGCTTCCTTGATCTGTACAACAGGTCACTAGAATGTCCATGACATTATTGTTAACAGAAGGGTGGGGCGGGGCATTCTGGAGGATGAGTGCCTGAGWTTGGGATATTGAAGGGGCTAGTTGTTTATTTAATTTATTTACTTGGCATAATTTCAGATTAATAACCTGCCCAGGAAATTTGTGCTGTAGTACCTAAATAGCAAAAAAGAAAAATGTGTGGTGAAAGACAGCCATGTAGAGATAACAGGTTCTCCAGATCAAACGAAGCCATTTGATTTCTACAGCTGAGGCCTCTCTGGTTTTTTTGGCTTCTGAAACAAATGATGCTGCCATGTTACTGCCATTGGCTGCAAAAACCTGGGAGTGCYCTTCCAGACCTGCAGATCTGTCCAGCATGAGGAGATGGAGGCCAGGGAACAAAAAGTGTGAGTGGGCTCCGTACCGCAAGYGTAGTCCCCATGGTATTTATAGGCTCTCAGAGCATTGTTAGTAGGCAAGACTGTGCTGCTTGTGGATGAATTGACAAAGACAGAGAATAGGGATGTATTTTGGGGCTTTTGGTTTTGGGGATGGTTTGGTTGGGTTTTTTTCATTTTTCTCTTTTCTTTTTTTTAAACAAAACCACCTAGCTTGATTAGTCTGCTGAGTGCAGGCAGTTGTGCAGCATGGACTGGTTGTTAYCTTACTTCTGTACCTTCTGGGATGAACAGAAGTGGCTGTTCCACAGCTTCACCTCACAGGCACTAGAAATGCAGCTACATCTGCTCCTGAGTCAGCAGTTGTTTTTTGGGGAGAATTGTTTTGCAAAGAAACCAGATTTTCAAGCTCTGAGCAGTAATTTGTAGTAAGTTCGCTTGCATTGTGCTACCCTTGCAGGATTAAACAGGAAAACAGGTTCCTAGTCACAGAGTTTCTTTGGGGGCAGGGGGAAGGAAGTCTGTACCAATCCAGAGATCCAGAGATGAGGTGGGCATGGGACATGAGTGACTGCTGTGTGTAATGCTCCCCTTTCTGTTCCCTCAGCTGAGGCTGTGCCTCCCACATTCACAGGCTGAGGAATGCATCCCAGGCTGAGCTGGGACCCAGCTGCATTTGAGACATCAAGTCCCTAAACGTTGCTGGCGCTAGGCTGGGAGTAAGGCAGCTGGGACCCACTGAGGGTGCATTAATCTGTTTTGACAGGGAATCAGAGCTGGAAAAGGATGATTTTCTGAAGAGTTAGGGCTTCAGAAGCYGATACCACAGCACCACTGTGGGTTTAAAATTGTTGTATCCTGACTGCTTTTTGTGCATGGGTAATCCTTGCACCTTAATTGCTTCATCCTTTGGCTTGCAATGAACACGACCACCAGGGTGCTTGTCAGAAAGTGTGTCTTTAAATTGGAATGACACAGGGAATGCTTACAGAGGCAGGAACTGTTCTATCCCTTCCTTGTGCTCTTTCCCCTCCACCACCCCCATCTTTTACTACCCCCACCTCCCCCTTTTTTTTTTTCTTTTTGCCTTGTCTGCCAAAGAAAATGTAACACACAAATCAGAGTAACAATCCTTTTGTGMACTTTTGAGGGCAAAAAAGTGATCAGCTCAGGAGAGTAAAGTTGCAAAGTGCTGTGAAACAGTCACATTTTAAGACCAATGGAAAGTGCACTAGTTCATAGTGCTGGGAGGGCTAAGTCTCTTGGGTTAACTCTCCCACTGATCAGGCARTTATCAGTGGTTAGGAGGCCCTTTCCGGTGTGATCAGAGATGTTTTACTCTATGTGTGGCAGTATTCGTTGCAAAGACAAACCTGCATCTTTCAAATTGGCTTTATTATTATGAACCAAGGGTGTAAATTTTAATGCAAGTTTCAACAGCATATTTCTCTTACTTATTTTTTTAGTGGTTTTACTAAGGTGACTTGTGATTTTCTCTAGCTAAGCAGCCCAATTGCCATTGTGTAAAGTAACAAAGATGCTCAGTAGGTTTTTATGACCACATAAAGTAAAATAATACATTTTATTTCATCCAAAAATAAGAAGGTTTTTTTCTGAAGAAGTCAATGATTCTTTGAAGCCACTCCAGACCACTAAGTCAAGTTTTGATTTGAGTTCTTTGCAGATTTATAGTAATACAAATAGGAACATTAGATATTTTAGGATGTTATAACTTGTTGGGGGAAAAAAGTGTACCAGTCTCTGTTCTGCTTCTTTTGTTCTCAGTAAAGATTTCTGGTGTTAYTTCATGTACTTGATCTGGATGTCTCTGATGGCATGGTTGTCCCCAGTTGCAAATGAGAGGTGTTGACTCAGCCACAATGTTAGTYAGTCAGACAGAGTCTAAAAGAAAACAATTTTATTTTTCTTGATCAAGTGCAAGAGTAGATGCATACAACTTTTCTGGCTGATGTGCTCATGAATTCCTCTCCCCCTGTTTTTGATCCATTTTTGATCCTCACAAAGAATCTTGAATGCGAGCCAGATTTCTCTGGGAAATTGTCCCCTTGATGATGATATTTGCCAAGAAAGGGATTTCCACAGATTTCCCTAGCAAGAGAAAGAATGTTAACACTCTGTAGATGGGGAAATGGCTAACGTGAAAACTACCATGGAAAAAAATGAGATTATTCTTGCCTGCACCATATAAATACATAAGAATTCTTTCTGATTATTCTAACAATCTGTCAAGGTTTCTTCATGCTTTCTATCAAATTGCACTGTCTCTAMATAAGAATTGCTCTGAGTATGTTTTGAATTATTGTTTCCTGTATAAAATATTGAGAGGAGGGATTGCTGCTATCGTAAAGAGCCTGCATRATCATCTAGGCTGGGCCTTCACCAGTGCATGGTGGCTGTTTTGTCCTTTCCTCTCTGTAGTACAGTGTATCACCAGAAGCCATGACGTAACTACGACAAACACTAGAGTTAGAGCTGAAGCTAAACCTTTAGTCAGGTTTGGGAAAGAGATTAGGAAAAAGAAAGTACATAGCCAGGAAGAACCTTGTTCAAATGATTGTCTCTTTAAAAAGCCTCCACCAAGAACGCTCTCTAAAGAGCGGTAGAGATGTGCATCTTCAAAACCAAAGTGTCTACAAAACATGGATTGAGCTAAATGCTYCAGGAACTTCAGTGCTTAGTGAGCAGACAGATGCTTTTGTTTCCAAGTGCCTGAGGAGGTATCTGTCATGTAGAAGAGTCTCCTCATAGACCACGTAATGCTGGCAGGATTTTGTGAGTAGTATCTGTTGCTAAATGGGTGGATGAGATTCTCCCAAAGGAAATACAGAGAGGACTRCACATCTGTCAGTGCAGCAGGCCCTCCCCTGGCTCCAGCAGAACTGAGGGAAGGAAAGAATTCTGCAGGCAACTAAAATAAATAAAAAGTAAGTGTTGTATAGGTCRGTTCCACATCTGTTAATTCTTGGGCAAATGGAGGTGACACGCAGGACTTCTCCAGGGTAGCAGGTATGTACCTCTCTGGGCCCCAAATTGTGTATCGGCATTTCACTTGGTGCTGTAAGTTAAGTACAGACATTCTGGCTCTGAACCAAGACCAGGTGCAGATCTCTCATGCTGAAGGTCAGCCTGGGGTAGACAGGCATGCTTTCCTGTGTAATGGAAGGCTGATAAACTGCACAACAAAGATTTSCAATGCAGTTTGTACCTAAACCCATCCACGGCAAAGAGACCTGAAAAGGCATCTGTGACTTCAGTTCAAAGAAAYCTTGTCTACAGAACACCAGTAGGGTGTCTCTTCTTCCTCCTTCCTTTGAGGAAGGCTGTGATAGCAGTATTCTAAGCAAAACACCTAAATTCTGATGAAAAGATGTCTTTTAAAAAATGTTTTTCAGCTGATGGTCTGGGAACCATCTCTGAGAAATCCATGGCAGGTAAAGATGAAAAGCAAGCATTTTGCCTTGGGCTTCATTTTGCTATTCAAAGGTCTACATATCCGCTGGAAAATATTTAGGGATCTGTGAATTGAAAACAGTTGAAAATCACTGACCTGAAAATGTATTTCCTTGTTTTMAGAAAAGCGGCGAGACTGAGTTAGCAGAACATTTCTCTATGGTGATGTTGATGTCTTTCCCTCCTACCCCCATCCTACTAATGGATCACATGATTTGTAACTAGAATATAGCCTTTCATTTCTTATGGTCCWTCTCTAATGAGATCTTTCTGTGTTGAAACATCAGCACACAGCTTTYCTAGACTGCTTGTACAATTATCCAGTGCACTGCAAATGAAAAATATTCAATTAGTTAAAAAAAAATCATGTTTCCACTTAATTTTAAATGATCAGTCTTGCCAAAAAGATTTCCCCTTAAAATTAAGATGGCTTACAGTTCTAGGATCAAGGTTTATTCCTATTTGTGCTCAAAAACYCAAAATTGACTACTGTAAATGGAACAGATGTGTCTACACTAGATGTCATAATTATCCATGACAGTGTAGCCTGCCTTTGGAATGCATGTGCTACAGGGACAGCATTTGAATATTCCAGACCTCTGACCTTAAGCAGATGTCATTATTTTAGTCATATGGACAAGCCAGAAGGAAGGTCAGAGCTCATTCACATATATTTATATCATAGTCTTCTATTTTATGTATACATGTGGTGTYGTTGGTTGGAGGTTTATAGGAAGAGGTTAGCCCTAAAAAGTGTTTAGGGTGAAATTTGGCTTTTTTCAGACAGAATATGGTGTTTTTCGTA
>CADDXX010000037.1:2521945-2629228 GCA_902810485.1 Alauda arvensis
TGTTACCTGGATTACGCACTGAAATTACTGGGATCGCCTGGAGTGGACATCAGCCCAGGCTGATGTCCCTCAAAGTAGCTGTCATCTCAAGTAATTTTCATCTCCGTGGAATATGCTCATGTCTGATCATGGCCTTTGGCAGCAGTCTTGAGCAGGAAAACATTCTTTCAGTTCAAGTGACTGGGGCTTGTAGGTGTTGCAGACCACTCTGAATGCAGGTAGGGAAGTGCAGCTCATGGAGTTTAATTATACTGCATTTTACTGGAGCACTGCTGTGATATTGGTGACCTTCCTCCTTTCATTTTACTGAAACCATATAATTTCATTTTGTGATGTTGCCTGAAGCCACCAGGTTATCTAAATAACTTGCCAGCCTCAAAGCAAAACTCTCCCMTTTTCCTAAAGTTCTTTTCACTACCACCACTGGCAATCTATCTTTTTTTTCTGGGAGGGGGGAAAAAAGCCATGCTCAAATAATTTTGCAACTGCTAACACAGCAAGTTATTCTAATAAAAATAAAAGGACAGCTGAGCTACAAATTAAAGGAAATGAAAGACCCTRAAAGGAAATGAATAGATGAATTCCTTTGTGAAAATCACCTTTTTCTTACATTATATGTGTAGGGTGACAGCAGCATTTTAGCTGAGTAATTAAACTCTGGGGTACATGCTTATGGTGCCAGGAGAGCAGAATGACTGAGGCTGAGGATTTCTCACAGTTAAATCACAGACTTAYTAGAGCTAAATGAGCAGCCAGGTAAAACTGTGGTGCCATATTAGCGGTAAGAATAGTGAGAGGGATTCCTGACAACTTAGTAAAAATTACAATTTATTGAAACAAATAAATTGTAATAAATTTACAATTAATAAAAACAAATAAAAAGCTGCTTTCAGCTTTTCAGAATGAAGCATCTGCCTTTGAGCAATGGTCAGGAGATGCTTATAGGTTATGAGAGGTACTTCTTCAACTGTATACTTTCCTATCCCTACAGAAGTATATGCAGTATCAATATGACCCCCAAACACAGGTAAAAAATAGTTTTCTGTATATATGACCTTAGTTTTGAAGAGCACTCATGGGACCATGTGGTTGGAGCAGTCAGTGTGTTGGAGCTGATTCCACCCATCACCCTGTGAAAAGTGTGGGACTGCTTGGTCCTCTCCAGGCTGCTCCTCCTGGGACTGCTTGGTCCTCTGCCATGTGCTCCTCCCGGGCTCAGTGCTCAGGCAGAAATGCAGGCAAGAATGGCTGAGCTGACACCAAGCTGCAGCTGCCCTCTGGCTTTCTTATGGTCTGTGCTTTTTGATGCTCTTTGTAAAGGCAGGGTAGACAAGCCTGGCTTATCTGTAAAAGGCAYATTTTGCAAAGGTTGCTGTGTTATTTATATTTTAGGGAGAAGAAAACCCTTAAAACCTTGGAAACTGTAGAAATTCAATTCCTCCTTTTACCGAAACTCTCCTCTTTCATGCATTATCCACCTTCCTGTTGTGCATTGGGGGCTGAAAAGTACCAGAGAAAGTTAAGGGCAAACATTTATACTGTATGGATCCGTCTCTGTCCTTAAAGGAGCCAAATTAACTGTGCTGGGTTAGGATCTGTTTTATTGTATTTTTTGGCATGGTCCTGTAGAGCTGCATTCTGTAAGGCTTAAAGCTGTTGAAGTTTAAAGAAAAATAGATGAATTATGGAGAAGAGAGAGGAGAGTTCACTTACAGTTTTCTGGCACCTGTTTCCAGCCACAGGTGGAAGGCAGCATAATTTGGCAAAAAGGTACAGAGAAATAACCCCAGGCATTGTTTCTGCATGGTGCTGGACCACATCAAAATTACTTAGGGCATGACAATATTTAGATCAAAGCATTAATGCTGAAAGGTCATCCAAACCTTATTGCACCTAAAAAAAAGCATCAAGTAATCCTTGTAAAAGCTTTGGCACAGCATTATTTTGGAGGGAGGGAGAGATAACTCTTGAAAAAACCAAGGTTGGCATTGATTGAAAGTAAAATCTAGATTCGCATGTTGGCAAAAGCCACTTTTAAGGGATGAAATTGCATTATCTTTTTTTTTTTTTTAATAGAGAGATGATTAGTAACCAGATAGGAAAATGTCACTTAGCTTCTTTGTACAATATGTGCGTCAACAAGTGTGCACTAAGAGTTAGCCTTGCAATATTTAGCATTGCTCGTACTGCTGGGTGTAAATCATTTAGGTTCCAGAACTTTGTGGGTGCCAAAGTAAAACATTCTTGAAAATCACTGATATTCTAAAAGCCCGTTTTCTTCCCAGTTCATGCAGCTCAAGTTCTTCATACCAAAGCAGTGGAAGTTTTGGGCACAAGAGTTCTTTCATAAGTGCATTATTCATCACAGTTGCATCTAAAAAATAAGAAATCCATGGGTGGAAAGCTTTTGACTTTCCAAGGCCCRTGCTGGTAAGAAAGCGTCCCTCAGTTTTCAACATCCTCATTAAAGAGATGGGGGTTTGCTTAGGCGTGGGGGGTTAAGAATTCTGCTAGCTTTTCTGTAACTTGGCTTTTGAAGAGTATCTTACTAGTTTGACCTAATGGAGTATCAAGTGATGTTTGATCTAGAGGAAAAATAAAGAAATTAAAGAAATTATAGGAGACAGGCCAGTAAATTAAAATGGGATAAATCCTTTGAACAGTTTGCAGCTTTAATTTCTGTGTTAGCCTGTAGAGAGACATGCCCCTGTGTCTCTGTGTAAACCTTGCAATATTAAAGCAGAAAAATGTGTCTTCTGGGCCACATTGAAAGAGCCCTAAATTTTGCTTTGAATTTAAAGCCAGCCACAGTCTGCAGAGGCCATGATCCACTTTTATGAAACAAATGCTAAAGTGGGAAGGATCAAAAGAATATGACTTCAGTTCCAAATTCTTGTTGATGTCCAGACTAWAACAGATTTTGGACTGACTCCGCAAGACAGGTATAAAATTATGCTGGTACAAATTGGTCATGTTTTCCTCTCTTTTTGCAATGTTTCACTGCACGAGAAAAAAGCCAAGCAAGTTCCGTTATCTGTGCAGCCAGTAGGGAGATTTTCACTGACTGAAGARAACTGCTGTAAAAGCTTTAGCTGGTGATAAACCCATCACAGGACTGAAGGAAAACTGGTTTTATCCTCACTTTGGCACAGATGCCATTCTTTTCATAGAGAAGAGCATGGGGRATCTCTTGGCAAGTAAATTTTGTGGATGTTGCACCTCTTAAGATTTCTCTCATTTCTATAAATCTCACAGAACAAGTTTGGGTTTTTTTTCTGAAAGGAGATTTATCGTTGCTATCTGTTAACTGCCTGTAAACAGTATGTACTTTAAATATTTTATAGCTACATGAAGGGATTAGGGCTCATGGCACCGTGGTTTTATGCAACTTATCTATCAAATGGCTGTTATACTTCTAGTTTCATCATACATTTTACCTAGAAATGTGATTATCAGGACACATTTTAATAGATAACTCCTTTACACCAGGAGCAAAAAGTGAATACCTAAATTAATTCCTAATGAGTCTTTACATGTTGGTCCCTTGTTTGTTTTTGGGTCATGGAAACCTTTAGCAATGCATTAGAATAATCTGATTTGATGACAGGAACAAAGAAGCAGYTCTCTGTTTTCCAAAGCTGCAGCAGATGTAGAGAGAAATTACAACCAATTTTCCAAACCTAGTGTATAAATTCTTAGCAGTGACATTTTGATCTTGGATGAAAAACACAGCATATACATACTAAACAGAACAGTTCACTCTAACCAGATGCAGGGTCATCCATTAGGAATACTTTATCTGATTAGTATTGTTAATGGAAGGGCTTATCCGGCCATTCTGTAAAAACGGATCTGCTGTAGATCATGATTTCTTGTCAATACAATCACCAAGGCTATCATGGTTGTGACAGCCCAGTATTAACCTACCAGAGAGAACTGGGCAGGATAATATACCAAGCAGTCAGGGAAACAGAGACCCTTCCATTGATTTCTCTTCCATGCATAGCACTGCCCCCTGCACTGCTCCTTTTCTGTCATTCCACTTGGCAAGACAGATTACTCCAGCATCTTTCTTTACTTGACTTCTGATATATTTGATGGCTTTATTCTGATAATTTATGATAATTTTGATTTTTGTATTCCTCATGACCTTGATAAATGGACAGGTAGTACAGAAAAGGCATATTTCTGGAACTGATGGAAGTACCACAGTTATGCTGTAGATTATTCTAAAAGATGTAAATTAGGAAGTAAAACAAAAACTCAGTCTTCTGCCTGAGAAAAGAATGCTCTTGAGATTGGGATATCCTACATTAACTTTGAAGATGACCTGTGTAATATTTTAAATTTGTATAACACACTTAGTTATTTTTTAAAGTATTTCTGACAGTCACAGTATTTAATGATCTGTCTTCATTATAGATAGTATGTTTAGATATTTACATCTGTCTTCATTGTAAATTTCATGTTTATATATTAATGAGCATCATTTTAATCAAATAGAATTTATGTAGACATCAGTTCAATAGGTTATATTTTCTTTGAAGTTATCTACAGTATACTTTTGAAGCCACTCGTCAGTTAAAATATAATGGATTTCTTGTTTATTTTTAATAACCTTAAATAAATCTTATTTTTGGATGTAAGATACATATTTTTAAACAAAATAGGTTTTCCTTTGCTATTTGTCAAGCTCTGAGGAAAAAAAAATTATTTTATATGTATGATACTGATAGATTTTAAAAGCTGTTAGGAGTGTAAGTTCCTTGGAAAATAATCCTAGACCAGGTGAGGCCTACTGTGACTGGTATGCATGGTAACAAACACAAGAAGTAGCTGTGCTATAACAGAGTTCTAAAACTACAGTGCTTCTCTTGGTGCCGATCATGGTCCCAGCACTGCTCTGCCTTTGCAGCTCCCATATGAGATCCTGGCAGCAGGAAGTCAGCTCTTTGTTGCCATGGTTGTAGAGCTGCACCACAGACTTGGAATAGCTGATCAAACCAAACCCATTCCTTCCCCATTTCCAAGAATAAGATAAATATTAGTAAAAACTTGAGAAATATTTTGCATCCTTTATACCTCCTGCTAAGACAAGGTGATTTTCATTGACATTTCATTGTATCAAGGGGTTRTATTTCTTTTCCTAAAATTGTAACTGAGCTTTAACTACCTAGTTTTATGGCTTTTAAAATATCCTTTTAAGCTTCAAATACTTTCTCCACTATTTTTTTTTCTTTTTCTGTTTCAGCCTTTACACATGCACTTTTCATTCCTTTATTCCTTTCTTCTAACAGTGCTTGAATTTCTTAGATTCTTTGTCCTTTTCTTTGTTTCCATATCTTTCTTATCTTTATGTTTCTGTTTTTTCCCTTCCATGTTTTCCTTCCTTAGATAGGACACAGGACTTTATGTCCCATGCAACTTGGTGTGGCTGAATCTGTCCCTTCCTGTTCACCTGCCTTCCACTTTCACTCCTTACGTAGGGGTAGGGACTGAAACATGAAAGATCTGAAGAAGGGTCTGGCATAAACACAAGAAGATAATAATTCTTGAAATCCTGAGTGTACTGAGAGCTGTAAAAACTAGCAAAAAGAAAACACCAGGAAAAACTCACCAAAAAGCAGATAGTAAASCCTTCAGTGAAGACAGGAATTTGTGCATGAAATAGAAGCCGGACCACAAGAGGTTAAAGAATGTAAATGGAGGCTTTGAAACAGTATTTGTAGGAATGCTTGTGGGAAGTAGGGTATCTGGACAGTTCCCAAACTTTGTAATGAGATAGAAGAACAAGTGAGTTCAGAGTGAAAAAAGTGGAAAACGGATGATCTACAGCTGCATGCACAAATGCATGCAAAGGGGCAAAGGAATGCAAGAGTAAATTTCTAATAGGCAAAAGACATCAAGGTTCGTGACCTGAAAATCAATGAGACTTCTAATGACAGGGAGGAGGGTTTGGTGCTCTTTTTTGGCTGAGATCAGGAGAAGGCTGGGGTAGAGAAGGCTCTAGGGAGACATAGGCGTTTCAGTACTTAAAGGGACTACAAGTGAGCTGGAGAGGGACTTCTCACAAGGGTCTGTAGTGATAGGACAAGGGGTAATGGCCTTAAACTGAAGGAGGGTAGGTTTAGATTACGTAAAAGGAAAAAATTCTTTGCAGTGAGGGTGGTGATGCACTGGAACAGAATATCCAGAGAAGTTGTGGATGCCTCATCCCAGGCTGCATAGTGCTTTGAGAAACCTGGTCTAGTTTTGTTCTAGTTGATGGAAGGTGTCCCTGCCCATGGAACAGGGATTTAAGGTGTCTTTGAAGCAATTTGTGTACTAATTCTATGAATGAACAAAGATGATCAGACATGGCAGATAGAAACCAGCAAGAAGTTAACAGAAGAAAGCAAAGGGAAAAGAGCAATTGGATCTACTGTAAGGAAAGAATAAAGGAAGCAGATGCTCTGAGGTAGTAAGGGTTGTGGTGAGAGCCCTAGGAGACTAGCAGATGGACCGAGGTTTTTAAAAAAAGTAACAAACAAAAAACCCCAAAAGCCAAACTCCAACA
This sequence comes from Alauda arvensis, assembly GCA_902810485.1. NCBI lineage: Eukaryota > Metazoa > Chordata > Aves > Passeriformes > Alaudidae > Alauda > Alauda arvensis. The sequence continues at coordinate 2,528,502 of CADDXX010000037.1, forward strand.
AATAAAACAACAACAAAACCCAGTAATGATATTAATGGAATTTGTGAGCTTAATCTACCTTCAAGAAGAAAAACTTATAAGCAGCTAGGATATCATAGTCAAATGGATAAAATGTGAATTTAGAATGTAAGTTGTAAAGTGCACGGGTGGACCCCTAGATGCTGTAAACTAAAAGGTAGCTGGCACTGAATTTTTAGCTTGGCACAGCTCTTCCTGCTACTAGAGTGTGACTGCCTTGCTAGAGCCTTAAAACTGAAGAGCAGAAACCTGAGTTTMTCTGCTGCAGAAGATGTGCAGAATGAGCCTAAACACATGCAAAATGCCTTTTGTATCTAGTACCTCTGTCTCATGTATCCTTGTGTCTTTTCTGCATTTAGTTTCATATCTGAACATTTGAAACCTTTGTTCCCAAGTGGATTCTCTGAAAAACTATCCATGAGATGAGAATTTTGCGCACTTATCACAGTATCTCTTTGCACTTCGAGTTACTCAAGATCTAATCCATGGAATACACTGAACTTCTAAGTAATCTGTTTATAATCAAATCAGGAGATACCAACTCAAAAGAACTGGTGTGCTTTTGAAGACTGTGCTCTGAATTTGCACTGATGTCCTTCAAGGCAGAATCCAGCCACTTGATCTGCATGAATGTAGGAAGCTTAAGAGTTTTTCTCAATGAATGAATTACTTATTCCTTGCTGGACACACTCAGATACTAATTTCTTTCAGGTCTTTGTGTTGTAGGCTTATGGGACTGAAAGTGACACAGCAGTCATCCATGCCGAATTATAGACAGAGTACAGCACAATAGCAGTGACAACAATGCATCCTCTAATGTGTGCTTAAACATCCTGATGTCATATTTGACTTAAAWGCAATTGTTGTCCTGTTACTGGGAATGATAACTGCAATTCCCCTCCCTACCCAGCATCTTGACTGAACAAGCTACTGAATAGAATATGCTGTAAGTGGCCGTATTTTATATTAAAATTTGATTAAATCCATTCTGTAGGCCACTCCAATGTGAATCATAATTACATTATTCTGCCAGTAACTGAGGTAATATGATAAGAAGAATGTCACATTCTCTGGACTGCTCTTAATGGAGTATATATTATAGCTCTTTGCTTCACGTATTCAGCAATCCTCACTTAAGAAAGAAATTTGATACTAAATGGCAGCTTAAAGCTGTAATACTTGATGGGTCACACTCTTCCAGCTCACGCATTAGCATCCTTGGGTGTAATGGAAATTGTGCCAGATGAAAGTCCAGTGCAGGATTTGAAAAGGAGTGAGGGTGGTGATAAAGCTTCCTCATATTATTAAACRTTTTTCATACACACTCTTCGTTATTGTAAGGCAATTGGGGGCACTTTACTATCTTGGTTGACTTAGTCTGTGACTTACTTTCAGCTGACCTCCCTCAACAGATGAGAATGGACATGGCTCTYTGTGGCAGTTTGTCTTACTGCAGCAGAGCTGGCAATAACATTTCATAGCCTTCCCTTGGAGAGTTCAGCTCCTCACTACATTCTTGTGTGGCTCTGTTTTCAACYCTCTAACACAGTTTTGGTTTTAATGAGTGTCYGTAAAAGAATAAAAGGGAAAAAAATCTTGGTGAGAAACTAGAGATCTGAGAAAAAGGTAGGCAGTTAGCAGCTGTTTGTCAGGTTAAAGTATATAGTTTCCAAGTAAAAGTCTGTGTCGTGGCTTCATTGAGCTGCAGGTTACAGCAATCTATTTCAAAATAATGAATTTCAGTTGATTATCTGATGCTAAATGGCCTGAAAATCAAATCTACAGTTGTGGGTTCCTACATATACAGCATACAGTTGTAGGAAAACAGAGCCTTAAAAAAGATAACTCTCTGGGAAAATGTATTGAATTTAGTGAGTCAGCTGCTTAGATGAGCAGTAGGGTTATTGCAGTTGACAGATTTAGTTTCCTTTACTATGTTGCTGTTTCTGGGAGGTCATTTTGTCTTAGTCCTCTACACACTGTGTTGCTTGAGCACTTCCAACAACATGCATTTTACAAGCATTGCCAGACAAACTTTCAGGAACAAAGGGTTTGTGCTTTGTATCCAAAGAGCTGCTCAAGTCCATTGMAATTAGGCTGTGATGGGCAAGGCACTGGAAGTAACAGAGGAGGTTAGTGGGGCTCTTCCCAACTGAAGAAATTAATTTTCTGTATATTACCAGTCAATGTACCTGGCTTCTCCTAGGAGCTCTGTGTGCAAGAATTAACAGCTGTTCTCTGAGCCCTGATGAAAAATGTAGTATTTTATTGTTGATTTGTGTTTCCTTGTCTGTGCCAAACAAGCTAAAACTGTCAGGAAAAAAAAAATTTGTGACCTTGTCCTGCTAAGCCTTGAAATGGCATTGGAACAGCAGCTGATTTTGGCCAAGTTCTCTTGTAAAAACACCCTCAGCAATATTGCAACATGTGAATAAACACTTAAGTGTCGTTCCAATAACAACGCAAGGGCTGAATATGAGAGTAAATAAAAACAAGGATAAAAACTGCTGACCTGAGGCCCAGTTCTCAATCACAGAAGTCAAGGGACTTTCAGCATGTTCCAAAGCAAGCAGCATGTCAGGCTGRCCATGATTTATATTTTTCCTGGTTCCACTTGTATTTGCTCTCAATGCAGTCTTACAGTGATCAGTGTTTACAATGTGATCAGACATTAATAACTCTACTAGATATGGGTCTTCTTTCACTGATACTGGAAGTGCAAATTTTTAGTTGTAGGGAGTTTTATTTTCACCTCAGCAGTAGGATCACCTTTTGCARTAATGAAATTGTCTTGTCGTGCTAGCTGGTGCTTCTTGTGGCTGTCTCTCTTCTTGTTGGGCTGGATTCTAAATGTGGGATGTCACTGAATTCATTAATGCATGGAAACGATTCATTTAAGRAAGGTTTCTTTCCCCTCTGTACACGCTTGCTAATTAGCAGATGAATTTGGATGTTCTAATTGATCTGCTGCAGGGAGACAGCTGTGCACCCCAGCTGTCCCCCGCTCCAGTGGGCCTCCTCTGCAGTCGGGAGGCAGCGGCCGCGCTCCTGACAAATTGATTTAACTGGAGCGCCGTGCCTTCGGGGAGCCGTGCACCACGCTGTCGCTGCAGATGACTGCAGCCTTTGCGGATGGCAAACACTGGAGCTCTGTAATTGCCCAACAATGTCCTTTCCATTGCCTTGCTGAAATTCAATTTTTCATGCCTCACCAAGTTTTCCAGTCCTCCTCCTGCCCCTAGTGTGGAAATACTGTATTCTGCCCGACTGCCATTTTAGGTAAAAGCTCAGATGCTTGAGAATAGGGCTTAAATTGTACTTAATATGCTAATACCATGTAATGTAATGTGCTCAGTCACATATCAAATTATTTGCATTTAATTCATAGGGAAATGTTCTCTAATTAAATCGTATTTAGCAGGTAGTCATTGCTAGGAACCTTTCACACTAGTCTTACTGCATCAATGTTCTTCCCAGTGCTGTACTGCTTGTATAGGAATGGTGACTGTGGTGCCCTTGAAACATTTGCTCTTTCAATCTTAAGTATAGATTTTTAAGGCTTCATGTCCACTTACACCGCATTTTGTCAAATCTGTAAATACTTTTCATGTAACAGGTACCTCTCTACAAAAATGACAACTGTGGCCCCAGAAAGTACAGCTATCTAATACATCTTTCATGTCACTCTCCCTCATGAATGGATTTCCAAGCTGTGCACAGCACCATCTACCCTTTCTGGAGGCCATTGATTTGGCCTGAATATACCTCTGGGGGAAAAAAAGAAACAGCACCACAAAAAGTGCAGTAATGCATTCTAATGTGTGCCACACCACTACCTTTATGCATATCTGATAGATAACCAAGCATATCGAGCACATTTATGGGTGTGCAGCTTTATAAACTACTCATAAGTGGCAGCTGCTCTGGACATTCACAGGTTTTGTCTGGACGAGGACAGAGGTTTCCAGAGAAATGGCTCTCCATTGTGTTTGCAGAAATGTAATGTCACTACTTATTATTCCTAGTATTTTTCCTCAGTATGTACCTCTTTGTGTGAATATGTGTAAGTGTCATGGAATCAGCAGAAAGGAAAAAAGATAGGGGTTTATACCATTGCCTGTTAAGGTAAAACCATCATATATATKTATGCAGGTATTAAGCCATAAGGCTGCTAAAGATTTTGTCAAGGTGACCATATGTTCCAACATGAGTGGCAGCTACTAAAAGTTTTGAGAAAAATACCTTTTTGAATTGCACTGAGCTATAGTCCCAAAGAGCAGCCGAAAGTATTGGGGAGGGGGGAGAAGTCAGGATTTCATCCATCTTGTATATCACTGTTCTCTGTGCCTGTACACAAGCAGAACACTATGGGTTAAGCTTCAGCAAATATCATTTAGGTAAATGTGTCTTCCTTGATGTGAGACAGGCAGTTTTCTTAATTGGSAGTGTTTTTCTCAAAACTCCTGCTATAATTTGCATATCTTCAGGATAAATACCTCTSTCTCCTAAGGTCAGCCCCTGTACCACATGTTGCCATTATTTTCATCCTTCAGTAGCCTTTCTTGTTTTATTTGTTGTACTTCCAGTAAGATATAATGTAAGTAATTAGGCATTTTTCCCTCAGAGAATGACAGAATCATTTCTTGCATAACGAGTAAGATGTTTTGTGGTTAAAAATAGTGCTTATTGGTCATTTTATTTCATTTTATAGCAGCAGCTGAAGATTTASTGAGTACTGCCTGGTAATACTACATGAAATTCATGGGCTGAGGAAGCAACCTGAACTCTTAATCTTTGGCAGCATTTAAAAAAGTGATGCTCAGTGGACCATCACCARTAGAACTGGATTATGCTGAGCTCATTTATAAGCCTTAATGGGGAGAAGGATATTCTTAGGAATGAGGTTTGCATCCCCCTAYTGTGTGTTGTAACCCCAAGGAGTAYAGAAAAAGGTGTGCCTTCTCCTGACATGCCTGGGATCTCTAAAATGTGGATTGCTCCCAGGGGACTTSTRTGTTGATGGCTGTGCCTGCAGATGGCTTGAAGTCTCGGTTGCTGTTTCACTGGCGTGGGAATGGTATGGATGCTGTATTGGCTCACCTTTGTCCAGCCATCTTGTGCAGGGCATTGCCCTGCCAGCCTGCTTGTGCCTTCATACCAGCACTGCAATTACAGTTGGTAACAGAAAGCAGGAGGCCAGAGTAGGGAGRGAAATCAAAAGGTCCTGTATCCTCTCTGAATGCAAAATTGCATTRTGAGGCAATTTTATCCCCGAAAGGCCTGAATGAGTAAGACTGAGGGGCACCCTTTGGCACAGGATAAAAGTTCTCATGCTCTTACCATGTCTGGCTATATGAGTACCATGTGTGCATCAGTCACATACACTGACTTGAGGTTGTCGTGCAGTACAGGGTACTGTTTGTTGCAGAAAGTACTGCAGGTCTTGGGGTCTCCATGGATGGTCAGATGCTTGTTCTGCTTTRTGTACAACTCTTTTTCACTGCCTTACATCAGAGGTGAAAACATCCTGGCAATCCTGTTTTGTTGTTAATGCTATGAGCATATGGCCCTCCGCAGCCCATATTCTAGATTCTGTCATTGGGAAAAGCCAGCCCTTCCCTCCCTCCCCTCCAGCAGCTACCTCTGGCTGATGCTAAACCTCTCTTTGCTTTAGTACACACTAACAAGGCAGGCTGTTTCAGAGGAACACTGGAAACTGGAAAAATGTGGCAGTTTTACCACTTTAAGGATTAATTTTCTGGGATGAGAGTTTTTTTTTCCCCACAGCCAAGATGGTTTATATTGAACATTTTAGGCTGTCACATCACTACAAGGTGGTACTTAGCTACCAGCAGGGTGCTGAAGATTGCCCATTCTCTCATATATCTCCATCATAATGTTTGGCTGTTGTGTATCAGAGAAATGTTTATTCCAGCATATGTTGCAAAGTACCGTTTTGTGCCGCCATTATTTGGCTTTGTTCCATAAGAAGTGAACAGAATGGGAAAGGTACACCTGCAATAAAGCTTCCACAGTGTATTATCACAGCTAAGGCATTAAGGAACTGCCACTTCTAGCAGGCAAATGAGTACAGGCATGAAAGAAAATGCAGTGCTTAGCTCTTTTATTTTGACCAGTGTAATGTAATTACTTATACTAATCTTCCATTATATTTCCTTGACTAGCAGAGACAGGGACCTAATTGTGTCTCTAGCTGTTGCTACTGCAAAGTACCTTTTAAATCATATTAACATCCATACTCGATCTTCCTACTGGTTTTGACGTGCAGATCACAATATCCTGTTAAATTACTCAGCAAGAGTGGCTGGCTTGTGGTGTGTCCAAGCCACAGCATAGCAATGGATCTAGCGTGAGTGATTTGATGGAAGTAGAAGAGGCACTGACCTCTTTTCTCTGGGAAAGCACTTGACCTTCCTTTTTCAAAGCGTTATGAGTTCKGTGCAGCATTCTATTCTAGCTGGTACTTTATTACCAAGATGCCAGAAATAGTCAGAAATTAATTATTCTACTTCTGGCTGTTCAAGAAACTCTGCTTCCTTTTCTTTGGCGTGGATCTAGCGGTAGTGATGAACACGTTCTGCACAACCAGGCTGCATTATAGTAACTCACTGAAGCTGAAGATAAAAGCTCCATAGAAACTTCAGCTAGTGCAGAGCACAGCAGCCTACCTCATTAGTAGGTGCAGCCCTGTGAGCACACAGCGCCGGTGCTGTGCATCATCAGCTGGCATCCCATTTACTTCAGCAGCCAGCTGTGGGCTCATTCAGCACATAAGGTCACCAAAAGACTGGTATGGATGCTGTTTCTCTATGTATTGCCTGGATACAGGGCTGCCCATCATGTGCAGAGTTAAAACTCCCTGGAACTGGACATGACTAGTTTTGGCCAAAGGCCTTTTCCAGAATCTGACAGGCAGCTACAAAAAAAAAAAAAAAAAAAAAAAAAAAAAAAAGAAGGTTCTTCTCAATTTATAGCCTTTATGTTCATTTGAAGGAATCCTTCCTCCTTCAGTAGCAGAAGAGACATTTAAAGATGCGTATATCTGAAAGGAAGGATAGTAAAACTTGGGAACAGAGTAGAGTTCATCCTGGAGAAGTCTGTGAACTTCCAGTTATGAYACTACCATTCTAGTGATGTAGCAAAAGATGTCACAGAAGTGCCTGAGCTTGTGTTTTAGTGATAAATACACCATGGTGTACAATGCGTAGATCTCAGTCTTGCTGTCAGGATAGGCATCAAGAGGTCATTTAGCTCCTCTCTGTAGCCTGCTTCCTACAAGAGCTGGATACTGCTCCCCACAGTCCAAATGGGGCTGTTGTGATTGCAAAGACTTGAGAAGGTTTGGGAGGCCATGGCAGAGATCACAGCAAAGGCAGCAGGGAGGATCAGGGYGGGGCTACAGGAAGACAGCTCTAGGAAATAGCAGATGGCTTTTGGGTGATGTGATGACAGAGGGACTTCTGAAGAAATTACATTGTTTGACTCTTGGTGCRTGCAGGAAAAAAGGAAATTCTGTCATCCAGCTTCTGCTCTGTTATGCAGCCCTATCTTGTCAGTCTCAGAAATACAGGACTGGAGGGCGGAGAAGTTATGAGAGTGACTCCTTCGGGCTCTTGGAAGGGAGCACCAAGCCCTACCAGAAGCCATGCTACAGGAGAAGAGGGCCTCATCTCTTCCCACTTGCCTTGTGGACAACCATGGTTCTTATACTGCTTCTGCTCGGAGGGATCTCTAAAGGTCATCTAGTTCTGCTAGGATAAATTATTTATGKCTGCCTTATGTCTTACAGTTCTTCCTTAAAAATCTGCAGTGGATTGCATACAGCTCTGCTTTGTGATCCTTTTAGTTGGAAGGTCTCCTCTCTTAGTGATCAGAATTACATTATTACTTTTTTCCCTATTTTTCCCTTTTTTTTGTTTGTTTGTTTTGGGTTTTTTGTTGTTGGTTTGTTTGGTTTGGTTCTTTTTAATTGCAAGTTAAATCTTCTTTTTTTTTTTTGTCCAGATATGGAGAAAAGCAGCACTGTCCTCATTTATAAAACCTTTTTCTCTCGGAAAGCTCTCATCTTTTACTAAGACAAGGAATCCCACCTTTCTCTTTCCTAATCAGACCATCAGGAACTCTCTTAAATATGTTCTTTCTCATACATTTTCTCCAGTTTCTTCCCACTTCCTGCAAGTGCAATGCACCAAAACATCAGACGTGACCTCCTTAGTGCTGTGCAGAGCACAGTAATTGCTTCCTGTTTTCCTCTGCTAAAATGTCACAGAATGAGAATTGTCCCTCCCTCACCCCAAACAGCCTTACAGTATTTGATTGTTAGCAAGTCATAATTCATTGTCGGTTGCACATCCAAGGTTCTTTGTGGGTTYGGGGGTTTTGGGGTTTTCTTTTGTTTTCTAGTTACACCCCATTGTGCATCTCTTRTATTTTGTACCAAACGTGAAGGTGTCTGCATCTAAGGATGTCTGATTGCATTGCAAACTTTCTGTTCTAAGGAAAGTAGTCCTCTGAATTTTGGTGTATTGTTAAGGTCAGGAAGAGATATCCGTAATTTTTCATGAGGTATAGTGGTCTTAAGGTGATGAATAACACCGTCATTACAGCATCTGGCTTTAAAATTGGTGAGAAGAAGGATTGATTCTAGTGTTTTGGGCCATGGTACATGTTAGGGTAGARACAAATTAGGATCAGCTGTTGTTTTCCATATGAAGACAAACTGTGGCAATGAGTCAGAAAGCTTGACAGAGCCCAAGCAAATTGTGTGGGTTTCCTGCTAAAATAAGTGGAATGCCCTGCAACATATGACATGTGTTCCTCTGACCTAGGACACTTTGCTTTTAGCAGCATTCATCTCTGCAATTTATACAGGCATTCATATTTCACTTTCTCCATTTAATCCTAATAGCCAGCTTTTAGAAGAACATGACAGCATAACATATGGGTGGTAAAACTACTCATAAACCATAATAACGTGGCCAAAAAAAGCTTAGATAGATAGATGCACTATGCTTATTGTGACATTCTCTGATTAAGAGGTATAGGTACTTATTACAGCTATTAGCTTGGTGACTTGGAAGCAGACTGAAGCCATTATTTGAAAAACAGGTTGTAAGTCCAAATTTTAAACAACTGTATGCTTACTACATGTAAGAGATATAATTATGTTTGCAATTCTGTTCTTCAGTGTGCAGATGGTAATTTTGTTCAWTTGTGGTTTGCACACTAATAATGTTTGCTGTAGAACTGGCCTTGGCAGGATTAAGTGTGTGTTAACAGTAAGTAGGCAGTCTGTAATACATGGTTATAATTTTGTTGATAGGGTTCTGGTGGGATGAAAACCAACCAGAAACATAAGTCTAAATAATTTCTTACTATATTCTCTGTGTGTGTGTGTGTGTGTGTGTGTGTATGCATGTTTTTGCACCTTATTATTTATTTTTATTGTGTGAAGAATTGTTTCTTTTTTTCCTTTTCATTTGGAAACTTTTATGTTAGCTTCATTTTCAGTGTAGGCAGTATCTGCAAGTTCGTGCCTTTAGGATAAAATTCCGTTTCTACTCAAAGTAATTGGAAGTTTCCTATTAGTTTTTAGGGATTGACATATGTCATATACATTTATGAATGTGTATATGAGGGAGATATAAAGAAGAAACCATTCATTAAAGGTATTCTTTTGATTTCATATTTTTTCAACAGTTATTCAACAGATGTTTGAAAACAATTAACAGTGTATTTTCAAAAGCTACTCCACTTTTCTAGATTGAAAGGGGAACAGAAAAATATGCAGATCAAATCTGTAAACTGCTTTTATGATATTGAGGTTAGGTGTTAGATTGTCATGGTAYAGTACACCTATTTGTACAGCTCATTGTTCAGGTTTTCCACTTTCAGAATTGTGTGGCACTCTCACTTTAATTAAATAGATGTAAAAGGGAAAAAAGTAGTTACATAGCAAGCCCAAGATGCATAATAAATAACTAACATCTTCTGTTGTTTCTTGTTGTTTAGCCAGTACAAAGAGTTTTACAATGTGCTATGGAAAAAGGGCATAGTACAGCATACTGTATAAATGTACATTAAATATATGACATACTATATAAATTATATACAAGTATACTTATAWAAAATAGACTGCATATTACAATTATCTATGTATATTTATATGTTAAAAAATCTGTATAATAATCATAGATTTTGTGGCTAAAAAATAAAAAAGTGCCATAGAATGTATTGTCTTAGAATGGCCCAAATTCTCAGAATAAATTAAAAATCTCAGTCTGGGCTTTGATATTATGCATTAGCAACTCAAACAAGATTTTGCCTAAAGCATCATAACTACCAGAGCCACATAAAGCAAATATGATTAAAAGATCTCATTTAGTATCACCAAAAGCCCTGACTACTTTATGTTCTTCTATTATCCTCTACATCCCTAAGTTTGTTAAAGCAGCATTGTGGGTAAATGAGAGTGTTTCATCTCAGTTTTCCATGCTCGTGGGAGGAGATAATCATTCATGAAGCCCACTATATCCTGTTTGGACCAATCCTAAAGGATTTTCCCTTTTTACCTGTAACCTTTGGGCTGCAGTCTGTGAACAGACCTTCCTCCATATGAGGCTGCGAGTGGCACTTCAGGAAAACATACTCTGGTAATTGCATTGCACACAGATGTGTTCAGTAATGTGTGTGCAGTGTTCCTGCTGTCTTTCTCACTCTTGTCTCTGAAGACCATCAGCYTGCCAAGGCAAGGATTTCATCTGTTCTGTAAAAAACTTACGACAGTTTTTGGCAGTGTAAATGTAAAAGGAGTTCTAAATATCACTTATATTAACAGGAGCAAATGTATTCAGAACATAATCAAAACTAATTCTTTCTGAGGCTGAAATGGTTACTGTGATTTKAAAGGAATATATTATTGTTCATGGGACATTAAGCCCTTTGAATCTCCATTCCACATGTGTTAATAAGTCCTTTATTAGGTACTATTTACACCAATTTATTACATTCTCYGTAGATGTAACCATTCCACTTAGAATATGTTAGGGTATTTTTAAAATTTTTTTATAAGCCAGCCTGGAGTCAACTATCTCTGAATTAAAAAAAAAATAATCCGTGAATTAATCTAAAATATTCTGAGAAATCCACCTATGTTTTTTTCAAGAAAAGGAGTGTTTGTTAATTTTGTAACTGAGAAAAAAATACACTTTAAATACAATGTAGTTAAACATCTGAATGTGATCAGTAGTGTACAACATGCATTTTTCTTCTTGTCTGTAAATMCACTTGCCTTTCCCTGCCCCTTGTTGATCTAATCATTGATGTRAGGCTGTTGATACTTCCTTAAATTGTTACAATTTTGGTCAAATACTCCTAATAGAGTCTTTGTTCTTCCACCAAGCAGGAAGATGTCTGCCCTGTATTTGTCCCAAAAGAGTTACAGCGTTAAAAATATATGCCTAAACATATATGGCAACTAATATTTTCTTCTCCTTTCATCCTGGAGTCTGCTGAAATTAAAGTAACCTCCCTGCCTGTCATGCAGGCCACCCTGCAAAGTAGCACCTTTGCAAGGCATAAGCCACAATCCTCCTCCTTCATTTCCTGTGGAGTTTTGCTCCTCTGAGTCACTTGCCTTCCTAATTTTAAATCCTAAATAATGCTTTTTTTTCTGCCCTTTTACTCCTCCCTCACTGTTGTCTCTTTTTGCAAGAGCAAAGTCTTTYTTTCAGACTAGGTGTTCAAACATCTGACTCATTGGGACTTTGATTGCAGAGAAGGATGTGGCCTCAAAAAAAAACCCAAACAAGATGCTATAATCTGTTTTCAGACTGTCAGAAGAGATATGACTGATTTTGAACCAGTCAGCAAAACTGGCTTTGACCATCTCTGAGGCCTTAAAATGTTCCTTGAGATAAACTGATTATTAAAAGAGAAGATAAATTTCATGAGGCAGCAGATGTTCATGCAGAAAAAAAAAATCTTGTAAAACYGGAGATTTCCATAGCATGCTTTTTATATAATCTTTAGCAACCATCTCCTGTACAGTAGTTTGCTTTGTATGGCARTGTAAGTGAAATGCCTCAGACACTTCCTTATACATTAGTCACCAGCTAATAAGTGTAACTTTTTGGCCCTGTCTACCTGTGAATAAAATTTTAAAYAGTCTGAAAACAATCTGAATTGTGTGGTAGTGACCAGATGAGATAGATAACTTTATATAAATAACAAATTAACAGTAATACTGAGTGTAATACCTATGAATGCAATCTCTGTCTTTGTCACAAATGCTGTCCAATAAATGGGGTTTTGCAAGCCGAGTCATAGGAAAAAGTGCTGCAAGGCACCTCGAAAGGGCATCCAGTGCAGYCCCACTGCCAGAAGGATCAGCTTTCCTTAATCATACCCTGAAGGTCATCATGTTCCAGTTTGTTTGAAAAATTTGCTCCCTGTTGTGGTCTACAGTTTGTTGCCCTCATGAAAAGTGTGGGAGTTGCAATCCTGTTTTTATGTACAGCAGTGAGAATCTACTCTGTAGCTATGGCATAAAGTTACAGGAAGAGGGACAGTCTTCTGAATGCAGCAGACCAGGCTTGAAGTTACTGGAGAAGGAAGGGGAATGAGATTTGGATTTACTGCATCTTGTGACGGGACAGAATACCTTTTCCCCTGTTTCCCAAAGCTGGGCTGAGCAGTTGTCTGATGCCTGTTTATAACTTCATATACAATAACCAGCATCTCAAGCTCTGACTGCAGCCTAATGCAGACTCCCAATCTTTGGTGTGCGCAGTTGGCATGYTGCTTTTCTCCACATTGACAGAAAGGTAAATGATTTCTGCCAGAGCCCCACTGTCGCTGGACATGGTGAAGCCATGGAGCATGAGTAAATAGGCTGGTGTCTCTGGAAGGAAAAGCTTTAGCTGCTCTGGTGCATTGGTATGAGTTTGTCTGGAATAGTAAYGTAATAGGGTCATGTACTGGCAGGTGGATGGGGAAGAAGGAAGTAAATAAATCTAAAAGTACATAAATGCCCAGCACGCATTGGCAGATGGGACATGACCTGTTTTTCCCTTGCTTGGCAGGGTGGATGGGGAGATTTTGTGTGGTGGAGAGGAGGGCAGGGCACTGACCACTGTGTTGCACATGTGCTGTTCTTCAGGCTTTGTGGCTACTTGGAGAGGTAGCAACCCTCCTGCCTCCTAATGCACATTATCCATAAGTGCTTGTAGCTAAACTCAAGGAGTTATCCTCTCTGCACTGTGTGGTGCCTACAGGTTCTCCTGTGGATCAGGACTCTGTAGTGCTTTGATGCTTAGGGAAACCCCCTCRGCCACTGCAGTCGCATGCAGATGGTGCAAGAGACTGTGGTGCCTTTGGGGAACACTGCTTTCYAGCTTGCAGTACCTTGGGAGAGTACCTGTGACCCTCTTGGTGCTGATTGTTCCTTGTTACAAGGCTCAACTGGATTTGTGTCACGCGAAGAGACAGAAAGTTAATTCATGATCTCAGCAAATGCACTCCCGGGTAAAGATGGACACAGTGTGCGTGACCAGAAGAGATACGGAGGATTGCGAGATTGGAAAGGACTAGCATTGAGAGCCAGTCCTCCTCCTGCTCTTTGAGTCAGACTCCTCAAGGCAAATGCACTGAATTGCTTCAGTCAGCTGTGCCCTGTACCACAGGCTAATTTCTTCTGAATGCATGATGTGTGAGTAACTTCCRTCTTCCGTGATCTTGTGCATTCCARTGGARAAGGCTGGGATGTGCAGTGTCCAGCTGAAGGGACAGTTAACTGCCTTCCTTTGATGTGGGTTAATCATCTCAGCAWTGAGAGGGAGCATTGTTGTTGCTCCCCAGCTCCAAGGCTTTGTACACTACCAGGTGCTCCAAGTAGCCTTGTGGWAGGTTTCTGGTCTCTCAGGTAGGTATTGCACACCTAATGGGAAAAGTTATACTGGAAAAAAACAGCGTGGAAATAAATGTATAGTACTTTAAACAGAGTAGAACTGCTTACTTATTCACTTTCTTCTTTTATTGGGATTTTGAAYACTTTCCTGGAAATAGAATTTTGCACAAATAATTTCTAGCTTTTCTTTTCCTACTAAGGTTTTTTTTTTTGCTCTTAGTTCTGCCTTCTCAGATGTTTACTGATGTCCTTTCTTGTTGGTGGTTGCCATACACTTGCTTGTGAATTAGAATGTATTAAAAAAATTATACGGACACACTGTCTTTAGTATGTAAGAGGTCTTTATTCCCTGCAGAAGGTAAGTGACCTGTTATAGTTTATACATTTCTTTCAAAGACTCCAAGGAAGAACAATCCATCAGCTTGTAAAAYAGATAAATGAATTCACTTGACAAAGACTGAGCAAAAAGTCTTTGGGAGAGGGGACATGAAGGGAGGTTTCTTATAAGCCTGGTTTGGTAATGAGTGTCCTAGACCAGCCACTGTCTCTGATGAAGGCAGTCAGAAGCATTCAAACGGATGTTTAATTTTGGCAACTGCAAAGGTCATTTCTTGGTAGCTGGTATTGTCTGTGTCAGTTATTTCTTCACATATTTCTATCCATTGTTTGCTTTTGATCACAGTTTTTTTCTTTTTGGGGTTATATTGCTTTGGCGGGGTGGGGGGTGATTTCATGATATGAAATGGTAGTGCTTCATCCAAAGAAAGGCTAATTTCTGGTACTAAGGTCTGYAGTCATTCATAACAAAAGTAGCATCAAGTTCCCAATTGATACAGATCACAGGGAAGCTTCAGAATTGCATTTGACCTAGGTTGCATCTTCTTCCCAGACCTTTGTTGCATTTTACCTTTGCAACAAGCTGTCATTGCAAAATACTTGTTTTTCAATACAAACGTGACGGGCTTGTAGCKGTTCAGATCTGTCAAACACTAATGGTTGTCTCGGAGGCATCACCCAAGGGCTGCCAGTGCAGTAGGCACACACTTGGACTGCTTGTGCTTGGTTCCCTCAAGCCAAGGTGAATCAAGAGTCCTGAGGTTGCAGTGCATTGTTACACACTGGCTGCAGGACCTTACGGGGGAGGCACAGTAAAAATAAAAGCGCCCCAGCAAGGGTTAATGTACTGGAACGACTGAAATTATCACTGTTGATAAATACTTGATGTAATTAGTATAATACTTTCTTCTGTTAATGAACTGAAGCTGGGGTGGGGTGCAGCTGCTTGAGGGCAGGGAGCACTGAGAGGGAATTTGAGGCTCTTTGATAGCACACRGCCTCTTACAATCTACTAGGCCATTTTTAATTCACAACAGTTTTTCAGAATATTTGATGTAGTCTTTTTTTTGTGCTTATTGAAAGTGCCCCTAATGTTTTAATTCCCACCCCAGTGGAACAGAAAGTGAATAAACAAGAAATGAATGAAGATGTATGAAATTATGATCTTAAATTTAGCAAGCCTGTTTGTTTTTCCAAGCTGCTGAATAAATCCTCTGTGATTTGTGCTGCAGAGGTCAATGYTCTGCAGTAAGAAATGACTGGTTACATGTCAGTATTCTCCAAGAGTTCATCTCAATTACTGGATTTGTCAAACATGACAAGCCTGAATGACTCTGTGGTGAAAATAGCACACAGTTTGACTATTAAAGTAATTGGAGCATTGACATTTAACCGAACTGCAAGAGAATTGCAGTAATAAGTCTGAGGAGCACTACCACAAGCAAARCAGAGACCAGTATTTAAAAAAATAAAATATTTTATATTTTACCAGTTAAACTGGTGCTTTTTTTGTGTTTTGATTAAGGTATATTTCAGTATATTTTTAATTTAAATCATAAGATTAAAAGGAAAAGGTAATTCCTTTTTGCTACTTTTTTTTAAGAAGTACTAAGATTTGTATAATTGGAAACTCCRTTAATTTGATGCACACCCTGGTTCAATTCTAATATTCTTATGAATAATTAATGTATGCATTTTAATGTCCTCAAAGTATACACACTATAAAGATAAAAATCCATGTGTGTATATACATGTGTGTGGTGATCATCATGTGATGATCATTAGATTATAAATGTGTCTATTACTTGATCTCCACTTGCTACTCTGTCTTGCTAAAGAGCTGTTTCTGGGCTTTCAAGCCTGAGATGTGRGTATTAAAACTCATTGCTTTAGAAAATGCAAAAGAGCTTTTCTAAAATCATTTGAAAGTCATTTACTTGTATCCATCTTCAATGAGATTTTAATTTTTTTAAAGATATTATTTCTGATGGTAAATTCTACATACATCAACTTTTCTGAGGCATATAAAGGCTTTGGAGAACAATACAACTRTCAGTCACTGTGGATAATTTGGATTTATACTTGTGGATCAGACAAGATTTTACAGTCACCAAAATTGTGTTTCAGACAATGGCTTAAACGACAGCCTCTTCCAATGTCTGGAGTAGGGACTGAAGTAATGATGATTTATGACAGTAGTCTGAGGGGGCTCATTCTCAGGTGAGTTACCWGCATTTTGGCACATTAATTTTACGTTACCTGAACTTGAAAATCTGTTCTGTCCCAATTAAGGGAGTAAGTCTTCATGTGGAAATTGGGACTCACCTGTTCCTGGTGAAGTAAATCAGAAAAAGTAATCCCAAAAGACAGGTCAGAGCATGGTACAACCAACAATATGTGTGAAGTACTTCRATTACGTTAACTTATATTTTTTGTGGAGTGCAGAGTATGATTTGCCTCTTCTGCAGCCACATCTTAATTATTGTGCTATCACAGAAGCAGCGAGCAGTAYTTACTCATTTAATATGGTACTTGCCTTGACTTCCTTAAGTCCCATCTCCAAAGAGCTGTTGAACATAATTAAGTCTGTCTCTCTTGTGTAAAGTAAGTATGTGTTTTAATCCTTCTGGTTTCAGTGAGACCCATACGTATAGGTGAGTTTTTAGCTCAGCAGTAAAAAACCAAAATATAAATTTAATTGCCTTACTGAATTGGGGGCTTGCATGATCCAAAGCARTATTTAGTCATAGCCTAAGTACAGATTTTGGGCAGTCTTTGTAAGGACAGACTTTCCTGTATTTCCCTATGGAGAAAACAAAGGAGAATTCAAGGAAATACAGAAGATGCTTGGGTACCTGTTTGCTGACCTTAGTGTGAAAATAAACTATGTGTTAGGACCAGAACAAAGTCTTTGAAAAAACCAGAAGGTGCAGGTGAGAGTTGTAGTTTTGGTTTATTTGTTTRTTTTCCCCCTGAATTACATCCTGGGGATCTCTATGGGCTCAGGGCTGGGRAGAGGAGACCTATAGGCCACTTCAATTTTTTAAGTACATTCTATAAAACCAGTCATCTTCTCCTCTATCACTGATGTAAATCTATTCAATGTCCTGATGTTTGCACTCCTGATTTGCCCCCAGTGTATTAGAGATCAGATTCACTTTCCCAAAGARCAAGCTCCTGTTTTAGAGCTGAAGTGGCATTGTCCTTACCTAATATAATTCAATTTATTTGGAGTGTCRTGGCATATTGCAGTTGTCCATCTTTTACTGTTCTTGTCAGCTTTGCCTGTAAATTAGCTTTGAGTCCGAACTCATACTGAAGTGTTCCTCACAAAAGTGCCTCAAGTGAAATGAAGTAAATAATTACAAAGTAACAGCAAGCTGTGCCCTTTCTGGAGCTCAAGAGTCTAAAAGTGGAAGCCTCAGATTCATGCATGAAAGGAGAAACTTCCTTATTAAGCATTAAATAGTTTAGACAGTTTTAGCTGCAAAGGTTAATGTTAAGCCCAAATCAGTTATTTGGAACATTGGGTAGGGAYGARTGATTTTTTTCTGTRCCATACAGTGGAAATGAGAGAAACATCCATCCAGAAGAAACATACATCCAGGAAAAAAGAACCATCATTCTGAATGATCAGTAAAACAGGAAAATAGTTTTGGAATGGCTTTTTTTTCAAAGCTTCTGGAGTAGAAAGAAATCAGGTRAAAACTGGGGGCAGCATTTCCTTTCCACTCTTGGGCAGAGGGATGAAGGCAGTGTGCCCTCTGACATTAGGAGAGCAGCATAGCCTGTGTGAGCCATCCAACCTGTTAACCATGTTTTGAACTTCCAGATGATGGAAACTATGCAGAAATGCCAGATACCAAACACAGTAAATCAGCATCCAGCAAAAGGCTGCTGCCAGAGATTTTCAAAGCAGCAGGAAGACCTTGCAGCAATTTTACCTARCGTGTAGGCGGAAAGTCTGAATACAGTGAAATAATGTGCTGCTCTGGATGGTAGGAAAGGAAATGCTAGGGAGATTTTGCAGATGAYGGCCAGGGAATAGCTGTCACTAGAGACACTTGATCAAGTGCCAGCTGCGTTAGGAGTTTTGAGACAATCTGCATAAATCCCAGGTGGAAGAGCACTCATTCCAGAATACTGAATTTTTCTCTAGATTACTGGCCCTGCAAGAAGATGACAGTCTGTGAGGCCTAAAAATAGTAGCTCTATAATGCAACAGTACAGTTACAAAATACACACAAAGTTCAGATTTCATTCTGATAGTTCTGCAAATTTGCCCAAGATCCAAAGCCATGCACGTAACTGCTTTACTGAGCAGAACTGTCTGTCCAAGAAGTTTCATCTGCTTAGTGAGYTATAAAAAGTTTAATTCCAGAGATTTGTCAGTGATTTGGCCAACAAAAGAAAGCAAATCCCAATACATTTTAGCAAATCATATTGTTGGTGACTTATATGGAGCAGATGGGGAGCAAGGCTGGGTTTTGCTCTGTGGACTGTGACTGAAGAGCTCCATTRATTCGGGCTGAGGCAGCTTAAGAAGCTACTGCCATCTACTTTGCCCTGCCACTGTTGGAATTTCGTATCCTTGAGGTAAAAATAGCAAAAAAGGTAGTGTGTCTGCTCCCTAGCCACTGCAGCTCCCAGCTTGAGGGCAGCATGATTCACCTTCAGGTTGTATTTRGTATTGAGGCAGCCGTGAGCTGAGACAGCAGGGAGCTTGGAGTCCCTCACTCATCAGATTTAACTGTGCCAGTGGGGTGGTATGGGAATAGGATGGGAGGACCAGCAACCTCTTCAGTCACTGCTGTTAAATCCAGTAGGAATTCCTTTGCRGAGTGCTTACAGTCCCAGCTAGAGAAGCTGCAGTGAACTGTTCCTTTCCTGCAGCATGGTTGACCAGTGCTTTGCTACCTTCAGGCRATACAGGAGCCTTCTATTAGCTCGTAACTGTAGTCATCTTCTTATTGAGCTCCTTTAATGAGTTGGTTTAGAAAACCTTGGTGGTTAATTAGAAAGTTAATGCTAAATACAAGTAGTAATATAGAGCACACTCATCTATGTATATTGTTTTAGTGTTTTCTAAGAAGTATCATAGTTTCACTCCTGTAACTGATTCAGGGCAAAAGTAAATACTCTCATGTGACAAATGACTGACCATGCAGTCAATAGCTGTGARGGAGTTGTACAATTCAAAGGTGCTTCTGGAGCAGTTTTTAAGAAACTGTCAAACTTGTCAAATGTGGTAAGCATGAAAACATGTTTGTTCTGTAATTCTTCCCCTTTTTTAGCAAATTTTGAACTAGAGATTTGATTATTGTTTTTGTTGGTTTGGGAGAGTACCTTTCAGATTTCCAGAGGACCTTCTGCAGGGATCAGAAGTTTTGAATTTACASTAGACAGCATGTTATTTTTACAGAGAAAAAAAAATCTGTACGTCTATGAATCTCATCCCTTTATTCATGCTTATAGAAAAATAAAGCTTTTAAGGTAAACCATCTCTACTTGCAAGGTTAATATGGGCTTGATTGAAAAGGCACTTTGACATTAGTRTAGTGCTTAAGCACATGCTTAACCTTGAGTCCAGAAGCATTAAAGTATCTTCCTGAAATGGAGCAGTAATCTGGGGCTTTATTCAGCACAACTTAGAAGCTTTCTCAAGGAGTAAAGGGTTTGATTTGCCTTTCTTCMCTGTGAAGGGACATACCCAAACCTCCTTTTCCAAGGATTTTTACTGTAGCTCTTCGGAAGAAGCAGGGAAGTAGAAAAGGACCTTTCCCAACACATCCTGATACACTGCTACCATGAGACAGCACCACTTAATCATCMTATTTTTCACTAAAATGATGTAAAAATGCTATAGGTTTATAGTATGGAAACTTTGAGACTTATACTGAGTTCTACTTTTGTATTTGGTATCCCACAGCATTTAGGTCTGTGAGCTAGTCAGCTTCACTCATAACCAAAGACACTGTTCACTCATAAAAAACCCTACAAAGTCAGAGCTCTTTTTCATATTCTGACTTATTATTAGCTTCTTCTTAATAGCAGAACTCACAGCTTTCTTTGTTGTTATTTTTCTGTTAAGTGAAAAAAAAAAAGAGTTGCTTTCATTTTTACATAAGTTCMGTTATTTAATCTGAGTGTGACACTCAGGCTTCAAAGAATCCTGTGCAGTACATTTTTAATCTGTTGTTTTTAATGAATTCTAGTCACTAAGAAATACTGTTATCTAGGTCAGATTTTTYGAATATTACTTTACTATGGATACACATCCCGCTGTGCTTTCCCTAAAATGAGCTCCCCAATGAGGCCTTGTTGTTTTTCTTTCTCACAGCTTTGTGGAGTAACTTTTCTAACTATAAATGTAGGTTGTGCTTTGTTTTTCAATATGAATGTACTCTTGACTGAACCAACATCCACCCATCTAAGACTCAGTCTTAAACTTTCTTGGGGTACAAGAGAACAGGATATAAAATACCTCCRAATTTTATCATTGATATTCTTGATCCTTCCTACCTGAAAGGAATGGAAAAGAGATGATCAACCTAAAATTTATTACTTAATTTCAAATGTGTTGATAGAACTGCTTCTCAGCTAGTCACAGCAAAATGGCCTTGACCATGAGGCAGAGCAGGACATCATTTGATGTCATGGGGAGACTCTGAGGTTCCTGAGCATTTCTCTTTCCGGACCTTTATTGTGACATCTCTACACTAACCTCTTAGTATGTCTCCCCAGGAGACTTCTCAGTCCCTTGAACAGAAAAGCATTGAGTCWGTCAGCCATGCCTACAGGAGGGGACATTGAGCAGCGGTCACCTGAGATCGCCTAGATCAGTGACAGAGGAAAATTGCACCAGGCTTCCTTCAGRTGGCTATCCTACCCTTTTCTGACGTGTTTTCTTCAACATGTATGGATTGGGCACATACCTCTGTGTTCACTGGTCGAATATCACTACTCAGCTGCATAGTTTCTTTGTTTAATTGACATCCTTCTTCACTCCTGATGGAATGATTACTTGCATAAAGATATTTCTAGGTAGATGTCCTAGCAAAGTAGCTCATCTCTCAGGATTGTTTTCTTCATCAAATAAATATTAAAGCTTATAATTGTGATGATTTCCTATGTGGAGTATGAATTTCTGACAGTGATATCAGATCAGCTTATAGGTAGCTGAAAGGAAAAGCCAGTTTTGTAATCKAAATGGGTAAGAAGAAAAAAGCAGAGGAATAATGTGGAGTTTATATCAGAATGAGGATGCTGGAACTGAAAAGATTAGAAGAAAGCTGGATGACAGCCAGGTGAAAGCMCTTCTGAGGCAGCTCACTTGATGCTCCCTGTTCTTGAGCTCAGATGTTAGGGTTCTAGGTATCCCATATCACTCAGGTTTATGGCAGACCTCAGCAGTCTSAAAAGAGGCTGTAACAGGGCACTCTAGGAGCAGTTGCCCTTAAAAGTTTGAGCTTAGAGAAATTCTGGGTAGAGTCAYTGGTGCCAAAGCTAAATAAAACTGACTGGTCCCAGGCAGTTCTGAGCTCTGTGAATGCTAGCTTGGATTAAAAAGCTTATTTTTAATCAATAAATAATTAATTRCATACAATACTGCAGCTTTACTAGAAGTTTGCAGCTAGCATTGACATRCAGCCAAAAAACAAAAAAGGAGATGTGGACTTCAGCCATTAACTGACCTGACCTGGTGTAATTTCATTTTCAAGTAACACAAGAAGGACTTTAAAAGGCCTTGAATAGATGGTGGATAATTGACTCCCAGCAATGAATGCTGAATATGGAGGTGCCTGTGCTGGTTATTATTAGATGTATTGTCAGCCTTTGACGCTGCTGATCACAAGAGTCGTTGACTCGTGTGCTGTGTGATCTACTTCATACCTAAGTTATGCATTCAGGCAGGTGGTCAACATAACAACTATRTCTCTCCCAAGTCTCATTTAAACCCTAGTTTGAAAGTTCAAGAGGGACTTAAAGCTGGCTTGCTCTCTGCAAAAAGGGAAATTACTGAGGTGAATTTTGCTGTCTGACAGAGCCACTGGATGTGGATTTGTATTTCAGTAGACACCTGTCTCTGATTAGATCTTCTTACACTCATTACTGAAAAGGTGGTGCATTGGGACACATCTGTGGGACACATCTGTGGGAATGGAGGCTTTTTTTAGTAGCAGTTTGAAGGTAAAGCAGTCTTTTCAATCCTTTGCCAGGTCCTTAAACATCCARTTCTGCTTTTTTAATGTAAACTAGGTGTCATTAAAGACCAGCTGTGGTGCTGGATTTGTTTTTATTTATATACATTGTATTTGTGCTGAAGACATATATCTTCAGAAAGTACTTGTACCATTTTATTAAAGGTTACAATTCTTCTGAAGCATATTTTTTTGGACATCTCTGACCAGTGACATTTTGAGATCAAGAACTTCCAGGTTCRGTGTGTAGAACAAAATGTTAMAATTSTTTTGTTTCTGCCRTCACATTCATTCATTGAGATGGCTGAAGCTGTGCCCGGTGAATTCACAARGAGCTGTATCTTGCCCTCTTCAAAGCTGGTGGGCAGGGATTGGARAGGACAGCAGGGTGGCATTYRGAGAATTACGTCTTTTTCTCCACGCTGTTGGTTGTCTTCCCTATGTAASCTTGGTGATGCCTCTCATAGCAGTGCTAGTACTGAGAATTGGCCTGGTTTCCTACAAGAAACTGTGGGTTCTTGGTCTTTCTGCTYCTGTTATCTATGTAATCATGCAGTGGGAACAGTCTGTCTGTCACAGTTGGTTAAGCAGTAGGACTGGGATTCTTGAGGACAATAAGAGGACAAAATCATCCAGAGAAGTTTTAGGGAATTTCAGAAGTGTATCAAACGCAACAGCAGGTCAGGGTCCCTCTTCACACTGGGCTGTCAGCACACTCCATCTGAGTTGGCAGGAGGGCAGCCTGGGCTGACACATCCCCTCTTCGAGGTGTGGGAGTGGGAGCTGACACGCATCCAGGCTTTCCGCGAGTTCCCAAAACCTATTGCCCTTTTTTTGGAGGTGGTGGAAACACCTAGATCTAGAACAAGACAGAGCAGCATGTGCTTTTCAAAAGGAGCAAACAATAAAACTTTGACAAATCAAGATGATTCATTGCTCAGAGCTACTCACTGGGGAAGGGACCAGAAAAGAAAGCAGGACAAAAGACATTAGCACACAATGTCTAAGCAAAAATGCTCGGTCTGCTGCTGAGTTTTTTAATCCATCCTAAAGCAGCAGTAGGGACATACCGTTTTGCTTAGCAGTTTGTCTTTAAATRAGGAAAACAGCAGATTAAAATGTATATATTGTTTGAGCACTGTGATGGCAGGCTGATGCTCACACACCGAGACTAACAGAYGCCTAAAGGTAAAGGTCTTTACATGTGTAAGAACACCAGAAACAATCTTATGTTAAATACATCTTAACTGACAGTGATGGATTTACTCTAACTTTTTATTTCACTAATTGACTCTGCAACAGCTAACATCTACATTGTAACAAATCAATCTTATCCTGACTTCTTTTTTTACAATAAAGGCATGTTTGTAAGCAATTAATTTACCTATGATTTCCATTACCATTTATTCTTATGGCAGAGTTCCTGGTGTTTTCCACTACAGGAGTCTTGAGGGTTCAATCCATATTTTGAAGAAAGTGTAGATTTAGATGAACTTTTAAAAATTATTTCTTTTCTTTTAAAATAAGATTCTATTTTTAAAATGCATACAGCAATTGTATTTGACTATTTTTATACTGTAAATTGGAGCCTAATCTGCCTTTCCCATCCCTATGCAGTAATACCAATAAAATAAATTAATTTACTCTAGACTTTTATTAGTCCCAGTGAAAACAATATCTAGTGAAACTGAYGTAGTAAAGGCTTTGTCTATGTAATTTGGATATGTATTTTCAGGAAAAAAAAAACCATAAAAACAATTTGCTGGCTTTGTTTGACCAAATTTGTGTATGAATACAACTAGCAGATTAACAATGCATAATGTGCTCTGTGTGTGTGAACTTCTGAAGAGCCCTCGACTCTCAATGCATGACATTTTCAAAGAGGGCAACACCTTCAACAGATAACAACATATCATCATATGTGTTTGTCTATTGAAATTGTTTTTAAAGGTATTAATCACRCATTTCATTGAAAAAAGGCTCATCCAAATGCTCCATTTCAGGASACAATTTATTCTTTTCAAGATCTGGGTAAGGAAGTGCCATATTGTTTGGATGACAACGGGATATATTTTTATGTTGATGTGTTATTTTGAAAAACTGACTCATTGTAAATTGTTTTGGGGCTCTCTGCTTCCTTCATGTTCTTTTCTCCATGTCTTGTTACCTTAGTCCTCATGCACTCCAGAGATTCTCTTCATGCAGTGGCCTGGTTTTTGTCTTTTTYTTAATATTGTACAATCTCCCACCACTTACTCATGGTSAAAAATTGCATCATCAATTTTATTCTTGTTATAACATTACCCTAGAATATTCCAAGCAGATTGTCATATGTTATCAGTGTAGCAGCAGTGTCCCTGGGGCTTCTCTTCCCAGGCAGTATGCTAATAATGTGTTCTTCATGGCAACTTTTCTCTCTTTTTCTCCATCTAGCAATGGACAACTGTTCTAAAGAGTGCTTCTTCCCAGACCTACAGRTCCAGTCCCCTGCTAATTTGTTTAGCAACACAATCAGTGCTAGCAAGATGAATTTCACTGCTGTGTGGATACAAAGGTACCAGCCACGGATGCCTAGATCTATTGGGAAGTGAACCATAATTCAGTAGGAAACACAACTTTCCTTTGGCTGAACATTTAAAATGCCTTTATAAAAAAAAATAAATCATTTGTTGAAGCAGTTTCACACTGATTTAATGTTAAAGCTTGCCAATTTCCCAGCTGCCTGCTATTCAGTACAAAGACAGGTAGCATCCTCTATTGTGCTTTTTTGACCCAGATTCTTTATTCACTTACGTCAGTGTTTGCAGTAAACAGGAATTTGCAATAACCAAGTGCTGAATCCTSTTGTCTTGTGACTGAACTTTCCAATCTTTGAATTACTACCCAGCAGCAGAATRAAAATGAAGCAGAGGAATAAAGGTTGAAATACTCAATAAAAATACAAGTTAGAATCATAAAAATAGAGGAAGCTATACTGGAGAATTTGCATATGTTGCAATTTACAATCACATTTGCTTTGCACAGTGCATGGTCACTTCTCTATCCCTTTCCCATCATAGCCAATGTACACAAGTCTATGTGGAAAAAAAMCAGAGATGTCTGAAGAAATTTCCTTCCCAGCCCCCTCATCTCTGCATTTTTGTGACACYGTTGTCAACCTAACTGGGTTATGTGTAACTTGGTAAAGCTTATCGGAGTGTCATCACCGTTCTTGAGCTGGATTTGTGCAAGTTGGCAAAAGTAAAACAAATTCTACTTTTTCAAAGTTGTAATAACAGTAATAAAAGGAAATCAACTCAGAAGCCTTTAACTAATGCAGAGTAAGCTCATGCATCTTCCCTGGGAGGCAAAGCTGCGATTAGCATGTTTGAATGCCTTACTACAAGTGATACTTTGTGGAAATGCAGCACTTTTTGTGGGAATGAAAAGTGCCTTTGCGAAGCAGGCTGTTAATTAACAGAAGAGTTAGTGTAGTGTTTGCTGTGATTTCATCCTAGCTTAACAGAGCAGAACCAAACTGAACAGCCAAAAAAATCAGGCTAGCAAGAAGCTTGTTGTTGTTTTTTACATCCTGAGAATTTGACTTTATACRTTATTCTAGTTCCCTGTTGTCCTTGGAACAGGAGGCTTGGGGGGAAGAAAATACTGGTGCTGATTTTAATTCAAGCTTCCAAATGTTATGGAATAGGTGCCTCTATTTTTCTGATATTATTTCTGGTTGTTGCAAAGCTTGGAAGTGAACAAAGCAGTTTTATGTTGTGGAAATTGTATCCATGTTTTAGTCTGAGCAGAAGAAATAAGAAGGAAAGAGAATCTTCATAGGGTAAAGGCATCGTGTTAAGACCTCTCTTGTACTGCACTAATCCCATTGCCCAAGCAAACTCATGCGTGAATGCTCACCTGACATCATCTCTGTGACACACTTGGAACTGTGCTTCCAGGTAAAGTGACTGGACACCACTTTGCCACTGACCCAGTGAAGGTTGTTGTTCTGTTTTACAGAATTACTGTGAACAAATTAGGTGCATTCTGACATCTGATAGACAACATCAGTAAATACATACACTCAGTGAAAATCAYTATTAACAATGCCAGAAAACCACATCTAATTTTATTAGGAAAGTCCTTCAGATAGGCAGTCCATTCCAGTTTTTTAATTTATACCCTATTTGCTTACATGTAAAAAGAAATATTACCATAGCCTATTGTCAGATAAGAGTAATTGATGGATGAAGTTTGCTTTCAGTGTTAAACTGTACGACAATGCAGGATGACAAAAACAAAGTGAATTATAGATCACTGACAGACGAAAAGTGTTCCATCCATAGAGTCACTGATATTGTGCCATGGCAAAAAGACTCTCTCTGTGTGTGCTGCTTTATGAAATTATTTGCATTGCTTGCTGTTCCTGAGCTACTGAGACACTTTAGTGCCTCACATCATATATGCTCATGTTCCACTACAGAACAAGTCAATACCTTCACATCCTGGGAATCTTAAAGCAGACTTAGCACAGCTTCTTTGGGAAGAGGATTGAGGAATTCTTGCTGCCTCTCCAGCCTCAAGTTCCCATGTTTGTCCAGCAGTAACTGGATAAGGGCAGATAGCCCTGTGGTTTTTTTGATGCTAGCATTAATGAAGATGGTAGTTTGTTGGGGTCAAAGAACAGATAATACTGTTCCCAGGTTTTGAGTGTCTTACTAAAAACCCCCTCAACAGCAAGAAATGTTTGGGRKTTTTTTTGCCTCAGCTTCTAGAGTGACTTCGCATATTAATGTCTCTGTTTCATTTATTCTTAAGCAAAATACACTTGGTAAGCTAATTTTCCTTATCTTAAGGCCTATTTATAAGTGAGTACTTAAACCTACATGACTGCAGATGAAGGCACTCTGTGCTGTTGAAATGCCCAGGGTTGTGTCTGGTCTGAGGCCAGAGAGTTCTTTTGACTGCTGGTGTACGCTCACAACTGCACGGCATGGCAGCAGCACACTGTGRTGTCTTCCAGGGTTGGAGTAGGTCTTCTCTGCCCCCAGCTGTATCACTCATGGCACAAATCTGCCCTGAGAGCATGGTTTCCCTGAGGCAGCCTTGCGTTATGCTATGGAGGACATCGTGCTATGTCCAAAATGCAAAGTGAAAGGCTGCTGTGGGCAGCATGGGCAGGTCTGGGATGTGGCTTGTGATGTGAACTGGCTGTTCACATAGTTCAAGTGATGTCTTTGTGACCAYTCTGAACAGGACTGTGGTTGTAAGCCCCAAAAAGTGCAAACTACAAAGCTTTCTTGTTTCCTGTGATCAAGTTATATTCTCACATGAATGTGCATAGCAACTTCRGAAAACTAAAAGAGTCTTTGTTCCAAGTAAGTGATTATTCACTCCTTTTTAATTTAGCATAGAGTGACTCTTTATATTGAGAGGCCCAAAAATGTCTGCGAATTTTTTGAGCGTCTAAAATTCTCAGCATATTAAAATTGCACTTATTAGAAATGGAAACAGTGAACATAGCAGTTGCAAGTCTTGCAAAGAAGAAGAGAGCAGAACCAAAGGTAGTGCTGCTTTTTTTTTGCATTGGTCTTTTGCATGCAAYTCTGACTCTCATTTTAAAAAGTCTTGGTGTGCAATGTTATGTGATGTTAATTGTAATGGAGACCAAAAGTGCTACTGATTAGAACAATGAAACTTAATGAAGTAAATGCTAGGGCATAGCCTCCATACTGAGGAGGCTTGCAGTGCAAGTTTTTGCTCAGAAAGAAAACCAAACCAATCCAGACKGTTTTTATGAATGTAGGCTGGTTGAACACTGGGGATTTAATATCTATGCTGTAAGAGCTGTCACACTTGATTGGTAACAATATAGACTTGAGTTGTGTTTAGCTTTATTTCCACATGAAGGAATTCTTGTGTATCCCCTAGTAGTGGTTCTGGTTGTGATGCCTGTAGATTTTATTTGGCTGGTGGTGGGAGGTGATCATGAAGTTGTGTGAGGCCACAGGGGTTCAGACTCTTTTCTTTGTGCATCTTTTTTGCTTGAAAGGATATTTCCCAAGACAGAGGCTCTCTTTATATCTGTTTCCACTGTGGCACTAACCCCACTGCCAGTGCTTAACAAGTATATAGCATTGCACTGAAAACGAACATGAAAAGAACTTTTAAGTTGCAGAAACAAGCTCTTAGAAGTTAGGAAAAGCCAGATCTGTGGTTTCTTCTGTACCTCTGATTTGGCCTTATTATTCATACGTATTGTGTTACASTCCCAAATTACATCGTTGCAGCAGTTTTTCCAGAGGACCAGCATTCCCTTTGAGCATGAGATGAGCAGTGTTCAGGACATCARTCAGTTTGGTGTAATGAATGAGGATTTTGTCAAAGAAGTTAATCTAGGAATTGAAAATGGTGTGATGAAGAGCAAGGATGTCTTCAGGAAAGGAAATAACAGTCTTGTGTGTAAATCAGATGAACTGGAGACAGAAGACTTTGCTGCTGGCGCTGCCCCAGGGTGGCAGGGAGAAGGATAGATAGCATTGGGATTAGGAACGGACTCTGAGCAGTGTGGGAAGGGAGAAGTGCAGCCAGGCTTATCTGTTCCTCTTGGCTGCTGGCCATGGGCAAGCCAGACTGCTCTGGTCCCCAAGGTTCCCGACGCAGTGTGTGCAGCTGTGACGGCAGCAAGTGGGGAGAGGGGGGCAGCTGTGGGACAGGCTGAGCTTTGGATGCTTTGTTGTCCCAAGTCTGGAGGCTGCAAGCCAGTGGATAATGATCATTCTCTGGTTTGTTACRCAGGGAGAGGAGGTGTCTGTCCAGGTTTGAAGATGTGGAAAAATTCATRTTGGTCCAAAGGTAGTGTTGGCAGKAGGCCACCAGGCTWCCATGCCTGCAGAAGKCAGCACAGGGAGGTTTGGAGCCAAGAGCCAGGAACAAGTGTCAATGCAGGTTTTGTTTGAGCGGGCAGGATGTGGGTCATGAGTTAGGATCAGAGGGCTGCTGAGGACAGCAGGACCACTGGGAGATGTTAGGAGCATGCAATCTTTAGCTCCTCAGATCTTGTGGGTTTTGTGGTCCCTGGCATATGCTCTCCAACTGGCCAGAGCAACAGTCCTTTCCTGATCTAGAGAGGCTTAGTGAGGAACTGCAGATATTTTGCAGAGTGTTACTTGCATTGGGAAAGTCACTGCACATTATTAAAATATAATAGAGGCAATTATATTGTTTGATGGAGAATAAAAATAGAAATAAAATTAAGGCCCTGATTTGAAGCTTAAATCTTTCTGTTGGGCTTTGGTGGAAATACTTCTAATTGTTAGCAGTTAGGAAGAAGCAACACTTCAGAGTTTGGCATTCCCAGGTCACATCTTGATTTCAACCCATCTCCAAAATCACATTAGCAAAATTGTTGGAATAAGATGGTTGTGCAAAGACRTGCTGGGATACTGGCATAGAAACAGGATGCTAAAGTTTGCTTTTGGGTCTTTGGGAAAAGCAGGAAACCTGCTGCTGGTAGTTGTTCCTTGCCACACACTTCAGTATAAGCATCATCTTTATTCATTCCAGGAGCTTCTAAACTAATCAGATTACTCTTGTGGGGTTCTTCCTGCAAGACAAAAATGGGTTTAAATCCATTCCAGGTGAGCCAGGAGGATTCAGTTAATAACACTGAGAGCCATTTACACTGGAGTGCCAGCAGATCGCTAAAATAAATTCAAGTTGCTTGGCATGMCTTTGACAGGACATCTGCTGCTGAATTTCACCTGGTAACATCTGCGTCCAAGTGCTTTTCTAAAACAGGGTGCAAAAGTTGTCTTGGAGAAACAGCGTTGGCACTTCTACTGCATTAAAATTCACAATAAGCATTTTGTGTGCCATTTCTCTAAGGATGAGCAGGTGGTAATTTTAACAGTAAGGCTTACACTTTGTCTTCTTTCTGGGGATCTTGAAACATTTTTGAAATGTGAAAGAGCATTTTCATTCAGTAATCAAAATGTGTTTGCAATAAAGCTTTCATTTTCTTAGAAAGTTATAATTAATATATAAGAAGGCACAGTAAATATGTTTCTCTTTTCTTGACTTTTCAGTCCATATTGAGCATTTAGCTGTCACAGCTTACTGGAAAACAATGTATGCTGCTCTTTTCAAAAGAAAAGAGATCACACCAGTGTTTTGATGTGTGAATTGCTGAAGAAAATTTGCAGGTTAATTTAGCCTCATCATTTGACAGACCTTTCCAATTTGGTCAACAGTGAACACTGCAGCTCCAAGACTGATGGAGGCRGTGGTAGTAAGAAATGACCACTCTTCTTGTTTTGCCAGCAGAAAGGCAATTCATGGCACATTGCTGAGGCATTCAGCTCCACAAATGTCCTCCTCCATTCATGGAGGGGGTAAGCATGATTGAGGAACAGCAAGGAATTACAAACAGCAAGCTGTCGTGTGGTCACATGAAAACAGCAGAAACTTTTAAYCCTGGCCAACTAGAAAAGGGAAAAATTATTAGGGAAAAGTTGTAGCATCTGATTCTTCAGTACCATCCATTCTGTATAGACAAGTGCAGTTACACAAGTGTTTTCCCAGCCAGCAAAGCTATTTTAATAAGGTGCCTTTCCTGCACTGTTGTTCACCCACTTCTRTGTTGTGCCAGATGATTATTTGTAGGGTTGCACTACAAACCAGACYCAGATTTTGRGTTTATTTTATTTGGTTTGKTTTTGTTTGGTTTCCAAATCAAATCACTTCAGTACACTTTTGTTCAGTGTATGGTTGCATCAGCACAAGTGGGGAGGGAAGACTGCACAAAAGAAGCAAATATAATAAAAAAAAACATGAGGAGCTCTTAAAACTGCATTTATCATCACATTACATGTTTCTATATCTCTGCTTTCATTTTTGCAGGGTGAAGGTGTGCAGTGCCWCTGTTCTGATGTGACAGCACCTTCTTAGGAGTTTTCTAATGAAAGAGAAAGGGGAATTGTCAGRAAAAAAATCCAGTATCTGCCGCTTCCCAAATAGTTTACGGAAACAAAGCAGTTTGAGCATCTTCAAATGAAATATTCCTCRTTGTCTGTCAGGTTATGGAAGGGGGCTGCTGAGGATGAAAGTAATAGCATGTGTATGGTAGATAAGGATGTGCAATGTGCATGCGGGCTTACCTGTTCTGGCACCAGGAGTTTGGTAGTCTGAGCTGTAAGTGGCTCAGGGTCACTTACAGTTTTATATATCTGTATGTATATATATAAAAAATATAAATATATATTGATTAATTTGGAATTATTTTTTATTCTGTGGCCATGGAAATTTTAATTCAGCTTCATGGCCACATTTAAAGACTTATCAGTGTTAAGAAGGAGTAGTTACATTATGCATGAAACCATAGTTTGAAACCAGCAACTTCTAAACAAACTGTTAAATCAGAAACTTTTTATTTGCATCTCTCAGCACCTCAGGAACTTATAAACCAGGTTGTATTAAATTGATGAATACAATTTTGTAACGATAATTCAAGTCAGATTGTCCCATGATGGGATAAACCAAGTTGGGTGCATGCACAGCCATCTTTGAATGTCAGATGCTGTATGTTGTCCAGTCAGTTCACTGTAAACTGTTCAGGGTAAACCTGGAGCTAGATAAATCAAACCCAGTACACCAGAGAATGRCAAACACACTTAGAAAAACTTTATTTTCTTTACAGACAATTTACCATCAGGATAAAAACATGGTATTTGTCAAACTGCTGACAAATCTAGATCTAGATCCATTGTTCACAGTGACCACTTCACTTCTCCAGAATGGCAAGGTTTTGGATTTAATCTTCTTCAGCACCAGTATATGATAAATTGTAACTTGGTCACAAAACGTGTGTGGTCATAAAGCACCTTAAAGCAGGGATGTGTACACAAATAAGTGGATTAGYTTTTTACATACCAGGAACAAAAAGGACACTGAATCCTCAAAATTAAATTTATTTGAAAAGCAAACTCAAATGAAGACAGCACTTCTAATCTACTAAAGATGTAAATGGCTGCTCACCTTGCAGAGTTCAAGGTAATATTACAAGGATAAGACCCAGTTCTGTATACTTTCAGTCACAGTGAAATTAAGGGCAGCTCCTGTGTTTGCAGCTTTGAATATCAAGTGAACACATAATAGCTTGTACACTGTACAAGCACAGTAAACTGCTTCTGGTGGGTATGTGGTTCTGGCCATATATTAGTCTGGAATGTTGCACTGGCAGAGCTTTAGCCCCCAAGAGCTGTATATTCCTGTCCCWCAGCCCATGCTAGCAGAAACCTGCAGTATTGATCTAGTTAACCCTTGCTAGAAAGCAGCCTAATGCTCTCACAACTAAGCCTACATACAGAACCTGATGTAGTTTCCATTTGCTTTGGTCCTGTGCAGCTGTGGAGGCCTTGATGCCCTTGCTCTGAGCTTGCAAGTCCCCAGATAGTCCTGGGATGTTACTGGCCTAATTGGCTGCAGAATTTGCAGCACAGGGCTGTRAGTTTGTGAGTCTTGAGGTGGCAGTGACAGATTGTATAGGTCTAAATAGCAGGCCTGGGCTTGGGGAGAATTCCTGCTGGATCTGGGGACAGCCAGAGTGTAGGAGATGGCGTAGCTGCTTGATGACTTCAGCTGCACCTGAGACTTGGTCTGGTTTCTGTATACTCTGGCTGCACCCAGCAGAGGAAACACTGGGCATGGGCTTTTACCCATCTGAACCTGGGCTTCAGGGTGACTCTGACATTTTCTGTCRTGTGTGTGCTGTCAGTGCAGAGCTTCGTGTCTGATTTCAGTCTTTGTTAGCTGTGGGGTGAAGGAACAGGGGACAGTGTCTCTCTTCCACATGGAGACACAACTCCATCATCTCGCTGTCCAGAGAAGTACATTTATGTTCAATCAAGGAAAGAACAGACCAAGGAAAGGGACTGTTCCCTCAAAGCTCAGATTGAAACTACTCTGGGCAAGATCTGAAAAGAGGAAAGGGRGAGAGCATGGCCATGGGTTCCTGCTTTGGTATTCTACCAGCTACATGATATTTGCTAGCTGCCACTTCATCCAGCAAAGACATCTCCCTGGGAAGAGCCGTTGTTACTCTAACTAACACATGCTGCAAAACTATTTTGTGATTAAAATTGGAAAGTGGGATTTGGAATGTCCTTTATGCAAAAATTAAGACTCTTTGTTTAAARTTATGAAGGAAACAGCAATAGAATAACTCCGTTTTCCATGAAAGAGCTGTTTTCATGAAAAACTTACAAGGAGCCTGTCTCAGTTACTTATGCATTTAAGGGAGAGACCAACAAGATGCCTTTTGTAATAGGCTGTGCACAAATTTGCTTCCAGCCAAACCTACATGTCTCAGTTACGAGCTTATATTTTCCTAGAATATGTGAGTCATTTTATCCTCCACTACATGGATTTTCAATTTTTTTGTAAGTATGTCATCTGAAAGGAATTTCATAGCCACATGTAAGAAACTGGTCTGATGACTCTGGTGACAAAATTAATGACCATGTATCTCATTTTCTGAAAGAATGCAGCTGTTAGTATATTCAGTCTGCACTTAAGCTAGCTAGGTTGTGTTAATATTCCATTGGTAAGGAGGAGGTGAAATCCATTTGAGTTTTGCATTTGCTTCCAAAAGCTGGATGGCAAAACAGTAATTTACAGAACTGCCAGGATATCAGCAACAGGTGAGTGGTGTGTGATGGTGTGTGGGGGAAGGAAGAGAGCATGGAAGCTGCAACTATTCCTCTACATCAGCTTGTGTGATTGAGGGCATAAAAATACTTGGATTACGTATTTGTATGACCTGAAAAATACTGCTTCTTAAGTATTTAGTCAGCTTWGCATTTCTCTGTTGTTTTGCTATTATTTTTGCTATTACTATTAAGAATACAGTAACATTTCAATATTGTAGTTATTATCGTTGTCTGTACGCCTTGCAGAACAGGCTTCCACTTTTTCAGCTGGAACTGATATTTGACATATTTTTTAAGTAAGAGAAATAGGACTTTTTGACTAGTTTTTCCTTTAGGAATTCTTAACAAAGCACCTTGCAGAAATTCAGAATATTTGGCTTTGAGTCTCTTGAACTAGCTGGAAGAGACCTGTAGCAGGGAAGAAGGCAGGCAGCGTGGCTTAGAGTTAGGACAGTTTGCCTAAGACTTGGGRATGTCATCACAGTTATCCCTCTTTTAACACATACACACCTCATATAAAACATGGTGCCTTAAGCTCTAAAACTACAYCTTTGAAGAAATATTCTGGGAAGCAGTGATGTGATTTTGGAGGTTTTGGGGGGTTTTGTTTAGCTATCCATAATAACAAACTACCTGTGTAATTCTTTTCCAAGGTCCTAATGTTTCAACATAACTTATGTCTCTCAGACTTTCAAAAAAAAAATAACCACAAAATTATTAAAATTATTAGGTTCAAAATTTCCAGASTGTTTACATATTTTTTCTTCAATTTTCCCATTAACCAAATCTGTCACAATGAGAAATTGTGAAGTACAGCCTTCTGGAGGCYATCAGTAAAGCCCAGTAAATCCTTCAGACTGGTTCACCACCTTTCCTATTTAGAACACAGGGAAATCAAGGGAAACAGAATGAAAMAATTAACACGTCATGTATGTCTGGTATATCCTTCTCTTATATAACCTTGGTTTTCACCCTCTTATATTTCAAAGACATCTACCATCAGCCTTTCATAATCAACAGTTTGCTGTAGAAACTGTAAAGGAGTGTTTCTCAGTAGAAGTCACCCAAGTGTKGTGCTGTTCTCCTTTACATGGTTTTTAGATGCCTGATATTCTCCTTAAAGGTCCAGTTTGTGCCCAGAAAAGCCCTCCCTGTGACCTCTCAGTCTGCAGTTACTTGTGCTCACAGATCAACAAAGCTGGATCATTAATTYTATATATCCACAGAAACTGTGCTTCTGCAGCAGTGCTGCCCTGCTTTTGTTTGGTGCTTCAGTTTACGGGTCAGAAGTGCATGGACTTAATATTTTATTTGTGCCTCTTCCATRCCAGAAAGGCAAGATAAGTGGACACTATCACTGTGGTAAAGGCTTTTCATCCTGCAAGGTGCTGAGAATTTGTGCCTCAGCTCCATAGGGGTCCCAGAATAATCTGGGGCACGTCTGTAGCCTATGGCCAATCCAAACTGACATTTGTATTGGCAAGAACAATACATAATCTGACATTTGTGTATAAAATGACTGTGTGAGGAAATAGTGGTTGCTGCTGCATTTTATGTGATCAGAATAGTATCTCTGAGCACTGGAGGAGTGTTGGGGCTGATACAAGCAGTTTTATGCATGTAGGGATCTGTCAGAATGAACAGATATATATATCTGTATATGTATATGTGCATTGCATGGCTGATCTCTCAATTATCTTGATTTTACATTACAGYACAGTCTAGGAAGACTCTAGATAGCGTGACTGGATGCTGTTGCAAAGACAGAGCTTCCAYTTAATGGAAGCAATTGAAAACTTAGATGATCTGCTTGGGGCTGTTGCAGTCTGTGRAAATCGTGATTTGTTTTATAAAGTAAAGCAGACTAGTTCCTCTTGGCAATTTTTTGGTGTCATATTCCAATTTATAGAAGATACATCAACCCTGTCACACAAGCACGTGTGTGGACATGAAGGTGCACACTGCTGTGTTTCACATATTGAACAGCAGCTAATTAAGCAGAGCACAGTGAAGCCTCCCACACAGATCATTTTCCTTTTGTATCTTATAACTTCTCCTATTGAGCTGAAGGATAGACACAGTTAGAAACTAGGTCTGCCTGTGACAAGCAGGATCCATTTTCATTTCAGCCACTTTGAGTTGATTTCAGTTCAAGGATGT
The DNA here is from genome assembly GCA_902810485.1 of Alauda arvensis. NCBI lineage: Eukaryota > Metazoa > Chordata > Aves > Passeriformes > Alaudidae > Alauda > Alauda arvensis. The sequence goes on from CADDXX010000037.1 coordinate 2,564,834, forward strand.
ATAAGCTACATCCTTGTAGATGAAAAACAATTGCATCAGAAAGCAGTTTTAGGTAGAWTTTCTTAAATGCTGCAGGAAAAATGGTTAATTTTGATAGAGCATGTCAAGGGGAAAGGGATGAGGAACAGTTAGTATGCTGTGGTGTGGCCCTCCTTTGGTGCTGACCTAAGAGCAATAATATGAAGCAGGTCATCTCTTCTGATGCATTATTGGATGTCCCTAGTTGATTCCAGAAAGTCTTGGACAGTGTCTGTGGGCAGCTGCTGGGAGATAATTGTCCTATACATGAGATCTTTAAGAAAAAACGACTGCAGACAACATTTTGTTTCATGATAGCAAGATTTGGTGTCTGCGCCTGCACTGGGCAGGCTCCAGGATCCTTTACTTGCTTGAAATTAGCAGCCTAAATCACTCAATTTTGTAGTCAGCTAAATAGCTAAAGACCTGTCAGTATCAAGACACTCAGGAGGCATCTCTGCTTTTTCTGCTGACGCACTAAGATTGCACTTTTGGAGAAGCTATTCCATGTTGCAGTGTAGATGACTTCTGTGCCCTGCCTAGGCTGGGATTGGTGGGTAAAAGGCAGGCTGTGCTTCGGCGTAAACTGAATTTCTCTTGTTGCTGGAGTTCGGTGGAAATGTCTTGGACAGAGCATGGGCTGTTCTCCCACTCTCTGAGATGGGTCTCAAGGGCTGTGGATAGGAACCTGTGGTTACAGGAGATCAAGGAACTCTTCTCCGRTGAGGACTACTGATTATGTGACAAGACCCAAACCAATTTTCACTGAATTTCCACTCTTTCCAAGCTGGTTATTTAAATTTGCTCAAAACTAAACTTCTACCTCYTAAAATACTGGTTTTAAGAGGGTAGACTGGCATCACCACAGGCAAYAAGCTGACATCTCTATTCTTCTCTTAAGTAACCTGAATAAAGAGCCACTTGCCCGGTGCTGCCCTGTCCTGACTTGACCCTGACCTTACAAACTGCTTTTATTATCAGTGCTTAAGGGAGTGCATTGGCTTCTCTCTTTTCAGTTGCTACTAGTAGTTTGAAAGCTTCATTCCAAGTTCATGTGGCTAAACTAAGGTAAACATCTCTATGTTCAAACACATACCTTGTTCTTAAGAGCACATTTTCTGGAAGAGTTGCTGCCAAGCCACAGTGGTCACTAGCTGGTGCTTCAGAGGAAAACCAGTTTTTACCTTGGCTGTTAAACATCCTTACAAAYTCTTTAAGGAGAATTGCTAATTAATTATGATGGCTTTTGTTATTTGGTAATACTGGCTAGACAACAAAGCCTTATCAGACTCTCTGTGTYTTATGCTGTGTACATTTCACATTGAAGCTCTAGAAAAGCAATGAGTAATTTCTCTGCATGGCCACTGGCCCTGCACAGCTGCTGTATTACAGACAAAGGTTGTGAAATGGAAAATGAGGGGAGGAAGTAAATTTGTCTAAATTGAAAGGAAAAAATAAGAAACAAAATAATTATTAATATTATTTTAATAGTATTTTCAGAGCATGCTCTGTCACTGGAATGTATCTCTCTTCAGGGCAGCTTCCCTACCTGATTAGCCAACTACAAACCTTCAGCTTGAATAGCTGATATCCTCTATCAAATCTTYACCTCATCCTCAGACATTGGTAGTGTAAGGGTTAAATTTAGTAGCTCAGAATTGAAATTATGGGAATGATTTCTAAACTGTATCGGGTGGGGGTGATGGTGGCTAGAACAAGCAAGTAGGAGAAACAGGCCTGGACCTGCAGAACAGCCAGGCCTTGGGAGTGAGTGCTAGCCCTGTTACAGTGATTGTCCCAACCCAATCAAGCATAATCTTCACCAAATCAAGTATAGTCTTCCCTAAATCAAGCAAAACTGCACCTGTGTGGGAATGAGAAATAGAATAGAACAATATACGTTTAATAATTAATGTAGGGGAGGGGGGTAGATGGGGTTATAAGCTACCGATTCAGTTGTATCGTCAAAGGGGTCTGGGGTCTCACCCCTGGGCTTCCGCGCACTTCAATAAAACACCTTCATATACAATCAGTTCTGATTGTGTGTGTATCCCAACGCTAACAACATCAGAGAGKTATTGAAGATCTTGGTTTGGAAGGAGGGGAGAGAGCCTTGTTCTAGTGGCTTTCAAGTAATTCATCAGCAAAACACACTTACGATTCTTTTCCTTTTTTCWAACTGCAGATTTTTGGTTTGGTCTGTTTCCTTCCAAAAGTTTGAGTTGTTTACTTTGGGGATTATGTCTTTTATGAAAATAACCAGGCTTCCAAAYGCAGACTGTCAAGCTTGCCAAGTTACTAGCACACAGGTTGCCAGAGGAGTTTTGCTTCCCGTATTGTCTGTAAGTAAAACAACAGTGTGGAGGCTTTGATTTTTTTCATGTCCTCAGCTCACCTGCTGTATTTTGCTGAGGAAATGTGAGGCAGTGCAATACAGAAGAGGAGRATTTTTTTGTCTTTCCCTTTTGTGACCTTCTCATGGGGACAACAGCAAAGTGCATGGGCACTTAAGAGCATGTCTTTGGTGGGTACAGGGAATTACATGTCCTAGRTAGATGAAATCCCAGGAGGGATCTTGACTGGGCCARAAGTCATTGTGGTCATATRGGAAAGGAAAGCCCAARTGTTTGTGACAGTTAAGGCCACACRACCAYGGGAATCAGGCTAATACAAAATTGTTTGGGTCCAGCTATTAYGCGTTTGCATGATACCTTTTAATTCTGGGGATGATGACTTTCCTTCATTGCTATCCTGAGAACAGTAGGACCTCCCTTGGAATTGTCTTTAAGTAATTCCTAGCAAAATATGTGTCAAACCAGTTAGTTTCTAATGTGCTTGCTACAGCAAGATAACCCAGAATACCAGGAAATAACAGAAAAAATCTCCAAAAAGAAAGGAGCAAAAGACAGGCAAGATTTTAAACTCTCAAAAGTAAGATAATGTTAGGARTTGTTCTGCTTTTTATCCTTATGGTCAGCTCACTCTAGCACTTCCAGTTTTAGTGGCCTTTGTCCCTAAAACCTTGCTATTGGCTTGTGTTGCCAGAGCTGCCTTCCTGCGGCACTTTCTTATGGAGGCAGTGGRTGCGTCTTGARAAATATWTGTTCACCCTCCACAAAAAAAMCAGTYAAAAAGAACAAARTAAAACTTGGCCAACACCTGTGRYCTTTTAGAGGGCATGTCTTTAAATGCTTGTAATGGTTTGTGGGTTAACAAATCCCTCTATAACACAAAAGTAAACAGGAGTCAACAATGGTGGTTTCCAYTGTGTTGAATCAAAGCTCAGGCAGGCATGGGCATGTCACAGATGCCCTGCACTTGGTCATCTGATACACAGGTGACCCGGTCCACGAGTGCCGATGTGTGGGACGTTGTGCTGAACTGTGCTCGGTCCATAGCTCTGCAGTGGCACTCAGCAACAGGTGTTGGCTGCAGCCGCCTTTGGAAAGATGTCAGGTCAGGCTGGAGCCTGGATTTAGCTCATTTATTAYGAGGACTTTTGTCAACTGCCTCGGATCATTTCAGACTGCATTGTGATTGTTAGTGGATGAGGTTGCAAATGTAATTCATGAAAATTTGATTAAACTGATCAAGCACAGCACGAAGCTTTCRCTAGAATGTATTGCATCTATGAGCTCCCCCTAAACATTAAAAGGAACCGACTTAGTGACTCATCTTTTCATGTATCATATCATCCATCAGATAACAACATTTGCAGAAGCACAGGAAGAGGAGAGATTGTTTTGATGTGTTCTGCAGCATGCAGCATAGATCTGCTTTCTCTTTTTCTCTGGTCTCTTCCCTGTCTCCAAGTCTGTCTCTGTGTCTCTCTCTTTTCCAATTTATCTGGATTAAACAAGTCTCTGATTATTCTTTATGCCACTGCAAATAAAGTCATTTTCAGAAACAGATGTCGAAAGAGCCCAGTGAAATAATCCTGGAGGCAGATGCAGTCTTCCATAAGCTGCCAAGTGCATGGTGCAATCAAAGTGATGAAACAAAATGGAACAGGCTGCAGAAAAAGTAATTAAATTATAGTTCCATTGTAGAAGCACATTTTAAAATTACTGAGATTCAGTGCCCATAATACCGGTATTATAGTTGAAAGAATACTTGCCATGGGTCATGAGCATTTTTTTTAACARTTATTAATCATGCTTGACTGGAAAGACATGTGTAACCTACAACAAGCAGTGGCTGTAGTTGTGCCAAAGGAAGCTTTTGTTCCCTGAAGAGAATTGTATCAAAGGCCAGTGTGTCCTATTATTACGTGTGCAATAGCAACGTGCAGAATCTGAAACGGGCTTTTCAGATTTCAATACAGAGCACTGGAGGGGAAAAAAGAAAACAAGTATTGTATTTCTTCATATACTATATGACCTCCTTTTTCTCTTACCAAGTTAACTTACTTATTGACTAAATAATGCCAAAAGTTTTCTAAAATATYCCTCCCCAACTTCAATAAAAATAATTCCAGTGCTCTAGTATAAATGAAAAAAACACAGAAATGYACAAAGACTGGAGATTAATAAGACTTCATGAGTTAATTCACCTCTGTTTTCTTTACATCAGRCTAGACAGTGGCTAATATACACCTGCATCTTTCTGTCAGTTTTAGTAAGCAGGTTTTTTCTGTTCTCCTCTCAATGAACTCCTTTTATTTTTCCATTTTCTTTTTTTGTTTGTTTGTTTGTGATCATTTGGAGTTTAGGATTGAATTGGATTGGATTGGATTGGATTTTTTGTGTTGCTATGGTTATGGATTGTCTAGTGCAAATATAAAATAGGRGTTGGTTGTGAGGACATAGTTGCTTCCTATTCCCCTGTTTCGAAGTACAAGTTTTAAACCTTTAATTTGTAGCCTGGGTCATCCCTAGGTCTTTTGTATTGTCAGGGCYTTCCAGATGTGACTCATTTTTAAGAACTGGGTTTTTCAGTTGTTGTATTTGTATTGTAAATGTATTGCTTATATTGTAGATGTATTGTCACTTTTGTATTTGCTGTGTTACTTTTTGGGTTATTATCTTTCTCCTCCTATTTGAGCTCTTCTCTTTTTAGTGTCTGYAGTCCATCAAAGTGACATTCATTGATGTGATGCTAGTACCCTCTTTCAGTTATTGGTGTAGACACTACCAAACTTCAGTAATGGGTTTTCTTTTTGTTTGTTGGTTTGGTTTGGTTTTTTATTTTAGAGGGGCCTATTTATTTTTTTCTTTAGTAGGAACCCATTCCTGGGTGTATATCCATGGTATATGTCTGGCATTTCTGCAATAAGTCAGCAATTACCTTCTCTTGGTCTTTGCTGTTTTCTTTTGAATGAAATAATGGATCACTTTGTGGTCCCAAACCAAAGGTGGGACGGTAAGAGCACCATCAAATCATATTAGCAAAGGTCCTGTCTTGTTTTCATAAAGAACATAGAGCACCAAATTACACATCTGGCTGTGTCCATGAAAATGGTGGYGGGATTATGTATGAGTCACAAAGCTACTGGAGCAGCTTTGGAAAAAAAAAAAAAAAGGAATGTTGCCCTGTGTCTGCTTAAAGCACCTCTTGTTGGGAATTTCTCTGAATCCGGGAGCTTTGAAAGTGGTTGTATTAGTTCACTTTCAGAGTCCCCTCCTTCCACTTTGCTCACTCAAGATTATCACTGGGAGAAGARGCTCCCCGTGGCCTGAAGTGGAACCTTGCACCTGCTTCCTCTGTGTCTCAGTGAAACTTGTGTGAACCTGACACTTTGACACTCTCTATCTCTTAAAAATGCTTAAGGTGTTGGGGAAGCTTGTATACATTCATGGGGTGGTAGGCAGGTACATGTGCATGCATGTGTTTTATGGAAAGAGACTGAAGGGTAGACAAAAAGACACTTTATGAAGCGCTGTTTCAGCTGAGCAACATGGTGAAACAAATGAGTTGTTTATTCAAAAATAGGCTCTTTCCTTTCTAAAGGTTCCACAGAAGTAAGGAGTGGACAGCTAGAGCCAAATGCAGTCCTAGAGCAAGATATAGTGGCTTTCTTTACAACTGGCACTTTGAAGTCACTAAAAAACTATTTGATGTTTTGCTTTGGTTTTGAATACTTTGTTAATGAGACTGGCAGTTAAAAAGACTGGCTTTTGCGTTTTAAAGATTCTCTTGTTTAAATCAGTGACAAAAATATTGATTTAAGTGGCTTAAATCTTGGGATGTGTTTGGCTTTTTACTCTGAGTATTGACTGCCCATAAAAGAGCCATTTATTGCGGGCTGAGTTTGGGGTTTTTTTGATTGGTTGGTGTTTTTTTGTTAAATCTTTTTTCAGATGAGGCTCTGGAACTTACTAGATTTTTTTACCTACTCCATAGGTAAAAATTTCACAGTGAAATCTGTATAATGCTTTATGTTTTCACTAACTCTCCATGGTTGAGAACTTAAATATTCATGTTGTGGCTTTTGAAAGCAACAATTCCAACACTCCGGCAGGATTGCAACATTGCTTTTTGTTTTCCCTTTCTATCCCCATGAACGATGGAAGTCCTTGCAGCGCTCAGCCACGTTTGCAGCTGTTACAGCTGTGCTGCTGCTGGACTGGTTTCTGAGACAATTCCATCTCTGCCTCAAGCAAGCACAAGTGTGGYGTCCCAGGAGGGAGCCTGTGACTCACACTCCAGAGGCTGGTACCCATCCCCTTGTGACTCCAAGGATTGGAGCTCATCCTCTTCCCTTTCTGAGAGGCTGTGTGAATTTCCCTTTCTTTAAATAAGTACTTATTTTATTCATCTGGGAAGCTTGAATGGATTTTCAAATCACAGCCTTGTAAATAACATAATTAAGGTRGCGACAAAAGTGAGATTTTTGCTTGTTTGTGTCAGAGGTTCAATTATATCAATRTATGATATTTGTATGTTTAATTAAGTGGAATGTATCATCATTATTATTAGTCTCATTTCACTGACCATCAACCATATCTGTGATTTGAGCGAAACAACTGACTGATGTTTATCAAGCCAGATATGTCTAGAAAACATTTAATTTGCAAATAGATTGGACAAAGATACATTCTAGGACAGATATCATTTCAACACCAATGGAAATATAAAATCCTAAATGTATTTAAATATCTGTGCCCAGTGGAAACATACTTGATGGGTTAATGTTTCSTATTAAAGAAGCTTCTGTATTTCCTTGACTGTTCTTCTGGTTTGGGGAATTTTTCCCTTTGATCAGTGAGAAGCTGTCTGTACTCCTATATGTACTGGAAAAGAAAATTACAGATCTCTATGTCTGTGCGACTGTTTTTACAGAAGATAAAAAATCTCATTTAGGAAATCATTCTATTCTTAATATTTGCTTATTAGATTACACCCCAGCAATGTGGTGCATAACGTTTTAAAATTTGTCCACATCTGTCATATAAAAAAATGCCTCACTTGCTTCTCAGCATTTAACTATATTCTGTGCATATATGCATACCATGTTGACATGTATCTTTTTTTTTAATGTATGTACATAAATTTTGCTTTAAATATAATTGGAAATAGACTGTGTGAACTATTTCTCTGTTCTCTTACACATTTTAAAAAATGTGAAAGAGAACATCTGCTTAGACTTGACTCTCTTATTGCAAGTAAATTTATTTTTAAATCAACAAGCAAAGCTGTTGCTTTATTTGCTTTAAATTATATTAAGGTAAATTTTCAATTTAAACACTATTCCAGAATGAAATTATTTATTGAAKAAATTTTGAAGTAATGCATTTGACTTTAAGGGACAGGGATCATTTAACAAATATACAAATATATTCACAATGTTTAGGTCATCAGAACGTAGGGTTTTTCCAGGAATAGGTGGACCAAAAATCTCTTCTTATGTGGTGGGCTGTTCTTGTATCTCTGTGCTGGACAGACCACAATGCTACTTCTGATGGCAATCTGTTCCATTTTTTTCTCACCTTCCCAGTGACTTATATGTACATTTCTTTATTAGATTTATTGTCTCACACCACTTAGAATGATTATTCCAAGTTAGCTGGAGTGTCTGTTTCTTAGTCAAAYGTAAGCAAGTAAGGCAAAATTTCCATTTGAAACAAGCAACAAAGAATCCTAAAGGCCTGAAAAATGTGGTGCTTTACTTGAGGCTTTGGAGCCACAGGATAAAGTGGCAGTTAAAGCTGATTTTATGCTTAAAACTATGATTAGAGCTTTAGAGTCTTTGGTAAATAACCRGTCTGCCATATGCATAAATTTTCTTCCCTGGTGCTGCAGAGTGGCAGGTTTGTGATGAAGCTTTTCATTGCTGCCATTGGGAAAGGAAAGAAAGCACCTTCTGCTCTGTCCTCCTGCTTATCCTCGAATCCTCTTGGAGAGTATTTGTACAGAGTAATTTATAGTGGGCTGCCACAGCCTTCTTGTGGAAGCATTTATGATGCATTAGTCCAACACGTCAGCTTCTACTGCAGGGGCTTTTATCTGCCTGGCTTTTGCACATGTGCAGAAGTGCTGGTTGGCCACTGGGGTTGTGCAGAGTATTGGCATGCTCGCTCCATTGCTTGTCTTGTAGCTCATGGGGAATTGGAAGGATGCTCTCTGYGTTTCTGCCAGGGTAATTCTTTCCGGAATAATCGCAGAAAGAAGGGGAAAAAATTAGAAAGATGGAAGATACATTTGGCAAAAGAATCACTGTGTTTTCCATGGCCTGGAAATTATTTCCTTCTGACAGATCCCAGATCTGTTTGGCATTTGCTGAATYCCATTATGTAGCTTTTCTAGATTTCCTGATACTTCATTTCCAGACATTTGATAGCATTTATTACCTGTTCGGTGATGTGATGCTTTCTAGCAGGATAACTTTAGATATTCTGGCATTCTGTAGCTGTCTATTCACACACAGAACAATATTTTGACATTAACTTCTGTTAAATAAGTAATTTGCCATTAAATGTTGATAGTAGAAAATTTGTGAACAAGACAATAGTCTTTATTGTGCTTCTATGATTTTTCCTCCTATAATAAATTCTTAACATCATATTGTTTATTCAAAAGGCTTTACAAAAAATCATTATTGGTAGAAGAGTCAATAMATGTTTTGCTGTTTACTTCCTTTAATAAATCAAAAAGGGAACAAAAACCAGTGTAATTGCCTAAAGCTTATGCTTATTGACTTGTGTGAGGAAAAGTGGTCCATTTTAAAAGCAGGACTCACATACATCAAGTTCAGTAGCTAAACATTCATCAGTTGAGAATAGCAAAAAAATAAGTCTCTAATCTTTTGCTGTTCTCTTCAAAGATTATTTGACATCGAGTGATCTTCAGCAAACGAGATGTCAGCTGTATGGAGTCAGGGCATTTCTCGTTTCAGGGAGAACACAAAGGCAGCTGCAGGGATAACACAAGGCAGCTTCTTCTATAGATGGGATAGGTTCTTCCTCAGGCAAAACACCATTAAACATATCAAGGAAATGTCGCTTCACATACTTCATAGAATTGCATTCAAAAGTCAGCATTCCTGGAGTCTTGCCAGTTTTTAGATTTGCAATTGCCTATAAAAGTTGTTCTGTTATTTTTTCATCCTGTTCTTTATCAGTTTCACATCTTTGGCAAAACTACTACTTCCAGCCATCTGTAGTAACTACAGTGCTTAACATATGACAGATAAAGAGATTTCTACAATAATTAGTAAAAGGAGCACTGGGCTTTCTAAGCTGTGTAACTGCCTTTTGTTAGTAGCCATCAGCTGGTGGAATAATGTGCTGCTCTTTAATCCCTATTGACTTTTGAGCTAATATTTTACCACTTTAAAAAAAACCCCACAAATATGTATTTTGTATATTTRTGTACTCAATTGCTGCTCTCTTAGTGGCCCATATTCAGTTTTCTTTTATTAGTTGTTGTTTACATCTCCTTGAGCATGTAGTTTATGAAATTCCTGAATCCTTCTCTCTAGTGCTTTTTWAAATTTCATTCTTGAGCTGTTCTTTTATCTTCTTTTACCTTTTTAGCAAAAGCCCATTGTGCCAGCTGACACATGCAGGCTTTGTTCTGGTAACACAGAACAAAGAATTAATTTTCTCATTTCTGGGTTTTTGGATTCACACCAACTATCCCCCTACTTAAAATGGGCCATGATWCAATGATTTAAGGGAGCCAGGATCTGCAGATCTTGTTCTCTTCATGAAAGAGTTAGAGATTAGCATTAAATCTATTTTGAGGATATAAATTATAAGGATGTGAATAAAATGTATAATCTTATTCCTTTGTGTAGAGTCCTCTCTAGTAATTTGGGAGATGGAAGTGATAAAGTAGAAAGGTTGATACTGCACCTGCTTCTTTAGCTATTGTTCATTAATCAGGTTCTCCTGTTGAGGCTTCTGTGTAAAACTGGAGTGCTCCAAAGCCTGATTTCTCCTTTTGCAAATAGTTATTATTGGGAGAGAAATCCTTTGAAGAGTTGTCATTATTGTTACTGTTATGTTATTGTGGGCTTCCTTTGAGCTTTTTGTTTTTAGTAACCTCACCACAATATGGTTTAGTAACAATGGATGTCTTTATCCTTCAGTTGACACAGAAACTGAAAAAGTTTATGTTTAGCAAATATCCACTTGTCTTCTTTTGCTTCAGCTGAGACTGTAAATATTGTCTGATCATTATCTCTTCTAATAATTTCTGTAAAAATGTTCCTTGAACCAAATGAATACAACCGCAGCTGAGCTGGTCTGGCTCTGTATTTCATTTGGAGTTGTGGTTGATGGTTTTTGGCTGGGGGGGAGATAACTTTTACCAGGTTTTTTTTTAGGTAATTACACTCTTTAGTCTTTTGACATCCAGAGATGTTATTTCCAAGTGAAAAGCCATAGATAATGACTTATCAAAAAGCTTGTAAGCAAAATAGTCATCTCCTCATTTGATAGCATGAACCTTTCTGTGGTGGGCAACTTAATTTTAAGCCTTACTGKATGGCCAAACGTGTCAACTCTACTGATAACATCATAGGTTCTTGTCCTGTGGTAATTTTCTTATGTTCCTTAGCCCTTCCTGTATTCCCTACAGTTTAAATGAAAGACTAAAATCGTGTCAGTAAGCATAAATCTGCCTCCAAAAAACTGTTCTCTGCTAAAAGCGCAGGTTGTTTCTTTTCATTGTGATCCCTGGCAGTGTTTCTTCCAGTTCCTGGGAGGTCTCCCTCCACCTGAAGTCTTCTGATCAAGAGGACTTAGCTACAGCCTTACCGCTTTTCATGATTTCCTGTGTTTCAGTTTTCTCTGTTCCTTTCTATTCACTCTTGCTATCCTCTTTTTTTTTTTCCTTTTCTTTTTGGTAATACTGTTTTTTGGAGTTCTTCCTGAATAGATGAAACTCTGAGCTATTTCCTCGTAACAGTGGTGTGTTTGTGTCCAGTTTCCAGTTCTTCGTAACTCATGATAAATCTCTTTGCTCATCTTTACATTACTCTGCTGATGTCTTGATGTCTTCATTTTCATGCCCTCATGTCTATGCCCCCATGCCCCATGGCTGGATATCTGCCTAGCTACGCCTCCTTTGGGATATTTCCGTGTATTATGAAAATGACATGTTTACTGTGAGAGACTGGACGTTCTCATGTTTCCCTTCCGGAAGCCTACAGATACACAGAAACTGTATGACTGAATTTAACCATCCTCATGTAAATTAGAAGTGCCTTCTCCTGAATGTCAATCACTGTCATTTCCCCCTACTTTTATTTTATTTTATTCTTAGAGTGGAACAGCTGGAATTTGTTCTTTTCAGTAGCATCAGTAGATTCTTCCTTGCTTTCTTCATAATTACATTTTTCAGCTGGTGATGATGAAGCATCATAATTAGGTTCAAGAGGTTTTGATGCCCAAACACAGAGAATGCTATGCTGGGTGCTCTGGCCAGTTTACTCTTTCCAACAGCTCAGATTTAACAACTGTAAAATCAAGATTTCACATAGCAGAGCAGGCTTCCTCCTTTAATATTTCCAGATGGTTTTTGATTTTTCTCACACTGTTCCCTGTATCAGCTATCTGAATTGTCCCTGCCATTCTCCTTCTCTCTGCATCTCTTTGCTTTCCAGCACACCTCTGTGACTGTGCAGCTCTGCCCCACCTCACCCTGTGCACAATCTCTTCCTCTCCCTTCTCCCTTGCATCCCTCTGGATCTTAGGGATGAGTAGCTCTCTTGGCAAATTCACAGATGTCAAATAATTTATTTGGGYTTTAAGCTCAGAGATCAATTGTCTGATCAATTGTCTGCCTTGGTACTATGTTGATTTTATTCATCTTTGGCATCCCTGCCTGCTGCTTTCTTATCCTGCATGCCTGAAGTGGWTGCTTTAACATGCATATCTTTTTTAAAGCACTGTGCAGCCATATTCGCAGCAGTGGCCTGCTTATTTCTTGAAGGGAATTAGTAGGCTTGAGGGGTGGGARGAAAGGGGGTCATGAGGTTGACTTTCCATGTCTCAGGCTGCAGGCAGCCATCTCATACTATCCCCTCAGCCATGAGGATTCCTAACCTCCATGTGTGTGCATGTGTGGGGGTTGTGACACAGCCCTTCAGCTGTATAGTTCATCTTGTAGCWTTTATTAATTCACTGAATTCCCTAAGGAACTGTGTTGGAGTTTTGTAGTAGTCCAATGAATACGTGTCTTAGCTGCTTGTTGTTTTATTCTCCTAATCTACCCACAATTACAGAAAAGCCATGTTAAAAAATTGTATGCAATAACTATTGAGCATATAGCACATGTGGTTTATGACAGCTTGGGATAGCTAATATTAAAAATGTATAGAAATGTGTACTTACAGATAAAAGGCATTTGCATATGACTCCACATCCATTTTGTTGAACTTTTAAAAAGGCTGTGGTTTTTAAAATGCATTTAGATGTCTTTTTCTACCTGAAGAAAAATGATAAACAGCAGTGGAAATGTCCACAGGACAATGGAAAAGCCCCAGAGGAAGCAAAGATCTGCAGTTTGCTGGGAGCTAGCTGATGTGAGCTATTTTCCTTTGTTCTGTGGGCATGATATTTTTTGCTTGTTACCTGGAGCTGCAGAGGCCCAGATCTTGGACTTTGTGCATCCTGGTCCAGAGTCCCAAGGCCAGGAAGAGGATGTTGTCCAGCTGTCCTCCTGTGGCTGTCAGCTCTGCTGAAGGCAGGCTAAAATGCAAATGCCCTCACTCCTAGCATTTGGCCATGCCACTGACTGTGCCTCCCTGCACAGTGCTCTCTGCTCGCCTGGGGGGTCCCCTGACTTTCCTCTGGTATTGGCAGAAGTGTGAAACACTGATTTTTTTTTTTCAGTCTGAGACTCACCTCTCCCAGCCCACAGGGTAGCCATGGGACCTCCCCTCAYAGAGCTTGAGAAAGGAAAGGCTTCTGTGTTCAGCCTCCTGTTTGCTGGCAGAGAGGCACACACAAGGCAGGAGCATACTAAATTGTTCAAAGTGCTGACTTTGCARAGGAGAGGGAAATTATTTTACCAATTAAATATTCACGATGTGCTTGTATATGACAGCAGTAGGWTGTCTTGCAGTCTGGTAGGAAGCTCTGTGGAGGGAACGATTGTCTTCCTTGTGCCTGACATCTGCATGCACATAGAGATCAGCATGTTTGCAATGTTGTCTGCAGAAAAATTTGCTTTAATAAGTTAAAAGTAATGAAGTACAACAATACATTTTAYTTTAATCTGCTTTTAAAACCAAAACAGTCAGGTCATTATCAGTGCTGTAGGTTTACTTTGTAAAGCTGTAAATGTTTTTTACCTAGAATACTTGCACTCTCAGGACAACTGAGGCAGATGTGAATGATCTGGCATAGTAAAAAGTCTTCTCTCTTCTTGGTGCATGTATAGGTTTTAAATATTCTTCCTTAGCATGTAAGACTGTCTTTCTGAATTAATTCCTTTTGTATCTCTCACAGCTGCCTAACTCCTTGCAGGCACACACACTCCCAGCCCTCCCCCAGACATCTGTTCTGATTCTCAGTGCCAGAGTTTAAGCTTGTTGGGAGGAGGGACAGTGACAAAATCCTTCATAAAATCAGATAGCAGTGGGGTTTTTTAACAATATTTGTGGCAGAATATAATTTCTAACCTCTGGGTTTTAAAAAAAAACTCAAAAGATGTTAGCCTTTACTACTGATTTTTTTCGGGTTTTATCTGGAAAAGGTTGGGCTTGGTGGAGATTGGTTTGTTGTTGGGGTAAAGACTTTCCTCCGTAATTTTTTTTCCAAAGTGATGCTGTAGGATCCCAGTAGTAAAAGGCAACTGTAAACTTGTTTCTAGTCTGGGATTATTTTTCCCACTTGGGAATACATCTCATTAGAARCACAACTGTACCTTCATCACTGAATTTTGATCCACAGAAGTCTTACATATGTTGCTTCTACTTGAAACACAGCTGTTCCTGGAATCTTCCAAGCGTGTCCTAAAGCTGCCATCAGTKTCTAGAGGTCTCAAATGGCCACTGTTGTTCCTGTACAATCCAGAATGCTGAGGTCTAGGCTACTGTTTATGTACCAAAGTGTTCCTATTTGGCATTTTGGGTTTYGTTGGGTTATCTTTGAGAGATTAAAAAATGCTGGGCTCTCAGAGCCAGGACATTTCCCTCAGCAAGGAGTAAGTGACCATTCCCTTTCTCAGTCTGGGACAACCACAGTCACCTCCTCTGCTCCACGTTCTGAACTTGTCAGAAGGGGCTGTCATGGTCATCCAGTTGCAGGTTTTCCCCTGAGTCCTGGTCTCATCTTAAAGGAGTATATGATACCCTTCTCTGCCATTCCCTGAGATCTGCCTTGGAACATTTTCCTGTCACCTTCTTGCACTCATGGTGCATCAGGGACATGGCCAGGCTGCTTCTCTTTYCTGCCTTTTCACCCAGGCACCTGGCTTCTTGTCTCCCTTTCTCCAACAAGATAGGGAATGTGTAGTGTAAGTGATAAGCCTGGAAATGTGACATAAGTGRATTTATATCAGTGGCTGTTGACTGGGTGGTGGAGTGCATGGTATTAAATACCCTGAGYCCATGCTGGGTTAGGGGAAATCAGGAAGGTGGAATGAAGATTTTAAGCTGCTCTTTCTCACTCTTTCTTTTCATCTCTCATTAGGCATGTCTGCCACTTACTCTTGCAGTCACTGAAGGCACAGGGAACTCTCTGTGGCCCTAGTWTTCCTGCAGAGGCTTGAGAGAAAACTCTTCCAGTGTATTTCCCAGGGGCAAAAACATGAGGGGTGGCTTGGCCACTCACAGGTCCTGGCTGAAATGAGAAGTTTCAGCTTCAGAGGAGTGACTTGGTACRATGGTCTTCAGATAATACACACAGGGCAAAAACGAGGGGAAATTTCTGTGAGCAAATTTAAGCCACATAGAGTGAAGAATGCTTTTCCACACTARTATTAAATTTGTGAGACCACCACTTTTGGAGACCAGATGTGTGGATTCAGGGAGGCACTAGACAAATTCATGGAGCTGTCCACCAATGGCTGTGGAAARTGCAGGCCTGGAGGCAGTCTCCCAGAGTGCTGTGAATCTCTAATTGCTGGCAGCTCAACAAGTCCAGCAGGAATCACTCCACACGTTTCTTGTGCTCTTTCTTTAAGAATTACTGTTGACTTCTCTCACACATAACATGTTCAGCCAATGTAGGCTTCACTTTGATGTAGTAAAGTGCTTAGTGGCTCTTAGGATAGAGCTTAATCAAGTGGTGAAACAGCCTCATGATACTTCCTCCAGAGTTTTTAGGAGGATGATCCCRTTGGTCTTTCCAATTGTTTAGTTCCATGCCTGAGCAATCTTGGCAAGGGGAGAGCAGCCTACCACAAAAGTGAAACACTGCTGTACACTCCAAAAAATAAAATGGGTTTCCCTAGGAGTGCTCATTAGCCAGTGCCCTATTTATATATAGTGCAAGGCAAAGTTTTGGGAAGATGAAAAGCTAATAGGATTGTTGCAGAGGATGGGTAACAAAAAGGGATGGTTACTGAGAGGCATCATGTCTAAGGGTTTTATGCTCTGTAAGGTAAGCCTGAAAAGGACAAAACTAAATAAGGAGTCACTAAGCCTTTTCTACTACACAATTTGCCTGCCCTTGGTAAGATTCCTTCCTGCCCACGTTTTTTGTTTGTGCTGATAAATGTCCTTGCATTAATAAACTCATAATGCAGCTTGTTTATTCCTTCAAAGCCAACCCTTTCAGCTTTCATTAGCATTTTAGGATATTTATGGCTCTGTAAATGATGGAAAATCTGCAMTTTGTTATTAGGAATTAAGAAAAATCTTCCTTCCACTTAGGGYTGAAGCTCAGCTTTGGCCTTTGAGGGACTGAGCCACCTCCGGGCCTCATAGACAAAAACAAAGTCAGACAGTGCCCAGATTTACAACAGCAAGTGGCTTGTAGTTATTCAKATGTCTTTGATAATGTGTCATCCACTGTTGCTGGCAGGGATCAGTGTTTAGGCTCAGAATTAATTTCTCTCTAGCTGGAGAGAAAACAAAAATATCTCTTTTGCAAGAGCAAAAAGAGAAAGCAGTAGTAACAAGGAGAGAAATAAAAACATCACCAGGCATATGTAAAAAAATGTAAGTATAGATATGTGTATATAGCACATACACACTGCAGAGGTTAACRAAGTGCTCTTCAAAAGAAAATGCTGTATTTCACTCTGCTTTGCTCTGTACTTTCAACTTTCAAATACAGGAAGTTAAGAAAATTTTAAAGGTTTCAAAAGAGAGTTTATCTTGTAGTTGATGAAGGGCTAAAGAGTTGGATGGGGTGGGATAATAATCAAAGGAGCCTTTTCAGTACTAAACTGTAGCCCAGAAAATCAAAGGAAGGAATGTTAATTGGTTTGTACAACATGATATTCTCAGTTCAGAGTAGCTTCAGCCACTCAATGGTACTTTTTTCTTTTTTTTCTTTCTCTCTCTCTGTAGGTTGATTAAGTGAATAGAAGAAAAAAGTAAAAGAAAAACGAAGCTACTTTCAAGTATTGGAGCTACAAGGCCAGGATGAACACAAGGGACGGAAAAGTGTCTGAAGGAGGTCTCAATGTCACTCTTACCATTCGCCTTCTCATGCATGGCAAGGTGAAGCATTTCCTGTTGCCTGTGTGTTGACTGTGTGTGCAGCTACCAGCAGAGCCTGGCAGTAACGTTGACAGAGGGTCTGCTCCTCCTCCACCTTGAGTCACAAGCACCATTGTCACAGCCAAAAAATCAGCCCCTGCCTTTCAGGGAATCCTGCTGAAGCTCGCCCTGCAGCCCTGAGCTCCTTGAAACAAACCCTGCCTGAAACGAACCCGTTTTGAGCGGATCCAGCGGAAAAAAAAAGGAGTTCTCCCATTGATAGTGAGCCAAATTGGGCAGACCCTTGCAGGAGGCTGACCYGCATACAGCTCGCCTTTCTCAGCACTTGCTGCGGTTTGCAGGGATTTTTTAGGATACCAGAACATTGGCTTGTGTGAAATAATTGTCAGAGTTACTGTCTATTTCTRTTGAATGCAAATGGGGTAGAGTTCTTCAATATTCCGGTGTAACATCTCATCAGAGTGAGCCCCCAGATATGCCAGGGATTTGACCAGGTCCCTGTGGGTTTGAGTTGGAAGGTTGACTCTCACCTCCCTTCTGTCCAGTGCAGCACTTAAATCATGCAGATAACTGGGAAATCCGTGCCATAGACCAAGTGCCAGTTCAGTATTGTCAGACTTAACAGGCTGGTCACTGCTTATTTCACATCAACAGGTCATAAAGTGGGCTTTTAATTAAAAAACACATTTCCTAGGTTTGTTTGCRTTGTTTGCATCAGGCAACTCCAGGCATTTTTAGGCTTAATGAATAAATGTTATAGAAAGAAGGTGGTTTAGACTCTTCCTTAACTGGGAACAGTGAATATATAATGTATATTATTCTGGAGATACAATTTGTATATATAAATCTAAAAAAAAAGTATTTTTACTCCTAGAGTTTATTTTATAACTAMAATACTTTTACATTTTAAAAATGTATTTTAAAATAGCAGATGTTTTCAACCTAATGGCATGAACACACATATGATATACCCATAGCACAAATAGGACACTAAGGTATCTCCCATTCTATTTTACTTATGGAGAAGTGTGAGGGGCTACAGCTTAAGTTTGCAAATTAAAAACCTCAGAAATTAGGTTATGTCAGGTCAAATTATGTTTTTTCTCWGAGATGATCTAACCATTTTGTTTGATTTTTTCCCCCTGAAATATTCAGCTTCAGGCAGGCATCTGGTGTGTAAATCTGCATCTTAAATAGGGATCTGTCAAACAAATTTAATAACACTCTCTCTTACAAAACCCACCTAAAATCTGTACGTGTCTGTGCTCAAAATTAGGTCTTCAGGGTTGATTCTGCTGGGTTCTGGTCTCAATCCATGAAAGCATTTGAACACATACTTATCCCAGTGGGTATAAACAGCCCTACTRGTGGCAGTCAAATTCCTGTGTGCTTAGGTGATGGTGTTTTGGGCTTTTTTAATCATTGTCAGGCAGCTGTGCTTGTTTCAGTATCATGCCTAAAAAGCAAAAATCAAGTATCTGTCATTTTCAGGACATTTTATTTAAACTGTGGGCTAGGATTACTGGGATTTTTGTAAATCAGAAATGAAATCAGATAAAGTTCATTTTCTCTGATAAACATCATTGATTCTGTGTGCAACCACTTTTAACAATAATGGATGCTATGTGTCCAACCTTCAATGCATATCTAGCCCCAAGGGTCTAAATTAAACCCACAAAAGCTACTAAGTTCAAATTTTACCTGATCCATACCGTGCATCTTCAGTTAACAAGGCACGATGGGTATTCTGTTAGCTCCACTATGCTCTAATCATGCATCCTATTGTGCCTAAGTATTGAAAAGAGTACATTAAATCAGAATTTATTTTGGTGATAAAAGTCAGTCGCTTTCCGTTTCTTAGATGTCATTTCTGTGATATAGAAGTAATACAGAGGAATGAAGAATGTCTGAATCAATATGAACTCAATGTGAAAAAGCATTCTGAAAGCTGTAKGTGCCTCTGGAAAAGAAGAAACACRTTTCTAGACTCTTCCTTGAGATTTGTTGTGGTAATGACATCAGTGGAAATTGCTGRTCTCTAATTAATATTTTAGACAAAACAGTTTKTCTAGGAGCAAAAGTTGTCTGTAAATAACTGGTCATAACTTGAGAGAGAAGAGGGGGTATAAAAAGGGTTTTAAAATAGCAGAAGCAAACTGGATTCAGTTATTTTTAAATTAAGATAATGTTATTTATTAATGCATTGCATGGAAAAATTAGGACCTCTCCCCACTAACTCTCTGTGTCTAAACCATTATTACCAGTGTACCTTTGCATAGGGAAGGCCTTTGTTCCTTGTGTTGTTTACATGCATTTTGATTGGAAATCCATAGCTGCTGCTACTATGTTTGCTTATCTTGACTGTAAGTCCTGCAGACTTACAGACTTAGGAAATTTTCAGTGTGTACTTTTCATGTGATTTGTATAGAGGCTTTAATTCAAGAATGGACATCTTAATTAGGCAATTAAGGTAAATTCTATACCTGCAGAAAAATTAGGACTTGTATGAGTGGACAGACCTGTGCAAGATGGTAATGAATTAAAAAAAAACACCACAACAAGCAAATTATGTGGCAAAAACAAAAGACATCATCCTGTGGTGAAAGGAAAAGAACTAGAAAGAGCCCTGAGCTCTGGGAGAACCAGGGCCACTGTCTCCCCAGTGCAGGCAGGACACCACTGATCAGCACCGTTGCTCTGTCTTGCTTTGGGGGAAGGAGTGTCTGTGCATCCAGCTGAGCTCCTGCAGGGCTTTGTGCAGCCTCTGCCTGAAGAGGCTGGCATGGCCCCCAGGAGCACAGCCACTCAGCCACAGCAGAGCAAGGGTTGGGAGCAGCCAGCTGGCAGCAARGCAAGGCAYAGYCTTGATATTCTCATGGCAGAAAACRTGGTGTCAAGGGAGGGCAGCAATTTTTTTTATCGGTGGAAATGTAAAAAGAATTTGTGCAGGCCCTGCAAAAAGCCAACGACTGCGAGGTATAAAAAGGTAACTTCAGGGCAACCTCAGTGTTGCCAGGGCCTGGTATGAAACGTGTCCTCCTGAGCTGAGACTTCAGAGATTATGTGATGATGTAAGATGAAAGGCCTAATTTTCATCYTGTGCCATGTTACATCAGTGTAAAAGTTATGATGGTGTTACAGCCCACAAGAGAAATCATGAGCAACACAAAACATTTGTCACAATTTCTTGTGATGAATTAGAGGGCAGGTGTTGGTGAGGATGCTGCAAGGGCAGTGCTTAGRCATTCCTTGCATCCACAGAGAAACAACTGTCAGTGTTTGTAGGAAATCTCAAAAGCAAGATTAGGAAAAACTTGTTACGAGGATGTGTGAGGAGGGGAGGAGGCTGCCTGGGCACGCTGCAMCATCCATCACTGAAGGTTTCTAAGGACAAGTCAGACAAAACTGAATTCATCCTGTAAGGCTGCACTTCACTGCAGCCTATGCTGCTCAGCACCTTTCTGACCAAGTTACCTGAATGCTGCTCCAGAAAGGTCAGAAACTGAAGAACATTTTRAAGGGCATGCAGTTGGATATATAGAATATGTTAAATAATGCAGATTTGCATTTTCATCCTTCATTAATGAGGAAGATGCAGCACATTAAGAAACAAAGCTGTTTCATGCATTTCAGTAGAGAAAAACAGAAAATATTAACTGAGTCTGTTTACAGTGCCCTACTTTTGTATTTTCCATCTGATTCTTGCTGTTTCTTGAAGTAAAATAAGTAAAATCACCATGTAGGAAAGAGAYCTGAGTGAATATGGGTATTTTATTATCTCTCTCTATTTCAAAAGTATAATTTCTGGGCAAGATTGGAGTATTGCAGGGATTGCAAGATTTCTGCTTCCAGCAAAGGCAAGAATAGCAATATTTGCCCAAATCAGATCACAGTGTTTTCGARGGAAGGAAGACAAATGGAGTATATGTGCATTCATGGGCAAACAGCCCCCAGCCATCAGAGCCCTCTGTATGGARAGGCAGAGCTCAGGCCCCAAAAGAACTGTATCTTTTACTTTTTCTTCCTTTGTAAAGTTTTGTCAAGATAAAAATTATTTTGGCTTTTTGCATGTCATAGGCTATGGGTATAGAGCTCCATGTTTCTTACCATTCCTTGCTCACCTTTTGCTGAATTTTCTATTCCCGTGACTTGTGGCTGATTTTTTTTTTCCTTGCTTATTGCCACAGGTAATGAGGTCAAAAGAGTGGAAAATTGTAACCTTGCCCACAGGTGATCTGCCAACATTCCTTAGCACTTGACATCTGCAGTGGTCTTGAACTAGGTTTGGTCAGTTCCTGCCCAGAAAGAAATAACTGTTGAAAAAGCACCTATTTTGACTATATTGGATAATGATTACGTGATTTTGGACTAGTTTGGTTTTTTACCTAGCCAGTGTTAACAGGCTGATTAAGACTCTGGAGACTAAACATTAAAGTTTAATTTTAGATGTGGATTGCAAAGAGACTGTGCCAGTGGAAAGGTCTTAAATCTCAGGAAAGCAGCTTAATGGAGATTTAAAAGCCAGGTCCATGAGGTGGAACAGGAGAAAATGTTCAAATAGGCTAGCGCAGAAAGGGCAACAGGTCACAAATCCACTATGAGATCCACCTCCATCTCATAGTGGTGGTGCAAGAATCTCTGCTTCCTCCCTCCAGTACAAACCTGCAGGAGAAATAATGCATTGTTTCCAAAGGCACTGTGTGAACGTGTGCACTGATGAAATCATACTGTGTGCAGTGAAGTCTGCAAGAAACCAAAGTAGAATATAGTMATGTATTGAGTCTGAGGAATCTTTTAGAGAAAGAGAATGGAGTTCAGCAATAAAAACCAAAGTGGATTAATGAAGTCAGGTGGTTAGGAAGAACAGGGAAATAATTTACAGGTAGTATGAAGGAGTGAAGGAAAAACTGGCAGGGAAGTAGGACTCTTGCCAAACACTGAGAGGTGTAAATTGGAGAGTTTAGGCAATTAACTGGAGAAGGTAATTTAGAAGATACATGTTCAGTGACAGAGGGAAATCTGGAAAACATAAAAGGCTAAAAAGCGTCAGATGTGGCAGTGTCTAGAGAGTGGCACATTTGGGATATGCTAAGTTGGAGAGGAAAGCTATTTCAGCAAAAGTGTGTGCAATTTTGGATGTATTGGTGCATCATGGGGCAAAGAGAAGGTAATTACCTTACTGCTCTTCTGGCAGAATCACACCTGCAGTTCTGTGCTCAGCAGCAGGTGCCACTTGTGTGAGTGATGGTGAAGAATGACAGAGGGGGAATTCACAAAAAAATAACAAAAGTTTTAGGAGACTGAGGAGGCTGTGCCTAGCTTTCTTGAAACATTCTCATAAATACACAGAGAGAATAAATGCAAATGTTATGGAGTGTAGTTATTTTGAATGCTGCAAGTGCTTGTGGCTGGAAATAATGGTATAAAATAGTATTTTGAAAATAAATCTAATAAGGGAATCCCAAGGAAAAAAATCTGATAATGAGATTTTCATTATGTTCTGTAAGTCTGCTATGCCAATTTTAAACATGTCCAGTAAAGAGTAGCACATGTACCCTTAGATTGTATAATCTGCATTAGTGGAGGAAAGATATGATGACTGAGTGGAGCTTTTCTTCCCCTGATGTCATTTGCTCAATGATACATTTCTTTCAGCAGCCGTGAATTAGACAGATGTACCTGCAGTCAAATCACTGGATTTGGACAAAACCCTATGAGTGCCTTAGTTTTTAGTTGCTAAACTTCCAGTACATACAGCTTAATTTTACATTCCCTGAGGAACTCAAGGTATCTGAGTTTGAAATTATTTCAGCAGGATCAGWGGGTGACTTGTGGCACTGGAAGTACTGGTTACAGTGGCTTAYATCCAGCTTCACTGGTGACTTTCAGACATGGTGGTGATTACTTTGTGCTGCTATATACAGAATTTTTACAAGAAAAAGAAAGAAAATTTAGAATCATAAACTGATGACTTACACTTAACAGCTGAAATACAGAATAAAATCATTAAGAAAAATTGCCTTTTTCATTAGTACAGAAAATACCATTTTAGCATCAGGGATTTCTTTTAGTGGCCACTTTTTTGGTGCCTGCTTAATTGCCTCCCTGAAAGACCATAAAGCAAGTGCAGAAATTAATTTTCCCCATTTTAAAGGTAATGACCTTCTCTTTTTCCGTTTTTTATTTTTTACTTATTGAAATACAAAATGCAACAAAGTAACTTCAAATATCACCTTGTCAGTAATACAATCCATGCCATAAAATGCCARTCAAGCCAATGTTTGTTCTGTTCTTCCCAGTTTCCACAAACACTGTCAGGGTATTACGAGGATTGACTGTCCTGCCTATTGCTATTATAGTTCCCATTTTGTTTGCTTGCATTACTGTGATACCTGAGAGCCCTGGTCATGGAACAAAACCCTGCATGCAGATGTACAACACAAGATGGATCTCTTCTCAGTGTTTGTAGGAGCAGCCAAGGTTCTCTCACTAGCCTCAAAAATCAGCAGAAAGGGAGGGAGTTCCTCCATCCCCTGGGCACTCTTTGCTCCCAAAAACAATCTCCATGGCTGAGTGTTCCCACTTTTCCCAAATGAAATCTCATTGGTCCATACACTCATTGACTGTAGTGAACTGAGATTGCAGAAGGCACATGCCCTACTCAGTGCTGCTGCTTCAGCATCACAGGTGCTGGGACAAGCACRGGGACAGAACTGGTTTTTGGATTGGTTTTGGCAGGGAAGGCTGGGAGCTTAGGTGCAAAATTAAATGTAAACAGGCTACCCATCTGCTATCAAAAAGCAAAGGAAAAATTCCCATTGGCACAGCTGCCCAAAAAAAAGTTAGATGTACTTGCAGAAGATGCATAATATTGGAATCTCCATCAGATAAAACATTATCTGTAGATTTTCTCATACACTACCATATTTGTTAGCATGAGATCTGCCTCAGTAAGGAAAGCTTTGGACCACMATGCCTTTCTAAATTAGGGCTGTGGGCAGACAGTGGCTACTGAAGCATCACCTAGGAACATGAGATCTCCTGTGTCAGTAAGGCTAATCCCACATAACCCCAGAACACAAATCAGATTCTCAGTTTATCCAAGGTAGCCGTTTTTCCTCTGAGGCTGACACATTATGTCATGATTCCAAAAACTGACTTTTCTTCCAGTCTTTGAAAAGTGTTGATGCCCCACATGCTCCATGCAAACGCATTGTTCAGAATGTCTTTGTGGAAACATGTTCTTGGGATCTTCCACACAAGCATATTCATGAGCTTAGTTGGCAATTGGCAACTCTGTCCTCAGGTGACAGTGAGGAGAGAGAGAGTTGAGTTATGTTATGCCTTCTTATGGATGGGAGAAAGACAACTGGTGTGGGCCTAGAAAACTTRATCAGCACAGCTGTTGTGTGCTGTTGCCAGGACCCCTCCTTGTCCCATGATGGGTGTGTTTCCCCACCATGGAAGGCTGTATTTCTTTCCTTTCAATGCTGTTTTGTTTGTARATCCCAGCCCTACTGCTTCTACCTTGTTCTTGCTTTATAGAAAGCAGGTTAGCATGTGCAATCAGAACATTGTCTGAAGGAATTTCAGGCTTTAGGATGGAGCCTATGCTTTGTTGGATGTTTTGAGGTGAAAGCAGATATTCCTATATTATTTCTTAAATGTGTTTTCCTTCTAGACGTGGCTTTATTTCAGGGATCCTATGAAGTTTTTTGTTCCATTTGCCCCATAGCACTGATAATAAAAGCTGCATGGTAATAGAGCAAGACCTGTGCATTTCTATGGSCCCACAATAGCTTCCTGTTTTTGTTTTGATTTTCCAGGACTCAGTAATTATTAAACCAACCTCACACTTTAAAAAAGTMATGGAATTTCACACTTTATGTTTACAGATCAAAGGTTAATCTTTAAACCAAGGTTTGTTATCATTTGTTAAGCCTGTTGTTTTCTTAACTTGTCTGATTTCTTTTTCGTATTATTCAAAGGACATACCAGATAATTGATTAGGAAATGGGTTTCTTCTCCAGCCAGTTTAATATCCTTGTTTAGTCATTCTTACCATCAAGAGCCCTGCAAAAGCCTTGACTCACAGGCATTTTTGCTGGCACCTTTTGTTCTGCTGGTGCTGCCTCACCTTCACCACAGATGMTGCAAAATCTGCAGAAATTGCTTTCTGCTCTTTGATGGGTCCACCACTTCCCAAGTGTTCATTAAGAACAAAATTCATCACATTCTTCTGAATAAGGTGTGCAAATAACATTATATGCTATATTTCAGTGTGAAAAAACTATCCCCTGTTTTTAMCATTGTTTTTCCTTAAGTTATCTGCAATGAATTGGTTGGTTGGTTAGTAATATACTTTACTGATGCTGGGCAGTCTCCCAGGATTTGTTGGTGAGGTTCAGCTCTTGATTTATCTACTTGATTAGAAATTTCCTACTAAAGAAAATCATTATGACAACTCACTCCCCCAGGCTTGAGAATTCTCTTCAGGCTATCTGAAATCAGCATGGAAATTTCAAATTCTCCTGGGATTTTCCAAAACAACTCTTTGAGCACAGGCATGAGACTCTCCTGCTTGAGATGTGGTCACCAGGTGGTAGTGCCCTTGGGAAGGCATTACCTGGGCTGGGTACACAGCACCATCTGAAACTCAGGCYCCTTTGATGAATCTCAGGATAGGCACCCCAAACTGCAGGCATTCCTTGAAGGAAAGTTGAGACCCTGCATGTGTATATGGACTTTAAACACAAATAAACAAATATACCTGTGTGTGCATGAGTATGGATCAGTGAGTGTAGGCAGACACACACAGAGTGTTTTGGAGTCATCCAGACATGGGTGCTGTAGCACAGCTGCTTCTGGAGAGTGGGTGTTCACATGTTGAGGCCACTGAGCCTGGGTAGTACTTTCAGCTCTGGCATCAGTCTGCCAGATGGGTTGGCTTGGACCTGTTTTTCTCCCACTGAGTTTTCCTGCCCCCCTTTATAACTTCTTTTTGTGCAMTTCTTTTTGATCTGCTGTTGTAATGTGATGATATGAAACTCAGTAATTATTAACATATAACTTCTTCCACTATGTTGACATGTGAATGGTTWGTCAATAAATCAGTCTGAAATTGATGATAAATTGTTACTGCTAGCTTATATTCCTGAGCACTGGAAAACAGCAAATAGTTCAGGAGCTGTTAGTATATTCTAATAGGCAATTATTTRSTWATGCAGCTAAATCAAACACTTGTCTGACCTCCACTGAGGCTGAACTTGACATCAGCTATAGGACTCCTCTCACCAAACTTGCATATGTTAGTGTCAGTTTAGGCTGCTTCTACTGCAGATGAGAAAAGCCAAAAACCTTGGTAGTACAYTTCTTCCCYCCTTTYTTAGGAACAAAATATCCTCCATTATCTCTCCCTGGACTGCAGTGAGGGTTAGTTGCCTGACTTACACTGAACTCCTAACTTGTAATGAACCTTTGTAGGTGACAGACATCTTATGCACTTAACTACAGCACRTTTGGTGTCTGGCAGATTTAGAAACATTTTCKGAAGAAGATAAAGCCATTAAAGTAACCTTGGTTAGAAATAATGCTAAAACTAGAGTGTCACAAAAATGGTGTTAGGTATCTCTTTTAGCAGTAAACCTATTTCATGGTCATACAAGAAACTGTATGAAACAAATATTGGACTGTATAAAGAAGCATTAAAGGTTTGGTGAAGTAGCTTTGGTAGTTTGAAGAATGAGGTGAACATTYTTAATCTGCGGCTGAAATAGGTTTCTCTTCATAATTAAAGACATGATCTGTTGTCACCAGTACTTTCTAGGAGCTTTCCTAGAAAAAGCAAAGGCCCCAGAAAARTCTGAAGTGACCCATTTAAAATTGTTCTGTATTTTTTTCCCAGTAATTTTTATAAAGCAAAATTCTGAAAAAAAAGTCCATGTAAAGTTAGTGCTTCTTTCTGCCCCTGTGACCTTACCTCACATTGCCAAGCAGAATCCCATCTCCCAGGGTAGAGGGGGAGGTGGCACTGGCTTGGATGTTTTTAAACTGGCTTATAGAAGTCACCCTTTAATGAGGGGGAGATTTGAAGTACTCCATATTATTACAGTGACATTTGCTAGCATGTTCCAAGGAAATGGTCACCAGTCTTCACTGAAATTCTTTGGTAGCTTCTACTCTTTGTTAATAAATAACATGTAGAATTCCTGTCCCCACTGAAATCCAAAGCAAAGCTCACAGATAATTCAGTGAAACRAGCAGCTTGAGAATATTTTTATTTTATGCTCTCCTTTGCTTGTTTAAATACTCCTAATTTCCTTATTGGAAACGGACCATCTTTTTTGCCAATGCTACAAACAGTACATTGCTTTTCTGTTCCTAAAGCAAAATATGTTCTTATATTTCCAAGGAAGATATTTTTTGTGTTTGTTACCCATTACCCACCTGTTCATTTCTGAAAGAACAGCATCTGTCATTTAAGACCCAAGATGATCAAATGGATTGGGACAGACTTTTTATTTATGCAAAAACTGAAGTTATACCATGGACTGAAATATAGTTGCTTGCCCATAGCAACTGAAACAGAATGCTCTCACCCCTAGCAAGAGGTCCTTCTACCGCCTAAGAATTTGTTTTAYAAAAATAATTATTTCTGAAAGCTGAAACTGAGAAGAATGGAASAAATTTTTAAGATAAAAGTGCCAGATATGCTAAGTGGTCAGATAGGAACTACTGGACATGGGGGATTCCCAAGAATAACTGTCATAACTGAGAGCCTTGCTCCCTGTATTGCCCATTCCTCAATTACTGGCAGAGTTACAGTGATAATATAAAAATAGTTGRCTCTTAAAAATCTGGGGGAATAGGTGTCTCAGAATTGTGTCACTGCTAACTAAAAATGCTACATCCCATTTGAGAACCTACACAACATGATGGGGTATGCCATAAAGGAATGGTRTGCCAGAGTTCATTGAAAAAGGCACCTTCTTCTCACTGAAAAGTCTTCATGTCTTGTGAGCAGGATGTGAGGTGTTGCAAGCACWAACAGCTTTGTGTTATGAGCTTATAAACAATTGGCAAAAATAACTCAAGGTCACTGCAGGTAGTTCTTTCCTGCAGAGTGAAGTCAGTACCACTTTATGATGAGYCCATCACTGGATAGAGAATGGGAGGACAAAAATTTCAAAAATTCTGCACTTTGGACTGTGTTCCAGGCTGGATCACACTTAAGTGTATGGACTGGGTGGAGGAAAATGGTGTATGAATACATCTGTGACAGCTCAGCTACATGAGGCAGTCCTTAGCTGTAGATTCTACAATCTTAGTATAGGATAGGAGTTTATTTTCCTTTAGCAGGTCTCTCCATCACATGATTTCTGTCTGATGTCACAGCTGCATGATTTGTGTAACACTATTCATTTTAGTGTTAAYAGTTTCATTTTTGCTACCTGTTGGTTTTATTCACCAAGCTTTTAACCCTTGGGATGGTGCCAGAACTGCCACATTGTTCCCCTACTGTATATTCACAGCCACACTTCTCAGTATTTTTTTTCCTTTGGTGGAAGATTGTGGGAGCCCAGTAACAATTCCCAAATCCCTAAAAAGTGATTAGCAGTTATTGTTCTCTAAGTGCTTAATAGGGAGATTARGACAGGCCACCAGGTGTTTACACAATAACACTTGGTAGTGTGGAAACTCAGCTCTCACTATTACAAGGCATAAGGAGTGTAAATGCCTGCCCTTGGAGAAACCAGCAATTATTTTGATGCTTGTRTTACACCTCATTTTCTCCAGTAGATTGTGCAGTTCTGTTATTTCTTAACTTTTCATACCCTGATAGGGATTTGTCTGTGTTAATAGTAGCGGGATTGATCTGTACCCACGAGCTCAGTTAAAGGTATTTTTCTTGCACGATCAGTTGTCTGCAAAGCTGCATTCTTAGTCCTTCCCTTTGTATCTAACATGGCATATTTGTATACAGCAACAATGCAAGGGAGCTATGCTTCACACTGAAGCTTTGAAATAAATGATGGTGAAATAGCTTAGGAACAGCACAAATGCTCTTGTGTAACAAATCATATCATTCACRGTGTCTCTTTTTTTTCTGTTCCAGGAGGTTGGAAGCATTATCGGAAAGGTCAGAAAATAACTTTATTTATATTCATGTCAAACTATTGTATATTTGTTCTCTTTTCTTAGCCCGGGCTAACGGGGTTTTTTTATGTTTCGTTAACAGAAAGGTGAGACAGTGAAGAAGATGAGGGAGGAGGTAAGACAAGCTTTGATGTCTTCACTTGCCTTCCTTTCCAGCTCAGAGAACAGTGAGTTCAGCATGTGCAGACCGATGCTGCCATCAAGCGGGCAGATCGTTTAACATCCCCGTTCTTTGGGGTATAAATATGCTGGCCTAAATTAAACATTGTTGTTAATGTAACCTCCTTATCGCCGCAGCAGTCTGGAGCCTTTCATTCCCATAGCGATGTGCCTGCTGCTGCCTTATCTCAGGAGCAGCTCACAGCATGGTTCTGTGCATCAGACCCACTGTGTCTTTCATTGGCATACCAACATCAGTCCTGCACATGGCCTGGCCTCATGGTCGAGTTCCCAAAAAGCTGAAACAAAGTGTTAGACTGATGCACGTCAAGTCTGAGGGTAGACACAAGCTTCTGCTGGAGCCAGATGTGTATAAGCCAGAGCATTTCTCTKCCATGTCTTAGCAAAGCCTTGGCTTTTCCTCATTTTGCAGCTGTGAGTAGGATGTGGGCAGGGTAGACCTGCACACCTGCCATCTGCATCCTTTGAAAAGGTTGAAGACACAGAAGGATTAAAACAGGGCACTGCAYAAAACTCAGCCTCCCCAGGCTTCTTTCCCTGCCACAGAGCAAGCTGTGCTACGTTCAGAGGAATGTGCTCAGGTGGAGGCTTCAGACCCACCCYAGTCCTGCAAGGCAGCACATCCTACCAGGAGATCCATGTAATTGTTCTGCTTTGAAGMAACTGCTAAAAGAAAGAGTCAAAAATCCTACTGTTTAAAACTTTAGGAGTGCAGTGTGTGAGGATGCCTCAAGAAAGGTCAGTTTGGTTCTAATAAAGCTGTAGTGCGTTATTGTGTTCACTGCTTTGTTGTTTTCTACTGTGATAGAAGGTCTGTGGCAGGGAAATGTCAAAGTATTTTAGTAAAGAAAATTGCAGACATCCATTTTTAAATATACACAACAGGTATTTCATTGCCAGGCTGACTGAGTTCTGAGCTCCTTTTTTGATGTTTTGTTTTCACCCGTTTTCACACATTTGCTAAGACTTAAAGAAAAAAGAGGYAAGAAAAAATGTTTCCAGTGTACTAGGTAAACTTAACAGTTGATTAAACACATTTTATTTTAATTATTAATTACAGTCATGAGCAGATATCTTTGTATATAAATTGTATGCACAGAAGTATGCATTGGAGAGTGCTCCTGAGTTCTGAGTAAAACATCTTGAAAGACAGACCAAGGATCATAAGTACTCTCTAAGATAAATATCAAATGTTCTTCTTCCAATCCTGGACCTCTGCTGTCATGTGTATGTGGTCAGAAGACACTTTATTTTTTGGGAATTTTTTTTAAATAATGGAATTTTATGCATCTTTGTATCAGCACAGGACTAAGAGGCTGTATCTCCACATGATGATAAGTTGGTCCCTCTTTAAATGACTGCCTTCTTCAGTACTTCTTTAAAGGCAAAATGCAACTTTTATTTTTACTTCCCTGGCAGATGTGGCAGGGTGCACACCATCTTTATGGTGTGAAATATAGCTCTGTCTTTGTGGAAATGTCAGAGACAGTTCTGTCATTGAGGAAATGTCAGAGACAACTTCAGTCCTAAAGGAAAGTACAGAACCCTCAGTTCTGTGCCCAGGCCTGTGGCAGGAAAATTTTTCAGTCAGTAGTGTTTGAGCCTTGGTTTTTTTCATGTAGTATGGGGGTGCTGTCATATGGGGAAACACAGCCTCTTGCAGYAGAGCAGCAGCATGGTGTGGATAAGGGCTGGGACACAGCACACCAGCAGCTGTGTGGTGACCCTGCAGGCAAAGGGCCAAACTAACCCAACTTGTCTCACATTTGCTTCAGGCCCTTATCCCCAAGAAAGTCAGTGCCTGTGGTTGAGTTGAGGCTCCAGAGACTTGTTAGGCTGCATTAACACATTTCCAGGACTGAAACCTCAGAGAACACGTAGGGTGGCTCTTACCTGAACCAGATTTCATCATTACCTAATATAYATTTAAGATGATTAAGATCCTCTTAAATATGGATGAAAAATATATATAAATTTCTGGCTGCCTTCACAGGAGGCACATCTGCAAGGAGCCTTCTCCACAGTGCAAAGCAAGGCCCCACTAGAAAGGCAGAGAGGCCAAGCCTCCCCACCTTTGGGGCTCCAAACCAGAGAGGTGCATCCTGCCTGGGAAATGCTGGTGCTCTCYGGAGACAACCACCTTCTCCTAAATTCTGCAGCTCCTGTCCTACTTAAGGTTAATCCTGCAAGAAGGAAGGGAATATACTTGATTATGCAATTATTTGCAACTTCGAGTTACAGAGGTGATATTTGCATACTGCAAAGAAGGCTGCAAAGTATTTACCCAGACAGAATCCGGCTTCCCGCAGTTATGTGAACTTTTGGCATGTGATCAGGTTGTGCTGAAATTATATGATGTTGGGGCTGCAGTTGTAGGGGAGGGAATTAGATGCCTCAAGGTATTCCTTCTCAAACTATATCCCTAATCCTCCTTAGTTTGCTCTCTGGGAAGCATAACTTTGAAAAATATTTGTTCCTTTTGACAGAGTGGTGCTCGAATCAATATTTCAGAAGGCACTTGTCCAGAGAGAATTGTGACAATAACAGGCCCAACAGATGCAATTTTTAAAGCTTTTTCTATGATTGCACTAAAATTTGAAGAGGTAAGCAAATAATTTTTTTTCTCTTCAAGTTGAAATACAAACACTGTTTGAATTTTCTCATGTTTGCTTTAATGTTAAATAGGATTTGTTTAATGTTCTACTTAATAGCAGTGAAAGTGGTTATATTTTTATAAATGCTTTTGGCAGCAATGCTGAAGAAAAATAATGGGTCAATTTACAAGATGTTTGATCATTTCTTTTGCTTTTTGGAGGCTTCAGGGAAAAGCAATTGCTTCTAGTAATCTGCATTAATAGTAGGAAAAAATGTCTTGGAAAAATTCTATTCCCATTGTGGGTTTGATTTGAAAAGAATAATTGCGTAACTTTTAACTCTGTTTTTGTATGAACCCAGTTGGTATTGATGTAAACATTATATATGTAAAAATGAATATATAACTCATTTAACTAGATTTTTTTTATTTTGAAAACAAACTATATGATTACCARTTATCACATTTAAGCCTTGTCTTTTAAAACCAATTAAAGTAAAGGCACTCAGAGTAAGTAAGGCAGGAGCTCAATTCACTGTAGACTGTATTCTGTGCAGATATGTATCTAATTTGCTGAGATTTCCTTCCATTTCATGGACCAGCTACAATTAGATACGGTCTCCATTTTAATGGAGAACCTCACAGGAAAGGCAGTAGAGTACAGAACATGAACCCTGGTCACTCTGGAGAGGATTTAATTCTCTCTACTTTGGAAAATTGTATGTCTAGTCCAGGCAACTCTCCTGTCCTCTCTGGAGAGGCAGATGCCCCTGCAGAAAGCAGTTCACCTTCTCACMAATGGAGGAGCTTGCAGACAGGTAGACTGAGTCACCTGCAGCAGAAACAAAGGGCAAGGTCTCTCCAGAATGGATTAAACTAGAGGGATGTTAATCCCTTTCTTAAGAGCTCTTATTTCTCCAAGTCAGCAAGGTTAGCCTCCACATCTCCCCACAGCACAGGGAGATGGTGGAATTGATGAGAACTGTCAACATGTGCCTTTACTTACACATGGCAATTGTTCAAATTTAGAGCAACACTACTAGAAGAGAGCTCAAAACTCACCAGATGCAGTTGTCTTCAAGAATCAGCTGTGTGTCTTAAACTTGCAACTTCACAGCATGATCAAAAACTAGTTAGATTTTTTTTCTATTTCCTGATACTGCATCCACAACTTCAGGTCTCTGATAATCAGACACCTTTTCGCTCCTCACCTGAATTTATTCATGAACAGTTCATGCAGCTTTGTTTCTATGCCAGCACTGGCCATTAGTTTAGATAATTCTTGCCTTTCCATCCCTGAGGATTCCATTTCTAGATAAATACTTAGAAACTGATTTTATCCCTGCACACCCTTGCTTTTGCCAGAGAGAGTGATCCAAGCAGAGTCTTTCAGAAAATGCATTCCCCACCCCTTTCATTACTCTAGTAGTCCCTTTCCACCTATTTCTGATTACATTCTATGTTAAACATCGGTGTTAATTGTGGACAGGTTGCAAATGAAGTTCCACARAGGCTTATTTAATGGCATTAACAGTCCCCTGTCCTATTTACCATGCTGTCATATCCCTGCCACTGCTGGAAATGCCTCACCTCCTACTRGTGTAATGCTTTGCACACACCTGTGCTTCGCCTGCTGGGTGCTGGGTGCCCCCAGCTCCTGCTCAGGTGTTTTCACCTGTTCAGTCTTGGCAAACATTTCTGTCTGGATCCAGACAAATTGCTTTTTTTTTTTTTTTTAATATTGCAAGTGTTAATCCCATTTATGTTTCTTCAGTCCTTCATGGGTTTTCAGATGTTCCTTTGTGATATTCCAAACTTCCAGTAGGTTGATAAAATGTCTTTGTTTTGTGGCATGGCGCATTTCATAATAATGCTTGGGGGAAGTTTTTCCAGTTATTAATGAAATAATAATGATTTTGAGGTTTAAGCCTGCAGAACCACACAAGTAGTCAAGTAGTTCTGTCCAACCCAATTTCAAAACCTCCTGCTGCATCTCTTTCKCCTCTTCTTCTCCTACCATCATGGACCAATCCCTGTTTCTTCTAGTKTAAGAGGTAGCTTGGTGTACAGTGCTGTACCCTCCAGTCCAGAGAATCCTGGGGAGAGCAGTGTTTCTGCTCTCAACAGGARAAACATGTTCCTCATCCTGTAAAATGCTGAGAGAATCATTAGCACAGATGATCCCTGCCAGTTCCCACCAAAATGAGTACCCAGTGGAAATAATGCTGCATTTTTCATACAAACAGCAAACACTTCATGGCA
The DNA here is from genome assembly GCA_902810485.1 of Alauda arvensis. NCBI lineage: Eukaryota > Metazoa > Chordata > Aves > Passeriformes > Alaudidae > Alauda > Alauda arvensis. The sequence goes on from CADDXX010000037.1 coordinate 2,599,105, forward strand.
TCAGATCCCCAGCTCACCACCCAACGTGACACAGTCTTTGAAAGTGCTGTAGGTACCCATATGCAAAGAAAGCTGAAATTCAGGCATCAGGATGGATGTTGCTCTCATTTGCACTTGCAGGTTTTAGAGAGTAGCCTGGGCTCTTCATGTGAGCATTAGCAAAGGAGTGCTGGCACTCCCTGCAGATCAAGTAGTGCTCTGAAATATCTGTATTTGGTTTTAACATAATTGCTTTGTGTTACATTTAAAAGAACAGCAGTAAAGAAATATGTGTATGCAATACATATTGTACATACAAGACATGATATATATCATCAGTTAGGTTTCCTATAAATCTTCCTGCCAAAGAAATGAGGTAAGTGTTACGCTCTGGAGGCAAAATAAAGTGCTGTTTCAAAAATTACAAATTAGCTAGCTACCAAGCTCTACTTTTCATGCATATATTTTTGCTGGTGATTTCTTCAGCTATTTAAAAAATTCAGTCCAGCTGTGGTTATTGCAGCTATGTTGAAACAGAAGAAAAAAGATACGGGCGAGACTGCTGCTTTGAGGGATCTTTTCAGTGTTGTTTATGCATGCCCACATGAAGACCTTAGACCCTTAATTTCCACCTTACAGCTGTATACCTGGAGATAAGCAGGTCTAGGAAGTCCTAGAATTCTTTTCTAATGTTAGTAAAAATTTCAAAATGTGTCAGAAAAATGAGAAAGGTTGGGTTTGTCTTGTGGTTGCTCCATAGCTTTATATAACTCTGCTTTGACAGCCTTCCTAATGGAAGTTGCTTCTCTAGCAGTCTTAGGATGAATTTACAAGCTAAGCAGGTATTTACATAAATACCAAAAGTGTTTGCTGCAGGGCAGAAAGAGTGTTCTTAGAAAATGACACTAACCCAGGCAGACCACTGGAATTGCAAGAGAGGACATTTTGGCACAGTCATTTTTGGGCTGAAGGCTGATACCCAAGAAATGCAGCTGTAACTTCACTGGTGGGTGGGGCAGCTCTAACTTTGCTTGTAAGTCTGCATAATCCTCTGAAAGCACATGGTGCTTAAGCCCTGGAATAGCCAGAAGGCACAGGTCAGTAATCAGACCTTCTCCAGATAAATAAGAAAAGGGTCTTTGGAATCCTTGTTCCTCTGTAAACATCTATGGAGAACTTCCTCAGCTCTAGGAAGAAGAAGAAAAAAAAGGTGATAAAAGTGATCAGGGTGATGCCTTTCTGACCAGCATTAATTCTTGCCAGTATAACTGTGATCAGTCCTTTGGTGGTCATTTCCAAGGGAGGAGCCACCTCACAGAATCCTCCTTGCTCTGCAAATTGGACAGTTTAACATTTCCTTTGAAACCAGAAAAGAAGAATTTTGGTTTGTTTTGGTTTTGTTTTTTTTTTCTCCTTGGAGGTTTAGTAGATTTCTGAGCTGCCAGGTTAGCTTGTCTTGGGAAGCCATACATGCTGTGACCCTGGGATGCCAAGAGCTAGGGATGCTGCTGRCTCTTCAGCACTTCCAGGCTCCCAGTTAGCCTGTCTTGGCTGAGGAGCAGCTCACCAAGCAGGAAAAAAGCTACACAAGGTTCAGCTGTAGTGTCTGCCAGAGCCCTGAAGAAATGGATGCAATGCCATAAAAGGTTAGAGATTAAATAAATAGGAATCTCCCAGTTTGAAAGATGAGTGTTCTGTGGGAAAGTCTCCAGCCATCCCTACTCAGAAGCCTGCAGTTCTGAAGGGGATTTTCTTCTGCTCATTTCTCCTTTGTCATGTTTTTAAACTGGAATAATTCCTGTATGCACTCCATGCTGCTGAACCCCCATGTTTAGATTTTGCTCTTCTTAAATGATGAGGACAAAATAAAGAGAATAGTGGCTTCCARTTCCTGCAAAGTGCTTTTGAAGGCAGAAAGTTTTGTGAAGGCTTTGAGGCCAGGCTGCATATTGTATGGAAGTAGGAGACATTATTAAGTTTCGTGCTGTGTGGCTGAAGAGGATTATTCAGCTACATGTGCCTCCACCTGACACAAACATGATATGGTGAGATGGCATCTTCCAGCTGAAAAATYGGTGTAACTCTATCTCAGATACATGGGTACTGCAAAATGCTGTATCCCTCTGGCTTTATTTTGGATTGCAGTCTCTCACTGACACAGCCACTGAACAGAATGTGAGTTACTGCTGGCTGGCAGAGGAATGATTTGATAGCTGTCTTGTCACATGCAGCAATGCCTTGTTCCATTCGAGATTTTATTTTCTTCTCTTTTAAGGTAATTAAGGTCTTACCAAACCTTGTCTTTGATGGAAGAATGCTGACATCACAGTTGGTTAGGAATCAGTGCTGGTGTCACTGGGCTCCCCACACTGGTTCAGTGAGATGTGCAGAGTTGCTTGAAGTGCTGAATAGTTTTGTTGTTGGTTGGTTTTTTAATAATTTKGGATCCTGATTGCACAATATAGGCGCTTTTTTTTTTTCAAATGATAATCTTTATAAACATAGAGAATCACATCAGTTCTGTCTGCTGGAGCTTTTGTTGCATCATAAATGACTTAATAGGAAATGCATGTTTTCTCATTCCCATCCTAATCTTTTGGTAACATTCCTATGGAGAGTATAATGGCTGTGCCATGCCACCTCACAGATGAGTCTTCTCAGCTCATAGCTAGTGTTACCAAAACACTCTGAGATTCTCAGGARTTGTTGATCAGCTGCAGTACAGCTTGTGGGTATTTATTTTTGTCATCCTARGTTCCCTCAAGGCATGCCATTGATCAGTGGGAAGAAAAAGCTTTATCTTTTTCTCTGTGATGAAGTCTTTTGAAGGATTGTTTGGTCTTGCCTACAGGATTTTGAACAAACACAATCTATTTAAAACAATTTAAACCTTGCAACAAGTAGTGTATTGAAGTGCTTATGGGAGTGTGAAATGTAGTTTCATTGGATAGTGGGATACACAGATGTATGTTACATTACCTGGACACAGGTCATTACAGTTCTGCTGAGCTTTTTGTACTCTGGTTACATAACCACGATGGCAAAGATTTTAGAAATTGTGTAATGCTACAAATATTTATATGGACCTGSTACAAAAGAGAAATTAAATTGAGAGGGAGGCAAAAGACTTACCAAAATCATCTGATTTTCTCTGCTTCAGATTATTAACATGTTCTTTGTCATTCCTGTTTTTTACCATTTTCCTTTGAATCAGATCTGGGAAGAAATGTGAAATGTAGAGGCACTTCATGCTTACAGTTTATCACCAGCAGAGCTGTGGTGGGCTTTCCTTAGCACAAAAGCCAGYCACAGCTGGTTGCACACTCCCCAGATCTCCACAGAGAGCCTGGGCATTTGCTCTGAGCCCTTCAGTGCTCACCAGGAGTGGCAAATCCCCTGCTAATRCTCACTGATGCTGTGATTTCAGGACATAAACGCTTCGATGACAAACAGCTCGGTGACAAGCAAACCTCCTGTAACACTGCGGCTCGTCGTCCCAGCAAGTCAGTGTGGATCCCTTATAGGAAAAGGAGGTTCCAAGATCAAAGAAATCAGGGAGGTAAGTCTTGGGATGTGTGCTTGGGGACATTGGCTAACTCAGCATCCTACTGCAGTGTGCCCTGCCAGCATCACCCACTGCACTTTGCTGGTCACACCAACATGAGCATGTGTCGACTGAAAAACCTGGAGAAGCCTTGCTCTGGGAGAAGGAGGGTGTCCAGCACAGCTGGACATGTATTTTCCTTGACACTGAAGACCATGGGTTAAATAGAGAAACAGCTTTACAATGTGTAAAGTTCTTCATGCACAGTTAAGCAAAGCAAAAGTGACAAATGGCTCTTCAAGTTTCTCTTCCGGCACAGACCCCTGCCCAGCAATAGTCAGGGAACCCCAAGTCAAAGAGTTGTAGGCATTTCCAAATTAATTACCACTCTTACAGTGAGAGAAAAGCCCAAGCAGCACTGGGAATTCCAGGCTAGTAGGTCAACTTTCTAGAAAAGTGTGRTTTTTGTGCTACTTCCCTGTTTCTCCTTAATGTCACTGGATCACAGGTGATATGATTTGATGCATTCCAAAGACATGCCGAATTTATTTTTAGTCCAGACTTCAGCTAGAGGTATTTATTCAGTGTGCTAGGAGCAACTTTTTTTGTCTAACCAAAAAATGCAAAAAGTACCATAAAGTGCCTGTTTTAACTCTTCCATGCATGACTGCARCAATATAGCACATGCTAAGCCGAGGATCTGGTGTTTGTAATCACTCATACAAGGAAATCAGGTGCATACTCAGTTATATTGAGAAGATCTGAATAGGACATTTTAGAGAAATTGATTGTTGTTCTGGATGAAGTGACAATATTCCTTCTAAATTTGAATTCATCCTAACATGGGATGAAGATTTTAATGCTAAGATAATATGTTGATCCCTTTTTTAATTCCTCTGTGTCAAAACAAAAGGCTTTTGAGAGGCTCTACAAAGTTGAAACTCTGGGGTTTTTTTATCTAAAATGTGGATTCAAGACAGATRGTTTTATGGAGCTTTTAAGTTGACTTCTTAGTTGCGTTAAAATAGGAGCAGGCATGAGTGTGAACTGTGTGCTACTGATTGCTTACCTCTAGGTTCTACAACTGTCCCTACTTTGGATTTTATATTAAATATTGGTAACTTCACTCTGAGCACTGTGGGAATGTGCTTGGGACATGGGTTTTTAAAGGTGAGATTGGTCTGTTGGTTAAATGAAGTGACTGGAGTGATTATCCTGGTGAGCATAGTCTCAGAAGAAATTGCTTATGGTCTGGTACAAGGAAGTAAAAGGATAGTGTTGGCCAAATAGGTGTTTTGATAAGGGTAATGTAATGAGAAATCACACTGCACATCTTCCTAAGCATAAAGSTAATGGACAAAATATTACTTGTTTCTTGCCCCTGACACATGACCAAAGTCAGAGAATAAACAATATTAGCACTGGGAGTAAATGCATACATGGCTCTGGTATTGGCAGTCTTTTGTGCTGGATGTACAGATACCCAGGAGTGTACATTAAAAAGCAAATACCAGGAAAAAGGGGGGAAATAAAGGAGCATCCAGCCCAAGATGTGGTCCAATTTCGTCATCACACAACACACTGAGCAGTTGCAAAAATCTTTTGTGTTCAGTCATACACCCAGAACAACATGTAGGGGTGAAGTACTATTTCTGAGATAAGATTGTGAAAAAAAAAAGAAAACAAAAGCATGAGAGATTGATCAAATTATGTGAGATTCTGAAGTCTGTTATAAGGCATGGAATTGATACTTCGACCTTAAACAGCACTAGTGAACAGAAGATGAAATCAGTACATTGATCAGTCTTTGGAAAGAGGGATAACATATGTGTGGTGTGTAACTAGCAGGAGAACAATTTTACTGCTTGCTGACTGACGCAAAGTCAATGGCTACTGAAAATGCCTGTATTTTAAAGCCCAAATACTGCATTGCCATAACATGAATGTTTTGTGCAATATATTAAAGAGCTTAGTCAACATCAAATGCYTGGCTTTTTCTCTATTGACTGAAAAGATCTTCTATGTTTGTGTAATAATGTCAAGGATTGTTTGGGCCTCTTGTATTTTCTTCTTTCTTCGTTTTGTTTTGGTTTTTTTCTTTTTTTAACTAAGGCACGCTAGTGCTAAGATCAAATTTAAAACACAGAGCAAAAACCCACAAAAGTGGCTTAATTACTTTCTTGGGTTCATTAATGAGCTAAAAGTTGATGATSTGCATATATTTAATCAACACTAATTATGATTTAGAAGTGCTTCTGTACCACATAGCATGAGGAAACCCCGAATTTCAACAAGAGACACAAGTCAGCCATCAGTAGATTAAAGAGCCATTTATCAGTAGATTAAAGAGTGTCTCRTTTGATTAGCTGAGCTTCTTCAATTATTGGKKTTTTTTCTTTTTATTTTTTTATTATTGAGGAGTAYTTCATTTCACCCTTTTCACTTTCTAGTCAGCATTGCAACTGTCTGTCTTTGAGAGGGTTAAAATGCTTCTCCTGAAGTTCAGGTTGCAGTTTGATTCACTAACCTCCCTGGGGTGGTAGTGTTGGCAAACAGGTTTGAACAGCCAAGTCCATGTCCAGGGTRGGAGCTTCCACATGTCCAGCAAAGGAAAGACATAAGGTTTAGGGTGCACCCCCTCCATTGTATCAGTGAAAGACCAGAGAAGTGCCATTGCCTGCATGGCAGTAACAGTGTCCTTGCTCTGTCTGTGCTGAAGTCCACAGGAGCCCAGGTGCAGGTGGCAGGGGACATGCTGCCCAACTCGACGGAGCGCGCGGTGACCATATCYGGCACTCCCGACGCCATCATCCAGTGTGTGAAGCAGATCTGTGTGGTGATGCTGGAGGTAAGYGGGCACCCAGCCTGTCCCTTCTCACTCAGGAGATGCTCAAACACATTGTTAATGATTGTCAACTGCCATGGGTTCCCCTGGGGTGCTGCCTGCCCTTCCCATGCCAGGACTTCCAGAGGCTCTGTAAACTCTGCTTTTCCTGGTGTTTGAGGTTTAGCAGTCAAAGGCTGTCATGACTTTGTCAAACAACAACCAGGTCCAGCACAGAGCTGCAGTCATTCTGAAAGAAAGACATTTTATTCTGATGTAGATGAAAAACATCCAAGTCCTGTTTAAAATAGACATAATTCTGACCAGMCAGGACTTTTTGCTTCCTTAGGGTCAGGTCATTGCATAAGACCAGTAAGATTTATTTTTATGGCAGTTTTTTACTCCTTAGATTAAATGATGCACAAAATAAATTTATATAAAAAATCCATACAATCTATACAATMTATATKTTATTTTAAAATAATTAAATTATGGGCATTTTAACCCTTGCTGAAAAYGCCCATAGTTTCCAAACCATTGACCATTTTCAAAAGTGTGCCCATGTTTCCTGAAATGCCTTMACATGCTTAATGAAGCTTCCTAGCTTCATCTGACAGTGGCAGTAATGAAACCACAGGTGTCACCATTGCCTGTTTTGGCCATTCACTCAGGTCCTCAGCTCTTCCCTTGAAGCCCAGACAGAGGGCCACTAGCGTGCTTTTGGTCTGATGGGGTGGAGGGCAGGGTGGGCTGGGCTGGCTCATCTGCATGCCCTGGTTGTCTGAGGCGACCAATATTTTTAAAAAGAGATGTCTTTTAAAATACAAGCTCTGCTTCATTCYGCATTTTGACTGCTTTGTGTTTTTGTCTGCAGTCCCCACCCAAAGGTGCCACCATCCCCTACCGTCCCAAACCTGCCTCTGCACCTATCATTTTTGCAGGTGGCCAGGTAAGAGCAGACACCATTTTGGCTTCAGCTGGAAACCACACCGTCCTGGCCCAGCCTCAGCCAGCGCCTGTTAGTTTTCAACTTTTACTCTTTCTTGCCTGGTATAGTATTGATGTGCTTTGTCTACTGTGTGTGCTTAACAGTTTGCAGGACAGGAGAACACTGCATTGCAAACTTTACACAAAATTGTGATGATCTGGTATTTTACCAAGATTTAATGTTAACTTCTGTAATTAAGTAATTAATTACAGTTAATTTAACAGTAACCTCTGTAATTAAATCTGCCCTTCTGCAGATTGAGAGGTGTCCAAATCAGGAGCTCATTAAGTGGGGCAGCCCTGCTTATTGAAGWGGTTGGAGTTTTTTTTCCTTAACTTGCAGCTTCACTAGCAGTATAAGCAGTTTTGTCAATTTTCAGAGATGATGAAGCAGCAGGMCATTTTTGCTAATTAAAAATGTAATCTTTCTCTCATAGTTTTCATACATTTTGGGACCAAATAGTGTGTTTTGCAGCAAGGATTTACACACACATAATTTCCACTGCTTGTAGCCCCTTGGGACCAAGTAGCAATGGAATTCTGAGGKAGCTGGAACTACTTACATGCAAGTGTAGACCTTCCTCACCATGGTGTGGAACAGCCTGATTGATAACACATGAGCATTCCTGTTTCTTTTTTATGTAAGGAAGTTTTGATGATTTCCCTTCAACTTAAGCTGTATCAGTCATGGTTCTCATCTTCTTTTAAAATCCCACATGCAGTTGGTTCTTCTGTGTCTTTTAGTAACATCTGAAATGGGTCTGCAGAGTGTGACAGGGGCATAGCAGGAATGCTCTGCCATCATCCATTGCAGGGCGAATGAAGAGCCAGTGATGAACAGAGCTGATAAATACCCTAAAAACACCATGGGAGGGTCACAAGGGGGCCTGTGTAGCCACSAAGCTTCAAGCAGTGGTGGGGGAGTGAAATGCTGCAAGCCCTGCCTRACTCAAGGGGAAATCGACCCCATAAACCCAGCCTAGAGGAAGGCAGACATCTCTCTACTCAGGATTAACATCTGTAAAGTCTTTCTAGCAGTAAAGTCTCTCTAGCACCTCCCCCAGATCTTTTCCCTAAGGTGATGCCAAGATCTCTTTTTAAGCAATTACCCAATTAYCTGCAGGGTGGAACATCTGCAGGCAGGTCCACCCTCCCACCCCATGAGCCCTGTCACAGGGTGTGGGCTGATGGCACAGACTGTGTCCCACYTCGGGCAGTTTGGAGGTCATATGAGAAGCTGAATATGGAGTTCCTGGTGGGGCTGAGTGCCCARGGTGCTGCTGGCATTGTTGGTGTGATGACCCATCCCACCACAATCTGGTGGTGTATAAGGAAGCTTCTCACTTCCCAAGCATTCCCAAAGTGTTTTTGACAGCCCTTGTCAAGAACTGTTTCTGATTGTTTTTGTCTCAGAGTTTTACCTTCTACTCTATAATGATTTGTTCTGATGTATATCCGGATTTTCATAATCTGGATGTARTAGCTTTCATCCTGCTCGAGCCTACTACTGTCACTTGTTGTCATCAAAATGAGAAATCTGCTTCCTTATTGACCAGAGCTGAATTGAAGTGTAAAATAACATGCCAGAAACTGGTCTATGACTGAAAGTTCAGAATAATTTACTCTATATATAGAAGTTTACACTGCAGTGCTTTCCTTTAAGAAATACATGTGTGTATATATATCTATATCTATATCTAGATCTAGATCTAGATCTAGATCTAGATATAGATATAGATATAGATATATATGCAGCCCATTCTACCACTGTTGTAATTGCCACTGCCTTCAAAAACTGTATATGATTACCCAAAAGCATTGAAACTGTTGCTAGAGGGTGCTAAGCAGTTTGTGTAAATAATTAAAAGTATCCTATTTTCAGGTCCAATAGCTCTTGTCATCTTCAGTTTTATCAGTTAAAAAAGAGTTCTGACTTTTCTAATGCAACCTTGTTGATGTGAGAAAGAGTGTAAGAGGCAAACACCTTCTGTGTGCTTTGAATTTCTGTGTGCACTGACTAGGCAGAATTCTTAAGAAAATGCTTAAGGTGTGTTTGGACACTAGTATGGAAGGACACTTTAATCAGGTTTCATAAGTGGAAAATTAATACCAAAAGTAAAATTTTATTAGCACTGTTAGTTCTATTAAACCTTTCAGCTAAGCTATCAGAAGTTATTTTTCTRTTCTAAATTACATCATGTCTATCTTGAAAGGATTTTGTTTGTTTAACACTTAGTAAAACAAGTAACATTAGCAAAATATAATCTCTAGTTTTCCTTAAGAAGTYGGGGTTCTTCCCCTCTAATTTGCTTTTAATTCTCTTGTGCTTCTTTGATACTGCATTGCATAACAAAACTGAAAGGAAACTGAACACTGCCCTGCTCTGCCCTACTGTTATTTAGCATGTGCAATGGTTAAATTGGAAATTTCTACCCTGTGTGCAACATTGGTGTTKAAATGGGTACTCAGAGGGTGCAGCTTTGCTTTATGYCTCTTACCAGTATGATGGTCCAAASTGAGAAGAATGTGCAGCCGTGCTRTTMCTTATGTCAGTAGGGAAGTTGCCCTTGACTTTGATGGAAGCAGATCCATAGCCCATGTGCTCAGTGGAACATTACAGGACAGATGTCTCAGTAGCCTCTAATCAAGCTTGAGCTTAGCAAGCCCCAGCCCTCAGCCCCAAAAACACATGGTTCCCCTGACAAAGGGTAAAGCAGACAGAGACTRTTTTCTCAAGCTAAATCAATCAAACAACCTTTTGGCAGCCTAAGAAATTAAAACCATTCCTTTTTTTTGTTGTTGTTTTTTGGGGTTTTTTTTGTTATCTACTGGGGAAGAAGATTCAAGACCCATCTTGTCCATTCTGGTTTGATGGTTTTCATGGACTACCAAGCAACCAAGTAAACCTGGTCTGAGCACTGAATGTTCATTGTTTTTGTTRCTTCTCCAGTTTATTTGCTCCCTCCCATGTTCACGTGGGAGTATGAGGGAGCAGAATGATGAGAGCAGGGGTGACTTCTATAAGGTTTGCTGGTGACTTTTTTGTGATGGGTTCTTGCTGTATTGCAGACCACTGCTTGGAAAACAGCCATGTGAAAAATGTTCTCTCAGCTGGGTTTGAAGTACAGCTGAAACCAGAAAAGCCACTTGTGATCCAGCACAGATGCTCAGACACCAAAGCATGGTTTCCAAACCCACTGTTTGCTCATGGGCCCAGCTGTAAAMCTCCCTGAAGCTGCTGCTGTGCTTGGCTGAGCACAGAGTCCCCCCCAGATCAGGTTGTCCTCATTTGGTTAAACAGTTAACCAMGTTTTCACTTGCTTGAATGAATGTTTCCTTTAGATCCACTGATGGCAGTGATCATCAGTGTTTCTTGTTTCTGTGGACTGGAACCTTTTCCTGTGATATATAACCCATTGGTGATGCTCATTCCCTATAGATGCATATGCATGTTTGTCCATGAACYTCCCTCAGAGCCTGGTACACACACTTCTCCCTGAAAACTGCTCATGTGCATAATATTTGCCAGAYTATGGCCTGGCTTTATAACTAATTTCAAAACTAAATTAAATGTTTCTTCTCCAGAAGGGAAATTCTGCTGCAGAAATGTGCATCATGCAGTTGAGACATTAAAGGTTTTAATATCCGAACTCCATTAAATGAATTGTTTTATCATTTGCAGAGGATTCATTACTTTCTAAGAGGCCTTTTGTCAAATAAGCATTTTGCAAACTAAGCTAATCAGCTCTGTTCCTGTTTATAATTCTCCTACTACAAATATTTATGTTGTAATTTGTCCTTTTGCTTTCCTGCCTGTCTAAGCACAAGCATATTAAAATTTTCTGACGTGCCATTCCTCTCATACCTAATGGAAAATCATAAACTCTCTGCAGTTTGTTTTTTGTAGGCTGCTGCTGAGAGYTGAACAGGACCAGTGAGACAAAGGGCTGTGCTAACTGGTGCCAGGCATACCACCATATCCCTCCTCACTCATGCTATTTTGCCCCCACACCTCACCGCAGTGCTTCCAGAAATGATGCCAGAAACTACATCCCTTGCAGTGCTCTTGTGGTGCAGTGGCTGGGTTTGGAGGGAGGGTATTTGGCTTGTTGTGGAAGACTACCCACTGTGCTGGGGGTCTCCRTGATGCTCCTGTCTCCAAACTAGCCTGCTGGCCCTGTGCCCAGGCACTGCAGGACAGGTTGCCATCAGCACACATGGTGCTTAGGTGCCCATTGGCATGGCAGCCTGGGCAGGAACTCCGTGAGGTGCCCCAGGGCACACTGTTGCTGGCACTTGGCATCTGTGGCTGTCAGCAGCCAGACAAGGTGGCTCAGAGCTGGCTGGCACATGGCCCTGCACACAYGTGGCAGTCAGGAGCTGGAGGACAGGGCCAGGCATCCCCTGAGCAGGTCTGTCCCCTCCTCACTGTGCCTCTGGCTGCTGTGGCATCAGCATTTCCTCAGGTGTAGTGGTGTCACTGGCCACCCCCTGTGCTCCTTGACCCCCTCAGTGTCCTCAGCTCTGCTCCCAGCAGACAGAGCTGGACTGAAGACAGGTCCTGAGGGCTGAGATCATCAGAGCTTGGGCAGCAGCGCTCAGAGTTCTCTGCTTGCGAGGGGAACATGGGCAACGTGGCAGAGACCTCTCTGTACCGTGCCAAGGGTTATCAAGCAGCACAAGACAATTAAACCTCACTCTGTGTGGAAAGCAATGCAGGTGGCATTTGCTGGGTTGGGGGGCATGAGAAGCTTTGCTGATGAGAAGAGGAATGCTGTTTGTCCCACCTGACTAACCTGTGTCTTAACTGTGCTTGTTGTTCCCAGGCATTCACGATTCAGGGGCAGTATGCCATCCCTCATCCAGACGTGAGTCCAGCACATGTAAATTACTCCCTCTTTGTTCCTCTCCCTCTTATTTGTTCTGGGCAGCATTTGCTTTCTACAGTTAGCAATAAAGACACGGCCTAAGGACACCTTTCCTGACCAACTCACTGTATAGCCAAGTGTTAGCCCAGCTGCATCTCTTGCCTTGTGTAGAAATTGCTAGAAAGTACAATGGCCCAGGAACAAATTACAGTTATCTTGGTCTTTTTGCATGTGATATATTTGAGTTCTTTTAATATGTAATTCTAGAGTAATTTGTTAATATTAACAATAGTCATTACATGTAATAACAATAGAGATGTCATTTATAACCAGTTTTTTGTTGTTTTTTTTTTTATCTCTACGGTAGATTAGAATGAATGATTAAACCTTTTATTTTTCAATATAATTTTAATTAATCCAGTTTTAGAACACATAAGATGGTTTCTCTGCTCTGAAATAATTCCATTTGATTGGTTAGTTCTAATTTCCCATCCTGCCCTGCAGTTGACCAAGCTTCACCAGTTGGCTATGCAGCATCCCCCCTTTACTCCCCTTGGGCAGACCACCCCTGGTTTCCCTGGTACGTACCCATGACCCCCTGGGGATGTCCTTCTTCTTAACAGCTTTGTTTCCCGTGGTCATTACATCATTTTAATAATAAATGTGGTCAATGACCAGCAATCCTTCTGTTTTTACACATTAATCTCTCTTCTTCCCTCCCGTACCTCTGTTACAGTTCCTTTCATCATTACTAAAACRTGCTTTGTTTGTTACTTTCACTAATCACRACTGCTTCATTTGTGCCCTTGGCTAAAAGCCCTGAGTTTCTTCTGTTCAGTCCTCACAAAGTTATTGTGGACCATACAGTATGTACCAGTTGGCTCTGAGGGAAGTGCTTGGGTGTGCTTCTTGTCCATGCTTTGGTCACATGGATCAGAGACAAGCAAACRTGGGAAAACAGTTTGCACTCATGGCACAGAAACACCAATTAAAGAAACTATGGCATGCTGAAAGTTGAATTCTTGTACAGCCAAATGTGTTGAGAGCATCTGTAATCATCACTGCTGGGACAAATGCCTCACTTCCTACTAGATAATGCAGATATAGCTACWAAATGCAATGGAAATTTAGTTAAAGACTTAAAATTTGCTCCATACTTAATAAAGCTGAGGCTGAATTCTTGATTGAAGAGTTAGAAGTCACTTAAGCCTGCAAAAGGAACATTTTTCCTGTGCTTCACAACATACATGCTTAGCATCTAAAAACTTCACAAAACAGAAGTGCATCTGTACTGGTACATGCTTTGTATGGCAAATAACATTTTATCACATGCATCACAAATTCTGTGAGCAACTTGACTGTTTGATACTCAGTGTGAACTAAGCTTATGCAATTCAAAWTTGAACATAAACAAATAAAATTAGTCACTTTTTGGTGGAATATTTATTTTTGGTATATTCTAGTTAGAAATTATTATTTTTGGCATATCTTTACAGAAAAGACAATGAACATCAAAAAAAGAGAAGAGAAAGATTCATGACATCAAAACATACTTTTGWTTCTTTGTGATGTATCTGATAAAATACCTGCAAGTAATACTAAATGGCCTTTCCTAGCTTTGTATTTTCCTTATTCTTGTCATTAACATGCTGCTCCTTAATCTTTTCCTRATTATATTTGTGAGATGTACGTTTCTGTAATGTTACTGTGTGTTAGAGCAGTAATTCCATTTTCCTGAGCATTTTCCTTTTGTCCACCCAATTTACAAACAAATGTATGCAACTTAGAGTACTTTGTCCATTTCTCTTYCAAAATTACCCTTCCCAACACTTCTTCAGCAACTAATCCCACATATAATTTCCATATATTTGTAGGTTAATTTCTTTGTCCTTATTTTAATTTTTTTGTTATTTTTCATAAATATGTATTTTGTTCAGCTAATTGTTCATTTGACAATCCACTTTAATTTTCCACRTTCTAGAAGTCCTAGTAGACAGGTCCAATTTCAGCCATCCATGAATTTCTCAACTGATGTGTTTAGAACAAGCTTCAGAGACTATTTTTAGAGGAAACTCTTCCTTTTCTAGAAGCTTTTTATGATGACCCTGTGGAATCTCATGTGACATTTGTTGCTTTGGTGGGTTAAAGGTTAATTAAAATAAGACTCATTTAAAATGAGCCCAGCCCTCTGAGTTTTGCATCCTTTGCTTTCTTTTCTGTTTCACTAGCAGTTCTTTATTTTTCTTTGCTGCTTTCTTTTCTGTTTTTTTTTTTCTCTCCTTTCTGTATGTTTCCTTCTTAAAGTTTCATTTGTTGTGTCTTGCCCTTCTTGCAAACAGCTGGCGTAACATTTTCCCTCTGTCCCCTGAATAGGACTGGATGCCACTACTCCAACCAGTTCCCATGAACTTACTATTCCCAATGATGTAAGTGGACCAATAGTCCGTGTCTCTTTCTCTTCTCTCGCTCCTCTGCCACCAGAGGGGACACCTCTAATCTTTGATCTGTGAACACCAGCCCCAGAATGAACTGTGCAGCACTCAGTCTGTGGGGAGGGGTGTGAGGGGTTGGGGAAATGCTGGATGGCAGCAGCAGGAGTGGCTGTCCCCTCTAGGTGCCACTGCCACGGGGCCTCACTCATCTCTCAGGTGGCACTGGCATGGGTGGCCTCAGCAGAGGGGCCAAAGGGGGTGGAAGAATGTGCAGCCCCTTGTGCTGTGTGTTGGGCTGGAGTCCTCCATGTTCATCTCCACTGAACCCCACACTTGGCCAAGATGTCATTTTCCCTGAGCCAAAAAGCTACTTTGGAAATGTAAAGGTGCCGTATAAGGGTTTATTGAAAAATCAAGGGCTAGAAACATTCCTGCTGCAGCAGCTCTGGSTCAGCTGTGATCAACAGGCCCAGTGTCCATGAGCAGCATGGTGCTGRATCTGAAAACAGTTCAAAATGCCCAACTGATACGCAGGGTATCACGTAAAAATGCCTTCCCCTTTTATTTGATTTCATTGCAGGACAGGGTTGGGGTCTTTTTTCAGTGTTCATTACAAATTAGTCACTTGGAAAATGGAAGTTTTCCCCTCCAGTAAAAAAAAGCTTTGAAGCAKGAGTGGGATCACAAATAGCAATTCTATTACTTAAGAGATACTTAAAACATTGTGCAATCCCTATTAAACTCAGTGGCAATGATTTACAGTAAGAAAAATATATAAAATTACAAAGACGTGGAGGTGTGAGTGCTGTGATTTCTTAAGCTTTCTTTAYATAAAAAAAATCCCTGCCTGATTTATCAGTTCCTGCTTTGCAACTGAATTCAGTTTATGTTGAGTATTTTTTAGGAGCACCTTCTTTATCCTTACAGCGCAAGTTTCTTAATTTCACTTTCAGGTAAATGTTGTTCTTGCCATCAGAGATGTAAACCTGAGGTCATTCTTCTGACTTACCTTCTTTTGGGGTTCATAGCAGAGAAAGAGAGGGAGAAAGTTGGCCCTGGATCCTGTAGTGCAATAGAAAATTCTTAAAAGCCATCAGTCTTTCATCCATGTGGTGTGAAATACCCAGCTCAGCACTGGCAACGAAAAGCAAACATGAATCCACACGATGCTTCTCATAGAAAGTTTTTGTGGCTACACAGTGTGTGTCTTGCTGATGTTGCTAAAGGAGCAAAGCCAAGCCCAAAATGGGGTTAGGCTTAGGAGGAGCCTGCAGGAGCTCTGCAGGGGGTGAGAGAGAGTTCTGATGTGTAGATGGTGTAAAGGTGTGCATTAGGGGACCAAAAGGATGGTGCTGCCTTCCTGAACTCTGTGTGTGCCTGTCTGTGTGTGTATACACAGGATTCCAGAGCCAAGGGAAGAACAGGTGGAGGTTGTTCTCTTCTCCCAAGTGAATGATTGATAGGAAAAGAAKAAATGGTCTGAGGATRTTGCACCAGAGGAGATTTAGATTGGATATTAGSAGAAGTGTCTTCACTGGARAGGTGGTCAGACATCGGAACAGGCTGCCCAGAGAAATGGTGGCATCGCCATCACTGGAAGTCTTCAAAAAGACATCTGGAAGYGTTCAGATGGACACTGGAAGTGTTCAAATGGACATTGTGGATGTGGCACTTGAGGACTTGGTCTAGGGGTGAAATGATGGTGCTGGGCTAATCATTGGATTCCATGATCTTAGAGATCTTTTACAATCTTAATAATTCAAAGAGAAATGAGGATATGAGGGAGACAGAGAGAAATGAGGCAGTGAGGGAGCAGTGTGGGAAGGCACCAGCACCATCAATCAGATGCTCTGTGTGGAGGGAGGTCAGGGTGGGAGAGGCAGCAGCMGCTGTGCAGCAGAGCCTGCATGGGCAATTTGCTTTCCCAGTGAGCATCTCCYAGTGCCAGTTTTGATGGACAGGCCATCAGTGACACAGTGATTGTTTATCTGAAGGGGAAGGTGAAGGAARCTGCAGGCCCTGGCATGGAGCTGCCGTGCAGCCCTGAAGCTGCCCATGGTTTGTYCCCTGCCTGCTCCAGCTCCAGGGATCCCCTCTGTTGCAGGAGTTCCACAGCTTTCTTATCATTTGTGCTTACCTGTGTAAAAGTGCAGCACACATGAGAACACCATGGGACTTGAAAATACCTACATTCTTTGCAGCTACCACAGAAATCAGAGTATAGCTACATGTGCTTTACATGTACTTTTTCATACTTTTTAAGACCAAGACAATGATAAGCATSCCTCAGTAAGAACATGATAGAGCAAAATAAGATATAAAGACAACAAGACTAGAGACCCTAGTCTACAGCAAATAGATATTAATAGCCTTTTACAAATTACATAGCTTCATATTAAAATAAATTTGCCTCACTCCCTCTGGCATTTAGGCAGTGACAGAATATTTTTTTGTTGTTATTAATAATTTCTGTAAGAACATAATGCTGCTTTCTTCATACAATATGCTGACAGTTTGTCATCAGTTTGCTGAGCATTTAACCTATTGCTCTATAACAAAGAGATACTGGAGAATAAAAAAAAATATATGTTTTATAGAAAGTTATTTTCCACGTGCTAAAAGCTGAGGCTTCCTCTCCAAATAATGAATTCAGAAGAWTTGCCTTTCTAGATTTTTTTCATAACTTCTATGTAACTCCAAAAAKATAACAAAGAGGACACTTCTCCCAGTCCATTTCAGAAGTCATCTTGGTCCTTATTTAGTATCTCATTTTTCTCATCAAAGCCTCTTACAGGGGCATTTGGTTGCCTTTCTTTCCTTGCTGGGATCTTGTCTGTCCTTCCACTGCTGCCCAAGTTACACAATATAAGTGTGTTTCCTCTAAATCCCAGAATAAAGTGGCATAAACAGGTCCTTAAAAGAACCTTAAAAGAAAGAAGAGATGCCACCCTTGGATGTAGATAACAGATGTCTTAAGATTTCATCAGTCAATACCCCAAAACATGCATTGAGAGTARATGAACAAACCAATAATAACTTAAAAATCTGTCTCATAAAAATTAGGCATATTKTGCATATATGTGGGACAGGCAGTCAGGCACAAGCAACAGGAAAGCAACTCACCCCACAGAAAGCACCAAGAACATTTTAAGGTAGCTGTAAATCTAATCTCTACTCCATAGAAACAGAAGTGCCAATCCATCCAAGATGGATATGGCAGACTTGAAGAATTGCCTTTATTTCTCTGTGGTACCTTAAATACTTCCCTGCCAATGAGTGGGACCCACATGTGCTCGGAGCAGCCCACATCTTTTCTCAGTTTTCTGCAAAGTCTGTGCAATTATTATGGTCCAGATTTTGCATTGTTGTGGCAAGGAAATTTCTTAACATTATTATTGTTTTGTTCTTAAGAGATACAGAGTATTTAATAATCTTTTCTAGGCCCTACTGTAAGTTTGTAAAGAAYTATAATCTCCCTCAGGAGATATTTCCCCCAATAGAGTACTCTGTCCCAGACCTTCTAGTTAAAAAACACGACACAGACCAACCCAAACCTGAAACTAGGAGTTTCAGCCTGTATCTTTCTGAAAAGAGATTGAAGAATCTCATTCATGATGAGCTCCTGCTTGTTCAAATAATGCAGAGGCTTTGCCAAAGCAAATGGATTTGCTCTGTGTTGGCAGTGGGGAGCCAGGAGGAACCATGAGTACCTGTGGGCAGCTGTGGCCAACCCCTCTGCTCCGGACAGCAGAGTTGCAGAGGCTAACTCTTGGCCCTTTTTACAAGCACTACATTGTAAGAAAGGAAACTGATTCTTTTTTACCAGTGTTTAAAATCTCCATGCTATTTCCTGTGGCAGTCAAGGCTCTGCAGCATTGAACTCTTTTATTAGACTCTGTCAATGCTTTAGCATTACAGGAATATATATATATATGTACATAAAGCATTTATATTTAGCATTATGAGGAAGATAAAAAAATGGAAGAGAGGTACCTGAACCAGGTATGCCATAGCATATTGGGAGAAACTATTGGCATCAGTAATTTGGAGGGGGGAGGAATTATGGGAGACCTTTGAATCCCAYCCTTTAAGAGTCCAGACTCCTGACTCAGTCCTGTTTCCATCCATGCCAGCAGARCTTCACTGAAGAACAGAGTAAAGCTAGAAAAAGGCAAAAAGCGGAACATGTGTTTTAGGGCTGGTTTGTTTTGAGGGTTTTTTGGCATGAGGAGAAATGAGGGATGTTGAGATGGAGGAAGACAGATACAGGTGGTGTAGAGAAAGTGTAAAGGGAACCGTGTATACCTGGTGCTCACAGATCAAGAAGGAGGGTACACCAGCTGAAATTTTGGGGTGTACAAACAAATGGTGACACTTACACACAACACATCAACAAGCTCTGCAAGTCACTGCCATTGCCCTTGGGCAGCAAAAGGAGAAACAGGTTCAAAAAGAAACTGTCAGACAGACAGACTGTGGAGCATGAAGGCAGAGATAGCATCTACTGCTCAGGTGGTCTGTAAGCCTTAGGAGGGAATTTGAAATACCAGTGAAAATTTTATGTCTCACACTGGTTTTATCTTTTTTTTTTTTTTTTTCTTGTAAGGGTGGGCTACTACCACAGTCAGAGACGGACAACTGGGCTTGATGCACATCTCATGTGAGCTCTTCCAGCCAAGTCTTGAGAGAGTCAAAATATATATGCATATRCCTGTACATACCATGTGCATGTGTGTATGTATGTGCATATTATAGATATTTATAAAAGAAGTATTCAAAGAATCACMGAGTGGGTCAGGTTGCAGGGACCACAGTGGGTCGGCTAGTCCAACCTCCCTGCTCCATCAGGGTTACCTTAGAGCACATGGCACAGGATTGTGTCCAGATGGTTCATTAATATCTTCAGTGAGGGAGACTCCACAACTGCTGTGGACAACCTGTCCCAGTGCTTGGTCACCCACGCAGTGAAAAAGTTCTTTCTCACATGCAGGTGGAACTTCCTGTCCATCAGTTCTTGCCCATTGATTGTCTCTTGTCCTGTTGCTTGGCACAACCAAAAAATCCCCCTTATCCCCTCCCTTTCAGATAGTGACATTCATGAGATCCCCTCTCAGTTGTCTCTTCTCAAGGCTGAACAGGCCAAGTTCCCTCAGCCTTTCCTCATAAGAGAGGTGGTTCAGTCCTTTATTCTTCTTTGTGGCCCTGCACTGGACCTGCTCCAGGAGCTCTGTTTCTCTCTTGTCCTGAGGAGCCCAGAACTGGACACAGCACTCCAGATGTGGCCTCACCAGGGCAGGATAAGTAGAGGGGCAGGATGACTTCACTTGGTCTGGGGGCAATGTTATTTATTCCTAATGCTCCCCAGGATCTCATTGTCCCTCTTGGCCCCAAGGGCACACTGCTGGTTCATGGACAGCTTTTTGTCCACCAAGACCCCCCGGTCCTTCACCACAGAGCTGCTTTCCAGCAGGTCAGCCCCCACATTTCTTGAATTTCAGAAGGTTCCTCTCTGCCCATCTCTCCACCCTGTCGAGGTCTCTCTGAAGGGCTGCACACCCTCTGGGGTACCAGCCACTCCTCTCTCATTTTGTGCCATCAGGGAACTTGCAGAGGAGGCTTCTGCCCCTTCATCTGAGTCATTGATGAACAATACAGGGCTCAGTACTGAACCCTGGCACACACCATAAGTGACAGGCCTCCTTGGCCCTGTGCCACTGTTTATTATATTTATTAGTAAGTATAGTATTAGACTACAGTGTATAGTAGGCTTGGTATAGTCCGTGGTAGGTTTGGCTCCTCTCCCAAATGGGCCAGAGGTGTTTGGATGCAGTTTGACATGATTCCATCTCAGAGCAAAGCATCTCAGGAAGGTATCTCTATGTAAAACCAAATGCCCATAACCAAATGTCCCTTGATCTTCCTCAAGAACACACCATGTTCTTGAATACTCAGATACTGTCAAATTTCAGTGTTAGTAACATGCAATGAGAAAAGCWCTGCAGAGAAAGCCCAAGCCCCCCAGCACTRCTATCCTTCCTGCATGGCAGATGGAGTTATGTGTTCTGCATGAGCCACAGGCCATGTCGTAGAGGGTGTCCAAGCATCCTGTTGTCACAGCAGTGAAGGGACACTTGGAGAGCTTCAGGAAATTTAAAAGGTTACCAAACCTCTCTTCCAGACAACAGCATCACCAGKGTCCTTGACCAGTGTGGACTGAATCCTCACTGCCTACCTACCTCACTWCCTCAGACTCAGCTAGGAGATGGCACATTCTTTGCACTGGCCCACCTGGGTGACAAGCTGGAGGACCCTCAGCACATACAAGTGGCAGCTTGCTGAGTGACCCAGCAGGTTCCTTCTCTGCCTGTGCTCTGGTGCTCTCCTCTCCYGTGCCAGCTTCACTCCCTGCAGACCATGGAGGCCAGTGAGACTGAGGCATCAGAAGCAGAGGTTTAGGGATCCCTGTGCTGCCCACAGGTAGCCAGTGCAGGCACACTGGTGTGCACACAGATAGGCCAGAGGCTTCCTGGTGAAGCACACACCAGTCCTCTGCACTGACATGTGTAGTCACACACTAAGAGAGATCCTTGGGATAAGGCCAGGGAACTCAGCAAGGCCCTCCTGTTGTAACAGGATGGGAAATCTTGTGTGCATTTCCTGCCACCCCATTTTCCCCCCTCGTGGTTGCTCCTCCTGTGCTTGTCACAACTTGGTCTTTGTTTCAGCTGCCTGGGTATCCACTTTGGCTTTCTGTTTGTCCCTGAGTGTGAAGCAAGGATTGCGTTCAGGGGTTTTGCTTCTTTCAATAAAATGTCTGGACAACGTAGATCTATTTCTGGCCAGTTTCTCCAAGTACTACAGTCCCACAAAGGGTAACACATCAGGGCCTGAAGCAGCTGGAAGAGTGGGAGTGGAAGGGCAGTCTCTGCATCTTGGCATATCCATCAGCAGGCCTGTAGAGCAAAGTTTCCATTTTCTACTCATTCTGGCCATGGCTGAGCTTCTCAGCACCCCTCCTTCCTTAACACAGAACAAAACCCTCCTCCTCCCCCTTACAGAAACCAAAACATCTCAGCCTCAGCTGCTGGCTCTGTGCTCACTTGCTCCTGGGGGCTCYCCATGCTGGAGGAGCAACACCCTGGGACACACACGCAGCTCAGGCTCAGTTCTATTTACAAAATAAGAGTTGGGGTAAGTTTCTGTAAAGGAAGGCAGACAAATTTCAGTCTCTTCCTATGCCTGCTTCTGCCTGCAGTCAGAGAGCTGTAAATCCCACTGACTTTAATGCACAGTCCCTGGCCAAGCAAGAAGCACATGTGCCCAGGGAGGTGTAGGGCTGTCAGCACTCYGGAAAGGTGTAGAACCACACGCAGCAGCTGTGGATGCTCAGACTGACTTCGAGCTGCTCTTGGCTTGCTGCTGCCACTGGCAAGTCAGTCAGGGCTGTGGTTTGGTTTTCTCAACATCACAGCACCCTGTCATTTTCTGCCATAGGAGACAGTGAAATAGTCTTGAAATTCCAGAAATAAGATACTGACTTAACCATGGAGCAGCAAAACTGGATCTAGAGGCATATGACCATAGAGCCAATAGACTGCACTAGAGATTCCTTCCAAACAGCAGAGCAAAAGTCTTTTTGTTTTGCTACTGAGCTGCTCATAACCATGACTTTAGCAATACTACAGATTGCAGTTGAGTGGTTTTTGCTTGTGTCTGTGGCACTAATCTCAGTCTTTGTCCCGCTCCAGTTAATAGGCTGCATTATTGGCAGACAAGGCAGTAAGATAAATGAAATCAGGCAGATGTCAGGAGCGCAGATCAAGATTGCTAATGCCACAGAAGGCTCCGCAGAACGACAAGTTACAATCACAGGATCCCCTGCAAACATCAGCTTAGCACAGTACCTCATTAATGCAAGGTAAGTTGGCTTTGTAAGTGATCATGCTTCTGCAAGATTGCTCTGTCTGYTCTCCAGCAAATGTCTGTCCTGGGTAGATCTAGAAAGCTGCTTTGCAGTGTTCATTTTGCGTAGAATTACTCCATTCCTAATGGTTTGGAAAGCCTGTGTTTGCTGTTGGTTTACATGGAAAGGAGCTTAATCCAGTGCAATTCYAGGTACATGTTGAATGACAAAAGCTGCAAAATCCAAATACTCATATTAGCATCCACCTAAAATATCAGTGGATAAATTAAATTAAATTACAATCATAAATTGYTTAGAGGAAAATACTTTTCACAGACCCATTTTACTGTCCTGAATGGCAAATATAGTGAAACAGATTGCAAAATAGATTTATTTTACCAAGTGGAAATTGCCACTCAGAGTTGATAAACTGACATTAGGTTGCTGAAGAGGCTCAGGATTTACTTCTTCAGAGAAAGCACCACAAATCTGTAAGAAGCATTCCCTAATGAGACAGGGTGAGACTATCTGCTTCTCACTTCCTGGTCCCAGAATTAATGAAAGCACTGGCTGTTTAGGTAAGCCATGGTGATGGCTTAAGTGTCTTAACAGTTTTTATATTAATATTTAGAAAAATATTAAAATTGATCCCACTTTTATTTGCCATTATGCAGAGAAGAAGGTGCAATGGATATWGTGCTGTCTCATAAATATACTTGTAAATGCTGAACTGAGGCAATATATGCTGGGGGAGTGGCTATGTAATTTATGGCACTTTTATTTTATTTTTTTCCCTCCACAAAAATACTGTGGTATGAATCAAGCTTTGTGTTTAACTATGTTTGCTGCTAARGTAGTACAAAGTATGTGATTTATGTGGGAGCTGCAGTTCACAGCAAGTCTATGGCTTSCTGTGGTCCAGCCTCCTCTCCATCCCAGTTTTGTAGAGCACCACTGCAGTGGCTGGAGTGGAGGAATGGGATGTTTGTGCAGCTCTGTGTTATAGCAGACAAAAATACTGCTTTTTATAATTTAGTCTGAAAGCAGCTTCCTAGGGAAAGATATATATAGGGGTGGCACTGTACAAGCTAAGATAAACAATTTCCAGAATCTTAAAACAACTTACAGCTCTTTTGATTTATATTCTTTGTAGCAAATATAAGTCACTTCCGTAAGCCCTGTAATCAAATAAAAATGTGTTCCCTCCTTTAACCCTTAAGGATATGTTCTTCTCTTGGTGTTCAGGGATTCCCCACACATCGAGACGAGACTAGACCCCTTCATTTTTAGTTGCACAAACRCCATATGGCATGCATCTGGATCTCGGAAGATTACAATTTAGGATCTTGAAGACAGCTAAAGCATGCAAATAAAATAATGCACTTAYTAATGGAGTTGCAGTGAGCTGCTCACCAGAGACAGAAACTCTAGTGAACAAAACTGTTTGACTCACTTTAGAAAAGTTTGTGAACTCTCACACTTCTGTTGATTACTGTATAATGGTTCTTGTGGTGGAATGGGATCTATATGAGGTCTTTTCACATACTTTGGCAAAGAAGAAAACTCCTCAGCAGTCATATACCACGGATCTCTATCTATACCCTGTGCAACCAGAAACAAAGTATTTTGTTCCTGTTAAATTTCTAGATAGAAGTCATTTGTTACCATCATCTACAATAAACCGTCATATATTATTATGTACCATGTGTTGGAACTGTCTTTAGATGAAGTGACTTCATTTGTAAATGAAGACTCTTAAAGTAATGTGTAATAAATTAAGCTGTAAGGTACCATAGGCAATTAAGGTGGCTTTTTCATTTTAAGAGGTGACACTGTTGCAGACCTCTCCTTTCCCATGACACACTGCTGTCCAGCCAGGTGCCACCGCAGCAGCAGTGCGAGCTCAGTCGCACTGGAGGAAGACGGCGATGCTGTGAGGCAGGTGGGAGGTTTGCCCTAGTGAGTTTTAGGTGCTGGGGCAGGCCAGAGGTGCAGAGCCAGGCTGCTGCTGCTGCTGCATCTGTGGGCTGGGAGCCACCTCCCAAACCTGCCACAAGTGATGCCATCTCTTTTAGAGACRCTGGCATAAAACAGCTTTGCGGAAGAGATGAGTACAGCACCTGGACTGCCCAAAGTGTGGTCTGGCATGTGGAAATAATAACTACAAGAAATAACAGCTGTATAAGCATTCAGTATAAGGTAGATCTTTTTCTCCCCTACAAGATCTMTTGTTCACAGGAATTGGCTTCCAGGGCCAGTATTTCTGTATAAACCAATGCCTTTCAGCAACRTAAGATGTAAAAAACCAAAATTATCTATCCACAGTATTCCTGAAATATATCGTGTGTATCTTTAAGCTATCCTCCAACCAAAGTTGCTATCTATAGAGTAATTTATCAGCTTGCTWTAAGACTTTTATTGCAATCTGGTGTTGGATATGTACATAGTATATTCTAAATTATAGATCTATAAATACATTGATATAATATCAAGACAGAGATTTAAATCTTTCTAAAAGTATTGGTTTGGTTCTGTATTGCTTACCCGAGCGCTGGCCTCTGTATGAATAGAGCGTGTCTTAGCTTGTTTGCAGTAGAAATGTCTTTTTTCCTGTAAAACCTTCTGTCTCTTTAATTGGTCTCCACTGTAGTAACTAGATTTTCATTACCCAATGCCATCCTCTTGCTTTTATTAAGAYTGAACTGCAGTTTAGTTTTCCTGAGTAATATCTGACTTTGGATTATAAACGAACTTAGCCAGCAGCACTTGCTCCTTGTTGAAGGGCAGTTTCCTGAAGGTATTTTTTTACAAGAGGTTCTTTCAAAGACCCAACAGGACTACCGAAGCCACACCTGCTCTCTTCACCAGTTTCAGGTGATGCAGGATGTGGCCTTTAGTGTATGTATTCAGAAGGTGCAGGCCTACAAAGGGACAGCGTAAAATTGTCCCTGTGAAATTTTGTATGCTGCCTCACCCCCTTTCACATGCAMTGTTGTTGCATCCACAGTTGGTTTGGGAAACTGCCAGTGCCATGGGACAGCTGATAGCTAAMCTGATGAACTTCCAGCTTATGTGTTGCCACCAGTAATAAATGGGAAACAGGGCCAATTACTGCTACAGTCGTACCTGTGAGAGTAAACCAGAGACAGGGAGTTGGAATGGCTGCTACCATTGGCTGCTACACCAGTTTTTTGGCCTGTGGGATCTGTTCTCCCTGCTGGTTTGCAGGAAAAAGCTTAGGCTCAAACACCCCCCTCCATATCAGTAAGGATGTTTTTGTTTTTATTAAATGCATAGTAAACAAATTTGGAGTCACTGACACACAGAGTCCTGCACCACCTTTCTATGGGCCTACCTCCCACAATAATACTGAGTAATACTAAAAAATCCAGCAGTATAAACTGAGTTTTTCAAGACATACTAAGGTGTCATGTGTAGCTCCTACACCCCCCAAGCCAAGGAGGTACAGTGGAGTTGGAGTCTCTGATTCAGTGGTCTTGACATAAACCCCTCTGTGAGTGGATGGCGAGCAGCATGGCCAACAGCACAAGGGTGCACTTCTCTCTGCTTCGCAAAGAGTTGCTCATCCATGGGGACAGATAAAGACTTCAGGGTAGGAGAATCAAAACTTCACCTCCCTCAAAGGAGTCTGAATTTCATGCACTYGCCCTCCTTCCCTCCCAGCTCCTCACAGAGGCTGCTCTCCTTCCAGCTTCCCTGCAAAAGCTGCTGAGGTGTTCATGCTCCAAGAGCCCTCTTTCCTTTGTGGAGAAGAGAGGAGCTCAGTGCTTAAGCATTTCCCTCTCTCCTCCACACCCCTCTCCCCAGCTCAGACCYGCTTCAGGTGTCCTTCAGACTCGCCATCAGCAGCAGTGCTTTGGGAAGCTCTAATCCAGTGTCCGCATTCCCGACATAGCGCTGGTTGATCCTGGCACGAGGCAGGCAGTGCACTGGCCATTGCCTTCCTCTGGCAGTGAACAGCCATGGGGCTGTTACTCTCAAACCTGTGCCCAAGGTGAGGAAAAGAGGCTCTTCCAAGCCCTGTGTGAGGTGACCATGTTTCCTTCCCAGCCTGCAGCCTGGCTACAGCTGTTCTCCAAGCCTGCTCACCCAGTCCCCAACAGGGACCAGCACAAACCCTGTGCTGGGAAGCCTTTCCTGGSCCTGATGGGGTGTGGTAAGAAAGCACAGGAGCCTGCCAAGTTAGTRATTGCCAAAAATACAACCCCAAACTTACTAGGAATACACATATAACTGTAGCTAGCAAAGGTTTTGTTTTATAACCCATAGTCTTATTTCTGTGCTAGGCAGCCACTGCTCCCAGCTGGTCACCTTCTAAAAGCATCCTGAAATTAGTATTTGTGTTATCTGCCAGTGCACAAGTTGCAACAAGCAAGTGGGCAAAGGGAGGATTTATCTAGGCAGACATTTTGGCATGCAAAGAAAACAGTGTGTCCTTGGAATTACTGTATTTTAATGACTGAAAATGTACAGAAAAGCAGGACTGTGTGGGCCAAATTCATCTTGCTTGCTGATGGGTGGAGTTAGATTATAGTGAAGGTGGTTTGATTCCTAAACCCTCCCAAGAGCCCCTCACTGCCCTGGGCTCAGAGGTCGGGTCAGTCTCCAAGTTCCTGGTGCGGGTGGGGTCTGTCTGAAGATGTGTCTGGTGTATCCATGTAGTACCTTGTCTTTCAGCTGGAAAGCTTTGTCATGTTCACTGTAAGCACCACACAAGCTCAGAAAGGACACCACTGCTGTGCAAGCTGGGGTGTTCTTCAGTGTTCCTTTTCACTAATTTACTGATCGTTAGATTGCGTCAATATTTTGTTGTGATATTTTAAAAAAACAGTCTGGGGAAAGTACAAACCGAAGTGAACACAYTGGCTAATCTGGTTTGTTTTATATGAAAAATGCACACTGACCTCACAGTGAATGAAATGAAAACCTAACTCACTTAAAAAACAAGAAAAAAAAACCAAAACAACCAAAACTTTGTGCCTTAAATGAAAGCAACAAATTGTTGCTCAGTCTCCTCTCATCCTAGCAAAATGACAAAGGGTTCTATTTATGTCACAAAACTGACAAATTGAAAAAAATTACCAAAACCCCCCGCGTCCCCCTTTCAAAAATACCCTAATTTTGAAAAGCAAAATTCACCATATCAGTGCTGGGGAGTAAACTTCATAGTTATTTTAAGTTTTCTTTTAATTTCGTTTTTTCCATCTTTTTGCCATTACCTGCATTCCTTAGATTTCTTTTCTTCATATGTAAAATGAACTAGCAACACCCCATACCCTCTTCCTTTTTTTTTTTCCGTTCTGAAAGAACTTTAGAGTCTCAGTAATGTTTTCCCCATCAAATCATGGAAAACCCTTTTGTTATTTCTCTTCTTTAACACATAACATGTTCCTCCTTTGACCCTCATTTTCCCTTTTTTTCTCTCTCTCCCCCTTCTCCCTCCCACTCGTCTGTTCCCCCTCGTCCACCGATCTAATCCTGGATCCTGCCCTTTCGTGGTTGCTGTCCTTCCTTCCCTCCCTCCCYCCTCCTYCTCCTCCTCCTCCTCCTCCTTCTCCCGGCCCCACCGCCCTGGCTGAACCCTCCCAACCTGTTTGTTCCTCTTCCTCTCTTCGTTTGCAGCTTAGAGATGGCTAAAGTCAGCACCCAGACCGCTTCCGTCACGACCCCTGTTGACCTCAACATGAACCTCTCTCAGTCTGCCACCCCTACCTCCACCCCCACCTCCATGGCCGTGCTGGCGGCCGCCTCCGCCGCTACCGTCAGTACCCCCCCTCCCCTACCAACTCTGCCAACCACCCACTATGCCGTTCCTGTCTCCAGTCTGCTTGGCATGAAAACTGTCCCACTCCTGGCACTAAATGCCGCGGCCGCCGCGGGGGCCACGGGGAGTTTGTCCGCTTACACTGCCAAAATTCCTTCGACGAGCGGGGTTAAGAAATCTGACCGCCAGAAGTTTGCTCCATATTGAAGGGATGAGACACAAAGCAAGCTTTGCCAGCTCTGCCAAGAGTTTGTGGTAGATCCTAGTTAYCAAGGAAACTATACGGCATCTTTTCTTTTCTGTTCGATTGCTAGTGTTAACTGTTGCCGACTCCAGTCGTCTTCCGCTCTCCATAACACCTAACACAGGCACCACCTTCCACCCAACTAGTTCCAACAGCCAGCGGCTGCCAGCCCGGGCTCCCTCTCTCCGGGMACGGCCAGCCCCCAGCGAGGCAGGGCTGTCCCGGCCCAGCAAGGGAGATACACTGAAGAGAAGGMAAAAACGTAAATGAGGCAAAATGCYGACAGCCGCGTCCTGCTCCAGCAGTGCCCGGCATAAAAATACACTTAGATGCATTGGCAGGGATCCCTCCAACTGCAGAACGATTCCTTACGGCTAACTGGCATCTTCCTTGTATTTTTTCTGTTGCTAATATGTGCAAATCCAGCACTTCTGATGATCCCTAGTGCCCCTGCAATGCCCTGTGAAGTGCTGCTGGCCCCCTCAGTCATTCTGCTGCTCCCATCCCCCTGTCCCAAAATCTACCTACGAGCAGGAGATGGGGATTAGGGGGTACCAACATCAGGTGCTTCTGCATACAACAAACGAGGCTTTTGGGTCTGAGAAAAACTGCTAAATTGAAATGACTGTAAAACAGTAAGGAAAAAATGTCAGGCACCTGTATCTTTCCACGTGATTCTTCTASAGGGTGCAACCATTTTTCTCTGCTTTGGAAAAACGTAGTTTTAAGAACTCTGCTTTAGGGAGGGAGGGAGGGAGAGAGAGCAGACTCCTCCTTTTGCACTCAGATGTTTTACATATTACACAGTGCTTATTTCTGTGAGTACTTCAGAGCAAGTACAAACCAGATGCCATCACTATCTGGTATTTCCTCTCATGTATGTTTTATTCAGCCAAATTCAGCCATTTTTCCTTAGCTTTCTGTACAAAATACATCCCTCTTTAACTCATCACACAGCCAGGTTGTATGATAATCATGAAATACATGTAGCATTTTAGAGGTCATTCAAAGTGCTGCCTGCACAGATCCCATCCCTTTACCAAGCACTTCAGGATGTTCAGATTAACTAAAATGAGACAGGTAATGGCAGCCAAAGGGGAATGGGAGTGGCTGGTTGCCAGCTGTTGGAACTAGTTCTTAACTGCATTTTATGTTTGTCCATCCACCTTCTTTTTAATTTCTGTTGCATAACTCAGTAATGCAATATTGTTTTCCTCACCACTTCCAAATCCAGAGTCCCATTAGCCCGCCATGTTCATCCACTCTGCACTCCTTGGACACAAAGCTTTAACAATTGAACTGTATTCAGTGCATTTTAATATAAACTAAAAACACAATGCAAATGCAATACTTTTTAAAACATGGTATTTCAAAGTGTGTTATTGTATAGGGCTAAGTACTATCTCAGTATTTTGTGTCATTTCTGTATTCTGTGGGCTTCTCTTCACCTTAGCACCTTTGCACTAAGTTTTGTCACTGTAACCATTTGTAGAACTGCCATTGTTGCAAATTGCACTTATCCAAATGGGGTTTTTGGTTGGTTTTGTTGGGGGTTTTT
>CADDXX010000037.1:2629369-2703332 GCA_902810485.1 Alauda arvensis
AAATTGTTCTGGACTATTGTAACTGTTTCAATACTTGACATTTTAGAAAAAAAACAAACACCAACCTCTGTGTGAGAAAACTTGCCTGCACTGAAATGCTGTTCTATGCTGGTTGTACTCAAGTGGTATTTTTTTAATAGTGAGAAGATTTTTTTTTTCTTTTTTTTTTTTGCCTTTCTTTTTTTTCTTTTTTTTTATCTCATTTTTGTTCCTACATTTTAGGCTGTCTTCAGAAGTTACTGGCCTGGGGGCTCTGTAATGTATCTCATCATGCCCTAGTGCATTAGCCACCAGACAGGACTTTTCCAAAGCCCCATGAGACAATGCTTTCTATGGACTAATCTACAGAGGAGTTTCTGCCATTTCTAACTTTCTTATTATTCTGAGACATCAAAAGAAAACACTACTCTTTAAGCAACTGTGCTTCCTAACTCTTGTGTTGCTTTCATTACTGTTCCAGTTTTAACACTGTTGTGGCTCATAACATAAAGCAAAGACAAGTTATTTTTGGGGGTTAATTTTCATTGATGTTCATGCTTTGGCTAATCTGTATAAAAGCATGGGCTGTTAGTGTTCTAAACCACTGTATTCAGCTAGAGACTCGACAGTAAGTTAAATGAGACGTTTTTATAAATAAATTTTTTTCCTGATTAAAAAACAAAAAAAGACGTGGTAGCTTTGTGCATACAACTGTTGTATTGTTTAAACTTTGTTCTTTGTAACTGAGTTGCTAACTTGTCATTGAAGAAGCACTATTTTATGGATTGTCAAACTAAGATCACAGACAAATTGCTTGTTTTCAATTAATGATTAAAGGTTTCATATCATCACGCTTAAGGTCCCAGTGCTCATTGGGAAACAGGGTAACACCYGTGCAAGACTGGCAGCCTTAGTAAGGATGTTAGCCCATGTCAGGGATGATGAGTCTCTTCAGGACTAGAGGCAGCCAGATTGTGCAATTAGTAGAGTAAAGCAGTAKTTCTGCAAAACTTCAGTTGGTTTTTAACAAAGCTGCTCACTGAGAACTTCTCACGCTGCATAGAAAAGACAAATTTGACTTCATGTTACAAGCAGYCACTGATTAGTATCTCTGGTCTTTTCCCAGACTGATCTATAGATCAGATATCGGGGAAAGGAAGACAGGAACAAAAGAATGAACTTGGATCCTGAGTACTGTATTACCAAGGCCCTTTGTACTTCCCTATTCCCAGCAGTGGCACTGTGCCACCGCCCAGTGGCAAGGCTTCTGGGCAAGTGCCAGGGGCCAGCCCAGCTGGGAGGAGCATGGCACTGTGCAGTAGGAGGCAGATGGAGAGCTGAGCAGGCCCAGGAGCTGTCTCCTCCAGCCCTGACACTCTGCTCCAGCTGTTCAAACCTTCCYTTGGATCTGCTGAAGCACTGCAGTCACAGCCTCGAGTTCTCTCTTGGCACACAGGCAGAAGAAAGGGGCTGGCCCCGAGCTGTTGCTGCATTACAGCAGCCCTGGCTGTGCTCTGGCACCTCTCCTCTTAGGGCCCTGGTAGTGCTGTCACAGGTACTGCTCTGGCCTCATGAGAAAGCAGCTTTTTGGCAGTGCAAGAGCAGCATCCTTAATGACACAAGACTGAGTGTACAACCTCCATCTCCCTACTCTGTTAAAGGTCTCTTACCTGCCTTCAGGGATTTAGCCTGGGGTCCTGCTTCCCCTCCCTGCCCCCACTGAGCTTTTGGGGCATCCCTCGATTATTCCCCCTCGTCTGCAGGATACAGGCAGCTCTTGAGTCTGAGCCTGGAACCAGGCACAGCCAGGAGGTGCGTGCAGACTTGGAGACCTGCAGAAGTCATCAGCTCTCTATATACAGATGCAGCCACAGAACAACTCCTGATGATGAAGGGTGCCAAGGGGCATTGCAGAACAGCTCACTGCACCCCAGCACCCAGGAGGCCTTACCCAATGCTGACAATTAGCTATTCCAACCCTTAGAAAAACTGTAGGCTGTAATACTGATTTGATAAAATTCTCTGTTATTATTGCTTAGAATATAGTTTTATTACTTAAAATGTATTTAACTTGTCATTCTTGAAAGGAGAGCTGAAGCTGCTTTCACAGCTGAGACCTCCATAAGTCTTTATTTCTTCAACAGCAAAAGCTATTTTATGCCTAGCCTGGCTACTGTAAATGAAAAAAAAAAAAAAAGGAAAAACAACCAAAAAACCACATTATTACAGCTCAACACTAAGTAGGTCAAAGCTTTGCTCTCCCAGTAAAGCTGCCAGGCAAAGGGCAGCAGCAGCTCTGGGGTGTATAGTATCTTTCACATWAATAATTCACATGTGCCTTGCAGAATTGAAAGATTTAAAAGATTTAAACGACCTAGTGCAGGGGCACGTTTGTGTGAGGAATGAGGAGAGGTAAAATACAGACACATGGACAAAGAAGGAAGTCTTCTGAGAGGGTTTTTGCAAAAATACAGGCAGAATGTGATAAAATCTAAACTTACTGTAATCTCATTATTTTCATCGGAAAGTATTTCTGAATGGCAAGAAAAAGCTCCTAATAGCTTTAATATACAAAACAGACAAAAGACAAGGTGGTGAAGATAAAAGGAAAAAAAAAAGTAAAGAATAAATAAATAAATAAGGAATAAATAGTAACTGAGACAGAAAAGTAAACCACTCGTGCCCAAAGGTAGATAAGAGGTAGGATGTACTTGCTGTGAAAAGGTCACTGCCCACACAAATGTGCATTCCCAGATGAAAGACAGCACAAGTTCTGCAGCTTCTGCGTCATCAAATTGGAATTAGGTTTCTGGAAACATTTCAAATGAATTCAAGCAGCTCTGTTGTGTTTCTCAAGTTAAAAAACATTGACAGCATGAATGCAGGCTAAAATCAGAAGGAAAATAAACAAAGTTAGTCCTCTGCTAATACACAGAGTGCTTTCTGTTCTCAGGCATAGCCAGAARGCATCTGTGGGCCCCAAGGTTTTCACATTTGTGCCAGTCAAGCTCCTGGGAAGCAGCACAGTCTCTGGTGCCATGAACAGAGGCACCCAGGAAGTGCCTCAGCTTCAGGAGGCTGCACAGGCAAGGTGCTGTGTGTTTGGTTTCACAAGAAAGTCTGAAAATCCAATTTCTTCCACAGCCTTAATATCAGCTGACTGTATTTCAGCACTGTTTGTATTCTTGGGACAGKAYCTTCCCCTTCTGGAGTGAGTGTCAYGATTATCTAAAAKTCACAAAGCTCACTKATCAGTGGTTCAACAGTGGYACAGCTTCTGCAGGGAAGACTGTAATTGTCAGGCTGCTCAACTGGGTGACACAAAGTGTGTGTTCCAAGGACAGCATCGAAAGGAGAGATTTGAACAGAGATCTCTTCTATCCCTTCTAACCTCTGCAGCCACCAATGGTGCAAAGCATTAGTACTTCCACTGTATTTTTGGAAGAAAGACCTGGTTTAGATGTCTACACAAAGGAAGGAACTGCTCACATTTCTTTTCCCAGCTATCAGGCCAGGATAATTCTAACTGAACTGATGAACAGAAGATTAAATGAAAGCAGATACAGAAAAACTGCTTCACACCTGGAATTTCCATCTCTTGGCCCAAGCAACACTTTGTAGGGATGTAAGTACACGCTGCCCTTCTTGGCACTGAAGTGTACTTAATTCCTTGGGTCCAAGAAGGAATGCAGTGATTTTGATTAAATCAGTTTCTGCATCAATGCATGCAGCATTGCATGCAGCCTGTTCCCCAACAGACTGGCATGTGTCTTACAACAGTAACTGAAATTAAAGACTCAAAGTCATTTGATGGTACCTAACAAAAAGGAATTTCTGTAACATTACATGCTCACACTGTGGTTTCTAATGACAGCCACAACATGATTCATGCAGGCTGAATGTCTGATTTTCTATGGCAACCTTTATGGATTACAAGAAAAAAGTACTTACAAGTGCTGAAAATATTTTAGTAATATGGCTTTTCTCATTTCTAGCTTAGTATTTTTAAGACGATAAAATGCAGAGAACCTAATTATAGTGGAATGTAATAAGCAAAATTTGTCTCTCCTCAAATTGAATTTACTGGCAGGAGGCCTGGCCAAAGCAAATGTTAATGTTCTTTTCAATCAGTATTTGCAATTTGAAGCAAATTTTAAAATTAAATGCTGTAGTAGAGGAAAAACAATCATGTTAGCAAATGAGAACATTGGTTTGCTGTTGTTTGGGTTTGTTGGTTTTGTACAGCCACTTTTGGGCTCCTCTGTACCAAATACAGACTTTGTTCCACATCTAAGGTGTGACAGCAGCAGCTTATTCCTTCAGGGGCAGGAGAGGAGTTAGCACAGCAATTACCATTTATGACTGCCKGCCTGGCCAGAGGAGAGCTCTGTAGCTATGGTGAGCTGCTCCCTGCGGAGCTGCTCCCTGAAACTCCATTGCAGACATGCAGGCACACACACTCTGACCCTGCAAGTCACCAGCTCCAAAGCCACCGAGCTGGGGAATCTCAATTACTTTGTGGTGGCATGAAATTCCATAGTTTTTAAGTTTGGACAACACTTTCCATTTTTCTATGAGTAAACAAGGATTACAAATGGCCTCCTCCCTAACTCAAATACTTCAGTTTTCTGCAAGTCCTGGAGATAGAGAATTAAAACAGTCTTCCTAATTCCAATTAAAATTTCATTTTTAATAGTGGCTATCAACAGAGCTAGTTATTAGGATTACTTTCATCTTTATTGTTAAAAAATAGAATTCAAAGTTAAGAAGTRAGAAAGAAATTAAGGAAGTACATAYTTTTAAAAACAGTAATTTCCTCTGGTTAACAACCTGGCTGAATAGTTCATCAGAAGTACATAAAATTGTTTTCTAAAACTGAAGACATACTTAAGACATACAAACCAGTTATCCCTATGCTTTTCTAAGATACAGGAGATTATTTCCCTTAATAAAGCAGCTTGACTGCTCAATGAGGTTAGGATACTTCCCTCTTCTCCTTATAGGCATGCTACTTTCATTGCTAAAAAGCAGGATGATTTCTTGCCYTCTTGACACAACAGCACATGCACATCAGTGGTCTCAAGGGACAAAGTCRCCCCCATCCTCTTCACAAAGCTCTCTCAAAGCTTTGTTCCAAATGCTGAAGGAAGGTACAGTTGTATGCAGTAAGCTGTAAAAAACTTGGATACAACTGTGAGATTCCTCCAAGGAAAAAAGCATCAAGTCCCAAACAAGACACAACCAAGAGGGATGGATGCTGTCACTTCCCCAGCAATGCACACACCCCCTGGCTGCTCCATCTTTACCCTTCCAGCAAGTTGTGCAAGGAGAATGAGTAGAATGATGACTGATCTGGTGTTCATTCCTGCCATCTATTCCTAATAACAACRGGCAGCACTGGATTTGAATGTTCAAAATCCCTGCACTGTAACTAAACTCACTGCCTTTAGCTTCTTACTACAAGATACCCCTGATGATGAGGGCAATGGGACTAAAACAGCTGAACTGTTTTAATGCTCAGTTAATTTCCTACTCATCCACAGCTGAAACCATGATTTGCAGATCTGTGTGCAAGATGAAAGTAAAATTACAGGAAAATGTATAAAATTCCAGGAAAACATAGAAAAAGGATGTGTAATTTATAGACTCCGAGATTGGCATTTTTGTACTGTCAAAACATGTATGTCCATGATGCTCAGTGTAACCTCACATTCATTACATCTGTTGCTCTGATATTAAGCCAAGTGCAAATTGGTTCTGAAGTTCAGAGTTAACAAGTTTGTGTGCTTTGGTGAGTGGGGTCAGTGAAAAGCAAACATAAACAGAACAATTAGAAACTTAGCTTTTCTCTGAGGGAAATTGGGGAAGTGTGTTTCAGTTTGTTTTGAAAAAGACTGTCCTGTTAACACTGCACCACCTTCTCAGTTGGAAGTTCTCTTTATATGGATAAATGGATCAAGAGATCTTTCACAGCAGCACCTTAGACATTGATACTCGAATGTTTCATGYTAAGACATTTTATTTCAGTTTGATCCAACTACGTTTTCTCCAACTTGTCCAAACATTGTTATATTTCAGTATTCTCTGAACGCTTATTCTGTATTTCAATACTCTCTGAATGTTGCTATCTCAGTGACAGTTCTAGTTCATGTTAGACTTCAGTGTCACATCAAACATTTTAGCAGCAACAGCTCCTTACTCTTACTAATGGCTGTAAGCCAGCACATGTGAGCAGAAATGTGTGGTTGCAATAAACCACTAAGGACCACTGCCTGAATTTTGACAGCTTTATAAATAGGGAGAGCTGAACCCAAGGATCATGGAAATTGGGAGTGATAAAAAAGCACCTCACTRTAAGGAAAGGGCTTCTGCCATAACAAATATTTCCCCCAGAACAGGCAAATCAAACATCTAAGTTTAGTTCTAGTCTTTATTGCTTGGCTGATAATCATCTCTGAGGCAAGTAAYTGGAATGCTTTTGTAAGGGCAAAGCTTGTTTTCTCCCTTTAAAATATCGCTAGTTTAAAATCTAGAATATTAAAATAAAAGGTTAACCTGTTCTTAACAACTTTACTTTTTGATATCAATCAAGCCACACATCCCTCTTATWTTTAAAAAGTCCTCAGCAAATTTGAAATATTTGAAGATTTGCAAAAGTAAAAAACATAAAAATATGAAATAGACACTTACCAAAGGTAGTTCTGCTTTCCATGTCCCAGTCTTGTCAACTTTGTTGGTTCTTGGTTTTACTTAATCTGTGTTTATCAGAAYGGAATCAATTTTAGATGCTTTCTGTGCCTAAGATAGTATTTTAAGAAAATTTCCAGTATCTGCAGCTATCATTTTACCTCCTCAGTTTCCAGTGCAGTACCTTCCTTCCTCTCAGGCATTWTGTCACCCTTTCACTAAGTGATGCAGATATGTAGCCCGCTGTGTTCTCATCCCTCTGGTTCAAAYGTGAGGTCTGCTACATGAGGGCTGCACTAAACAAAGCAGGACACTATAAAGAAAAATATTCAGCAGTGCTATGGCACATCACAGGATATACACTGTGGAGAAGCTGTAGSTCAGCATTCCTGAGCTTAGTCCTTATATACACAGAGAAGCTGTAACACATCCTGAAAAAATGTACATATTTTATTGGGAGCTGCGGCAATGGACAGGAGGGCACCTACAAATTTTAAGAAAACATAAATGCATAATATTTTCCTTTCCCTAAACCCCCAATCTGGGAAAACTTTGTAGACTGTGCACTTCTATAGACAATAAGCCAAGTCTCAAAATTACCAAACTGAGCTAATGCTTCCAAAAGCCTAGAGATTCTTTACAGATTTGTTAAGCCCATTAAAAGACTGGCAGAAAACCAGTCATTTTAATAGGAAAGGTGTATTCAGTATTGTAAAACATTTGCAATGTACAGTTTTTACAAAAAGCAATACACCCCGTAGATATACAGATTTCTTTTCATAAGCTTGGCTCTGTACCTCACAATCCTCTTTAAATAAATATTTAGCAAAAGAATCTCCCTTCTAACAATGGAAGTAACATCACAGATAAAAAGAGTATTAACCATGTTGCAGAAATGCTACAACAAAGCCCCTTTCACCCKCCAGTCTTGTGACAGCAAATCCTGCAATTCTTCTTCATCTTCACTACCAACATCCTCCTCCTCTTTCTCTTGAGCTGCTCTTAATCTCATGGCTTCCTTTAACTTCTCCTTCACCTCGTCCTGGCGGTTCCGCAGAAGCTCGACACGGCGGTAGCACTCACTGTTGGAAAGTGAAACACCTGTTAACAWCTGGGGCCTTTCCAATCTGATCCTCTCCAGTGCTGGATTTTGCTTCTACAACTYTGGATGAAGAAGCTTTACAGCTTCCCATCAGTGAAAATGAAACAWGCTTTGAAGATGCTAGTGCACCTTCTCAGTGTTCATGAAGTGAAAACAGACCAATGAGAGGTGCGGTCAATTCTCCAGCAATGAGATCTAATCCAAATACTTAACAACTGCAATACAGTCACAAGCCATTTTTYAAAAAGCACAGAACCAACATCCACTTCCACACAAGAAGGAACACCATTCTTTGCTCCATTTATGTTTTYATGAGAGAAAGGTGTGACATCCATTACCAATTTTGATGACTTAGTGGTGGCATCTCTGAAAATAAAACAGCACAAAGTGTCCAGATTCTTTATCCACTTCCTCTGTGCTGTAACAGAACATTTTAAGTAAACACAATGCAAAAGTTTCAGGTTTCTGTTTACTTTAAATGTTCTGTCCTTGAATTGTGTTTTATAACTATTCTAGCCATTTTAAACAGGGTATTTTTTTGAAAATGCTAAGTAGTACCAGCCTGATTGAAATTCACCTTAGCCCCTTTCATTCTTATTTGCTCAGAAGGGTCAACATTGAGAGGTTACTATCTGGATCCTGTTTCCCCTGATGTATCACCAGTGATTCTTACAGGCAGTCACAGCTGAAGATTTGAAGGCCAAGGAATTTATTTAAYTTTCAACTTGATTTGAAATAACCTGCATTTGAATACATTCAGAAGTCAAAARTTAGAAAAAAGTCTTTAAAAATCTATTTGGAACTTTTATCTTGGGGAAAAATAATTGCAGTAACAAACTTGAAATACTCTACAAATTTCTGAATTTGGTTCTATGTTCTTACAGCAACCTTAGCCAGCAAGAAAAGTAAATCCTCAAAGAGGGGCAGGTTTAGCTCAAGCCTCTCCAGAATTACATAASCATTGTTAAAAGACATTCCTGTAACAGCAAARTTCAGTTTGAACCCRATRCTGTTGTTACCACACACTGATTATGTGCAGCATGTAAATCTGCCCAGATGGTCAAGTGTTGCTTTAATTTCTAGTGTCTTCTTTTTGTTTGCATCTCTTTCTTTTGAGTCGCTACCACTGCCATTATCACTGTTAATATCAGAGTGTTGAGCTACACCAAAACAGTAACAAACTGTTCCACTGAGCTGCATTTCAGGTTACCTGAGTTTAAATYAATGCCCATCCAACCACCACACCCACCATTTCAGCAAAACAAAACCAAACAAACCACTTCATGTAATGCAGTGCATCACTCCACAAAACCTTTATGTAAACTTCTACTAGAATTAAAGAGGATTTGCCACAGGACAGAACATTTTCAGTACAGGAAATGTTTCTTGAAAATGTTCACATAAATTCTACATSAATCAAAATTCCCAGGGAAATACGAATTAAGACTTCAAGTTATTTGACAGGGGAAGAGGGACAGTTTGTTCCAARAATATGCTTTGTGTACTTTCAGTGATTCCAATGCATTCTCTCTTTGGAGAAAGTTACATATCTTTGTACCAAARTCCATGTCTTTATTAGGTATCATTCTGCAATTTGAGGGACTCTGTCCTTCAAATACTCAGATGATTAATAAAAGGTAGTAGCACAGATTAAAAGTATTTTATCACTCTAGTCAAAGAGCARTCCATTATAGCTGGAGAACAGAGAATTTGAGGAAAAATTGATCTACTTACATCTGCTCATCAATTTCTCCAATCTGGCGATCTAGTCGTCCCTCCTCATCATCTTCTGCCACTATTGCTTCTGAAATCTAAACCAGAAAAGCACTGAGAAAATTCACCTTCATCCTGAATTCCACTTCCGCTCCTTTACAATGTCTGTGTCCTCCCCTGCTCCCCTCTACCTCAAGTTAGTGTCAGTCTCCTCTGTGTATATTCCCATCTTCACTAGGGCAAATACAGAAGAAAAAAAAATGGTCTGGTTTAATTTGAAATGGAAATGCTTTTTCTTAAAATCAGAAGTAGTTTGGCTGCTTTGGGATTAATCTTTGGAAATTTTTAATACACTTCGATTTTAAACTGAGCATAAACAAACTACACACATCCACAGTCTGAGGCTGAGRTGGGAGCACTATCCCAGTGCTTGGGACTTAAATACACACCACTTATTGAACATACTGTTTAAATATTCCCACTAGATCCCCAAGTGTTTCTAACCTGTTATTTTTTTCAGCATATACTTTCTCAAATCTGAATGTCTGGGAGATGCTATGCAATCAATGGTCCACGCATAACTGAGAAGATTCCTCCTAAGCTGAAGAATTATCTGAATGGCTTATGCTAGCAAAATGTATCCACCACCGCTTTCGTATGAACATTCGCTCTGTTTCTAGTGCTGACTGCTTTAAAATGAGCAATGAWACATTTCTCTGCACCACTCTTCTCAGCAAGCTGACATATGAGTAACTATTTACAATTAAAATAATTAAAAGGATAGCAAATACTCTAGGGGAAAGCTGAGAACACCATGTAATCTGTAGTACAGTTTTATATTGTACACAAGGGCAGATAAACACCTGCTGCAGGAAGAGTTTCCATGCAATGGTAAACAGTRAAAAATGGAAGTACAGAAAAACTGTGGCCAATTTATGTGTCTCAAACTCTTTTGTCACTTTCCCAGATTTTGGAGTTCCTTTCCAGTACTTTTAAATTAAACATGAARTCCAGGTTACCTACACTTTATAGATAGTTTTTTAAAAAGAAAGACAAATGGATAGTGTTTTTAAAAATTAAAATGTGAATATAGGTCTAAAGAAGAGCCCACGACTGTGTCCTGTTTGGATACAGGAAACTAATCTGAGGTGTATGCTAGCTAAATGATATTTAAATAAAATACAGTGTAACAAATGTAACTAGATACATGTGACTGGATCTTGATTAACAGTTTTCAACCTTATTTCCTTCAAGTGGGAAATACAAGGAACCATTTGCTCATTTATAAAGTGCATTTAACCACACACTGCATTGAAACGAACAGCTGACAAATGCAGATGTCAGCCATTCTGCAGAGCTGCATGAAACTGTTGTTTTCCTTATTGTGTATAGTATTTAGAATCAATAAATATAGATTCCATTACTTACTGTGTTGACCTGTCGCATTGCCTTTTGAAATTCATCCCATTCTTTGTCCATCTGATCCTTYGGAGCATCAACTTTTCTCACCTAAGGAACATGAAAATTTATGAATTAACAATTTAAGTCTAATGACTCCTTGGGGCACTGTAAAAAAAGAAGCCAGGAGAGATAGGAAAAATTATGCTGTGTTATCAGAAAAGTCTGGTTGATGTACTTCAGTTTAAGTAATGGATAAGAGTGAGAGAGTGCAGCCGCACAATGATTTCAGAAGAAAAAGCTGACTCCTGGATTAAAACAACATCYGTGACTGCAGCATTAAAGAATAATTATTGACTAAAAGTGGCTGGTGTGGAATGTCTGGAGTAACAAAAGTGAATTTGATGGTCTGTCATTTCACTGTGTCAGGTGATAACTATTAAATTCTTCTGTAAGCTGCCTGTAGAATTGCGAACAGTAGCCATTTCACAAGCCAAAAAGCAGTGAATCGTTTGCCTTTGGTGTAACATAAAGTATCAAACTTTTCAGTCACTAGTCTGCTGGTGTTAGGTAGCCTGACTGTATTTCAAATCTAGGCTAATTTTCTTGGCTAACAGAAGAAACTGTACAGCTACAAACCAATTTTAATGACATGCAAAGCTTTTTATTCTGTGRTAGATGGCATTTAGTACTAAGACATGAAGTCTGAAAAAGTAGTAGTGGTAAGAATGTGTTTGAGATCTACAGCCAAGGTAATCAAAAGCCAGATTGTGCTTTTAATGCAAATAAATAAACAAGATAGTCTACCTGTGTAATTAAAACTTCCAAGATTCAAGACTGGAAGATGTGGTATATAATGTATTTTAGAGGACAGATTATGCCTCACTCAGGACTGGGTAGAAATTACACAGCTAGGAGAACTAAGCAGTTTGAACATAATAACTCATKACACCATCTTTTTGCATTAGTTTTACTTTCCCTTTATTAATTCTGCTCTTTTGGTGACACGTCAGTCATCACCTTAGTAAAGACAAGAGTTTGGTGAATTTTGTTCCTGAGTGATTATACAAAATCAAGTAGTATGAATTAAGTTTATAGAATAAATTAGAAGCTTCCAAGCAAACTCATACTGGGAAGTAATAGTCATCATTTCATTTTTCTGTTCTGTTATTATTTCTATCATATGTGTATGTACTGTGTTATTATGCATTGTGGTTGTCTTTTGTAATTCATAATTATTTGTATTTCTTACAATAAATTTAAACACTAAAGTTATTATTTTTTTCTTGAAATATTTATCTAATGCAGGATTTATATGCTTTACAAATACCTGATGCAAATAACAAGTGTTTTTCACGCCCACAAGCTCCCTTTCAAATGCCCAGTTAATTCTTAAAATTATTATTTTGTGTAGGATTCCAACACAGAACCACCACAGACACCTCAGTGTAAGGGATGTCACAAACATTTTCCTTCCTCTGAGTATCAGTTACACTCAGAAAGGGCTGATTAAAAGGAAGAGCCTCTGCAAGCAATTCGAGGAAGAGCTGACTGGAACAAGTAACCACTTGTGAATTTCTCAGTGGAGGCAATAACCAGAACAAAGGTCACTAACCAGTATCCTCACAGACCTAGGCAGATTCTCCTTTGCCTGCTAGGCATTCCTGCATTCCCAACTTATGATGAAACTAAGTATTTGAAAAATTTAATACTTCATTTAGACACAAAACAAAACATACAAAAAACAGCCAAAGCATGGCTTTTTAGCTTATTTCAATATTCCAAGTATCATTATTCAAAACTATTCATATATGGCAATACGTGGGCATGAGTAGCGCCAAAAGAGTCTTGCCAGAGCAAATAAAACACCTAAGGTTGTTAGCTGGGCCAGTGGGACTAACTGAACATGAAGAAGCATTATTTGGAAGGTCTCCAAATTAGATGTCATGGCTTGGCCTCACAATGCCATTTAAATACATCAGCAGCCTTCCACTGTGTGAACAAGGAAATATACTTAAAGAAAATATAAAGGACTTAAGCCTACAGCACTGTATTTCAATAAAGAAAGCAAGAAAGCCATCAAATCTGTGGCAAATTTTACAGAGCAAAACAAGGTTTGCATTTCAAATACTAGTGTTTATTTTGGTCRTCATTTGGCACTGTGCAAGCTGAAGGAAGTTAATAAACGTTTTTGATCACMATTTCAAGATTTTTGGTTGTGGGGTTTTTTTAGAGAAACAAGGTGAAYACCCACATTTCTTTTCTTTTCTGAGCATCATAAAACCCCAAAGTGGTAAAAGACAAGAGGGCTGAAGACCAAGTTCATGCTTGTGGAGTAACCAGTACTGCAGATGTGTAATGGGCAGTAACTCAACACTTTTCAGCAGGAACTCACAAAGGGCATTACAGAACTGTTATGTCCCCACTGCCAAAGCAGAATTGAACATACAAATTAAGTCAACTGCTTTTCCTGGGATGACTCACAGAAATAAAGGTAGATTGTCCAAATCTCAGTTCAGTATTCCAACCAACAAATAGCATTTCTTCAAGAGCCACAGAGGAACCATAATCAAAAATACTTCCCAAGAGATTATTTTAACAAGCTCTTCCTKCCCACCTCCATCCCTTTCCATGTTTTCTAATTTACACAGAATGAATGCTCAAAGCTGCACCAGGGGAGGTTCAGACTGGGCAGCAGGAAGCATTTCTTTACYAAGAGGGTGGGCAAACACTGGAACAGACTTCCTGGAGAAGTGGCCAATGCCCCAAGCCTGTCAGTGCTCAAAAGGCATTTGGACAATGCCCTTAACAAYRAGTTTTAGCTGYTGTTTAGCCCTGAAGTTTTCRGGCAGTTGGACTAGATTATTATTACAYGTCCCTTCCAACTGCAATAGTCTATTCTAGTCTAAATAGTTCAGTCATTTTCTTAATATTCCAGTATGACTGATTATCTGGAAAAGCATCCTTACTACTCAGAAAATCATTTCAGATGGCAGAACTAAATCCAGTAGCATGAAACAAGTAGATCACTTACTTTTGCATCCACTTCAGGATCATCAAAGAAACCTTCTGGCAAAGCTTCAGCAGTGTTTTCTTTCCTGAAATATTTGATTACTATTAGCCCAAGTTAACACTTYACAGTCTGCTTTATTGCAGAGTTAAAAACAGTCACAAATGAAATTCGTAATTCTTTGTGTAAGTATGTAGAAAGCAAGTTTTTTAAGCCCTTTGTTTTATCTACAACCATCAAAACCTCCTCCTTCAGCKTGGTCTTTCCTCACTTTGAAGGAACTGCACAGAAAGGTTTAAATCTCACTATTAAAACAAGAGCTGCAGCTTATGCTTCTTTAACTTCCAGTGTGCTGAACACCCAAACATTGTAACAGCACAATTGCTACTTGTGAGAGACTAAAGCACTGTCTGAAGGAGTGCTCAAGAGAGCTGAACCACTGCTACAGAAYAAGCAGTTTCCTGTAAACACTGGAAAGCAGTGGTTGACATTAAGCTCCCACARTACCCCGTGTTAAAATTTGCAAAGAGATGTCAAACAGACTCTGTATGACATTGCTCCATCTCTTCTCCTGTCCCTAGAAGATGCCTGTCTGAAATAATACCTGGGGCTGACATACAAACTATTYGAATGCAACCTAACAATAAGTTAAGATTTCTAAGTGATCACAGTCTCTATTTCCTGGAAGATAAGTGTTTATTTACAGTTCCTAAGACTATCAACATTTGATTTGACTGCTTACC
The DNA here is from genome assembly GCA_902810485.1 of Alauda arvensis. Lineage (NCBI taxonomy): Eukaryota > Metazoa > Chordata > Aves > Passeriformes > Alaudidae > Alauda > Alauda arvensis. The sequence continues at coordinate 2,644,002 of CADDXX010000037.1, forward strand.
TTTCGACTACCTTCTCTTGTATCTCTGCTTTCTGTATGGATCCCGAATGGGAAACTATAGGAGCAGCTGGAGTTTTGGTGTCAAAAAAGTCTRTAGGAAAGGACAGAAGTTCATGACAAAAAGAACAAGTTCAGGCATTTTCTAAAATTCCTACTAGACAGGTATTTCAGTTAGTACCTTACTGAATCAAGGGAAGAACAGCCAGATGTTACTTCCCTTGGCAGTCTCAAACAACCAGAACATAAAATCAATAAGCAACCAGCACACAATAACTGGAGATTCTTTCCTACTTTGTCTCTACTTCCAGTATTACACACCCTCATCATCACCTAATTATCTGTCACCTAAGAGCAATAATTAGAAAAATAAAATAAAAACCTTCCATTATGAGTTACACCATAGGCTCTCCTTACAGACTCACTCACTATTTCAGTCAGCATTACCTGCAGGCAGAGAATYAGCTACTACTTGAGTTGGAGGTGGAATCTCCGTTTTATGCACAACAGAAGATTTGCTTGGTTGTTCTTGTTCCTCCTCTTCATCGTCATCATCGTCATCRTAATTCCCTGACAATAAGCTGGGACCTGGGCCCTTGGAAAGCTGTACACTGGTGCTGTCTTGCTCTGCTTCATCAAAAAAATCTGCTGGCAGCCTGGTAAAGAGCCACAACACAACTGTTTAAACATCACACCAATGACTCCAGTCCAGAAGCAGCAGCCCATCTCTCTGTGAGCAATACAGGCTGTGAGACACTGAGCAAACTCTGAACTGCACAGCTGCCAACACAGCCCCTGTCTGAAGGCAGCACACACTTGGGGCCCTCATTTTCAGTTCCCCAGAAATGCCCAGTTTAATTATAAAAACACATTTTAGGTCAATTTTTCTATTTGCATATTCAYTATCAGAAACATTATTAAAAATAACCTGTAACAAATTGGAATGGTGGTTAAAGCAATTATTTTTCCACCTATTAAGTAATTTGCTACTTATTTTGGGTACCTACTGCTGTCCAGGACTGCAATTTAGAACAGCCACACAGGCTGAGCAATGAGAAAACATAGATTTGCTGGAATAGCTGCAGCCTGTAAGCCAAACGTTTTTCCACATTTTATTTTAAACTAATCCTACCAACAAGTTCAAAAATGGACAAACCTCTCAAGTGTTAATTTTGCACACAAACGCAAATTCCTACAAGGAGACAGCACAGGGTACCTATGCAAGATAGTAATTTATCCTGTGAAGTGTAGAGGAGACCCACAGGTGTCACCTGACATCTGCCAACCCTACAAAGATGTCCAAATAACATCAGAAATTTTTAGGGTCAGTGGAGATGCTTAACCCCCAACCCCTTGAAGTCAAATATAGTCCTATATTTGCACAAGTTCAACTGCAGCATATGCACATACATTAATTTTAGGTGACAAAAACCATCCTAATGAARATCTTGTCATTTGTTAGTAGTTTTTGTTAATAAATATCAATAAATTATGCATTCAAAATTTATCTTAATTTCAGACTGCCACCTCTTCTGTAGRATGTCASCATTRTTWGAGTACATGCTACAATCTAGTTACGTYCAAGCTGTGTAATAGCACCACATGTCAAYCCTTTAAAGTCTGTCAGTGACAGTAAAAAAACTCCTGTTTTCTCAGAGAGCCTTAAGAGTTGATACAATTATCTCCACCCAGGAAGATGCYGCCATGTTCAGGAATTTACAACTCTGTTAGAAAACGGGCAGAAGCAGGGATCTGCAGACTCCTGGACCTTTGCCCTTTGTCTGGGAAGCAGACACAAGGAAGAGCTGGGTGAGAATGCAGCCATTCGTAGTTAGAAAAAATTCCTGTGTAATAACAAGATCTACTTACCCTGATGAAGATGCGTGTGGCTTTTCATCTGTACCTGCACAACAGCCAAGAGTCACTTCTTAAAATCCACACTTCTTAAAATCCAACATCCCTATGACCTCTATGACAGCACCAAGTCCCCAAATGCATATGTATTTAACATATCTCATACATTCACATGTCTGGTAGCACCAAGGGAAAAAATTAACTGCCTTTTCTTTGGCAAGAACTTTGGTGCCTGGTTTGAGGAAAACCAGTGACTTGATCCCACTGAAAAGGAAYAACACCAGTTCTAGGCAAGTGCTCCTACTGCTTAATTTACACTGCTTCTCGATCYATTTGGGCCAAGCCCACAGTTCCATGACCTAATTTAACCAGATAACCCAGAAGAAAACCAGGTAAACTTCCAAAAGCACAGTTTTCTCCTGACACAGAACTCACAGAGAGAGAGCAAGCAAACTTTCTTCCTTTTCAGCAGCAACGGGCTGACATTACCTCAACAGCCTGATGTATTCATGCTCACTTCCACAGGAACAAAACAAACCAAAAGCATTCAAGATGTAAAATGGATGGATTCTGGCAAGCATTTCCCTCTCATACCTTTTACTCTCTTTAGGTCTGTATTTTCTGTCTCAACGGTTTTTCTCTTGACAGGAAGAGAYGATGTGCCAGCAGCTGAGCCAGTGGCCGTCTGCTTTGTGCCTTTTAATTCTGCAACTTTCTGTAAAGAAATAAAAATTCAGRACATGTTACTAGCAGCAACTTCTGGACTGCAGCTTAAAATACAGAGCTTTTGAAACAGCTCATCAAAGTGAGCTAATACCTTTCTAGAACAAGATCACTGAAACARACATCACAGGTACCAAAACAAAGACCAGTGTTTCTGTCAGCCTCTGGACATAGAGGAAGAGGAACTGACATTCACASAAGGGAGGCTGTACCAGTAAGAAAGACAAAGAGCAGTGACACTGACAGCAGTAAGGCACTGGAGAAAAGAGCAGGAAGGCTAGATTATTCTGAAGTCCAGGAATATTAAGCGTTTTCAAATTAAAACACAACACAGCGTGAAAGACATCACCCTGCCTTGCCACAGCCATCTAGTCTGAATGCAGGCACTGAACTGGAACCCCTCTGTTCCTTTGGTTTCTTCCTGAGTATTTGTAAAATTCAACACAGTCTTTCAGTTTTTGCTAAGTAGCAGAAGAATTTAAAAGGATAAAAACAAAAAAGGGTTGCATCCAAGTCACAAACTCCCTGACTTGCTTTACAAGTGCTTCATCTTTACTGCTGAATTACAGAGGAAAAAAGCTTATTTTCTTAACCCCGCGTAAGCTGTCACTTGACAGCTCACAGGTCCCCGAGCAAGCCCACGGACGTGGTGGGGGGTTCCAAGTCCGAGGTGCAGACAAGTGACAGCCAAAAGCTGCCGCTAAGGTGGGAACTGCTTCACCTGAGCAGCGGACCCCTGAAAGGCTGGGGCCGCACAAGCTTTACGAGAACAGAGCCCAGACCGAACAGCCAGGCTGGTTCCCACCCCAATCCCGGCGGGTGCTCCCGCTGCCGACACAGAGCCAGGAGCAGCGAACCCCAGGCCCCTGTTCCGCCGGTGCGGCCTCTCCCCAATCCCTCCCCTTCCCAGGCGCTGTCCCGGTGCTCCCGAACAACACAGCCCAGCCGCGACCCGCACCCTCCGCGCCGCCGCTCACCTCGCGGTGCTGCTTGCCCAGGACGTGCGTCTGCCACAGCAGCTCGCCCTTCACGGGCGCGTTGCAGAGGGAGCAGCTCAGGTGCCCCAGGCTGTTGTACGTGCCGGCCGCGTTAAGGGAAGCACTGAGAGAGGCGCGGACCCCCTCCCTCCATCCAATCATCCCTCCCAGCCTCCCTCCCTGCCTCCCCGCCGAGCTCTAGGGAGCCCGGTGCCGAGGATATTTGGCGAAGGGCGAGTCGATGCGCTTCTTGCCCGCGTTCTGGCGCTGCTTCTCCCTCATGAGGCGCCGCAGCTCCTCCTGCCGCACCTGCTTCCGCCCCGCGCCCGCCCCGGCCGCCGCCATCTTCCCCCGGCGCTCGAGGGCGGGGCCGGCGCGCGCCGTGACGGCACCGAGAGCGCGCCGGGAAGGGAAGGGAAGGGAGGCGGGGAGCGGGAGGAGGGAGAGGAGGGGTGGTTCTGTCTCCTTCGCCTTCCTCGGGATGGGATGGGCCTTAGTTAAGTCTTTGGAGCACCAACAGAGCTCGGCAGACACAGGAGTCCAGCTGTGGGATACGTCTGTGAATAAAGGGCCTCACGCCAAATAAGTAAAAAGTAATAAACATTACGTCTCGTACATCCAGATCCAGAAAACACAGAACCTCAGGGTGGGGCAGGTAGGGAGGTATCACAGTGGGTCACCTGGTCCRACCTGCCTGGCACAGGATTGTGTCCAGATGGTTCTTTAATCAAGGAGGAAGACTCCACACCCTCTCCGGACAACCTGTTCTGGTGCACAGTGTGCAACACGACCCTGTAAAACACTTTTTGTTCCATTAAAAAAAAAAAAAAAAAAAACAAAAAAACTAACCAACCAACCAAAACCACCCCAGCTTTTTTAAAGCTCTGCCTCGTTTCCAATCCTGGGAACACTGGAGGCCTCAGATCACGGTGCCCTCCGGGAGGCGCCGCTCGCTTCCCTGCCCAGAGCACACGGCAGCACCAGCCAGAGCGGTGTGCCTTCACCGCTAAAATACGGCCCAAATACAGAATTTAGGGACTACAACACGAGCAGGACAGCAGAGAACTTTCCATGTTTTATTTTTMTCTTTTCATTTCTCACAGTACAATACCGTACGTTAACAGAAAAAAAAAAATCTAGTGCCAACTTCCACGGTGTCAAGTGCTCCACTCCAAACCACAAGTGTCCATTAGAAGTCRAAAAGTGTTGCTCCAGGCTTACAGTGGCATTACTTTCCAAAGGACTTGGTCATGGAGGATGCCACTATAATATTGTGCTGTTTCTGGAGAGCAACCTCCCATGGCTCCAGACTCCACATTTCCCTGATTYGGGTTTGATTCATCTCACACCAGCCCACGGGATCTGGGAGAGAAAATGGGCCAAGGGCATGTGCAATTCCATTTCCATTTTGATAAAAGACAAATTCTGTGTTACATTTTGCCAGGATGGCAAGTCCAAGGTGTGTAAACACAGCCAGAGCAACACAGCAACTGGAGGAAGACGATGGGGTAAGTGCAACTAAGGCAAAAGGGAGTAACTTCTGTTTTGACATGAACATGACAGATTKTTGGACTGAGGAAACGATTCAGTAGCAAAACAGGTATCACAGTACACCTGGACTACAGAATCAGGGAGACCTTAGCTTAAGCTTGATTATTTAAATTTACAAATTCTAAAGAATATTTAAAATTGCCTCTTCCTTCCCCTTCCTCCCACAATTGCAGTCTGCTGCACTTTTGAAAAGCACAGATGCTTGCTTTTACTGAATTTAAGGCTATTATGACAAATAAATGTTTACAACTCCCCTCTCCAAAACAAAGTATAAAAGTCAATTCACTCTAGCATGTCTTGGATAACTCTAAATACAAYCATCTGTTTTCCAAACCAATCAACTCATTTTTATATTTGGAAGACAAAACCCTTTATACTGCAGAAGCTGGTCTTCACACACATACTTTTGTCCTAGAAACCAAACCACTTAGCACTGCAAGGTAAGTTTGGCTCAGGACAACCACCCTCTGCTGAATGCAGATGTGCTGGTGAGAGAGGTTCACCATCACTCTCTCTGCCTCAAAGTACCAGACCATCAAAAGATCTGCTACGGAACATCCTGAAGTTAATCCACCTTKCTCTGAGACAGGCTGAGGATGTCCCACACAAGCACATCTAAGGAAGCAGCAGTTTCTGGGGAAGACTGCTGGGAAGACAATGTCTGCCTGTAAATGTTCTCACCCCRGAGAGAAAACTCCACAGGAACAGCAGAAATGGATACAGTCCTAGCCATGGCCACAGGTCCCAGTTCTCTCCATGGGCACAGGAGGATACTTGCTTATTGTACCTGCACCTGTGAAAGCTCAACGCATTAGAGAACCCACATTTGGGAGGGTGAGGATCCTTTCCATCATAGGAAAGTGATTGATTTTGCATTCCCTGAATTAGGCAAGTGTTGCTGGTGGTTTAAGAGTCAGCTGAATCTGGTCCAGAAGCAGCCACAGGCTAGGCAGGGCTTCACAAAAAATGACTACAAGCAACGCTTCCTCCTCTTAACCTTAAAGTGCTGAGAAAATGCAGCATGACAGACCAGTTAGCCTAGGAAAAAACTTCCACAGTCCTACCATACCAAATCTTAACATGACAGGTAAGGTTCTTAGGAGTTTAAACTATGAAATCCTCCACAGATGCTGGGAAGAGAATTTCAYAAGGAAAAATTACACGCTTGGAGTAACTGGTTAACAGCAAAAACCATGGCAACTAAAATCTTGGTATGGCAAACCAGCATTTTTAGAATACAAGTGACCCTTTCTAATGCACAGCTATCACTTCATTTGTTCAATGGCATTTTTCACTAAAAAAAATGTTCCTCCAATTAAAAAAATCAAAGACAATACTGTAATAATAACACTTTAGATATTATTTAAGCTTTATAACTTATCAGAAGTTAAGATCTTTTTTACATAAACTTTTTACATTTCCTATTTTTATCTTGAAAGGACAGCTAACCTTAAAACATATGGATAGTGGCTCACTACCTAAGGGCCAATTCTAAACATTCTCAGTCTGACTCATTTGGGATGAAGAGTTTACTTCTTGCACAGAAGGAGKCTCCTTACCAGTCCCTGCCTCACCAGCCGCTGTGTATCTGGCTGATCTCCCAATGAGGAGCACCAGTGAAAAAGCAGCTCCTGTACATTTATGTTACCTACAGGCTGACATGCTCCAAAATCTGCGCAGAACCTCTGAGCAACCACTCAGCAAAGTTGGCTGCACCCACTCAAAGCTTCTGTCTCCTGCAAAAGCTGACTTCTCACCTAACAGAGAAGGTTAAGCATGGCATGTATCTGACTGCGAGACTCAGTCATAACCCTCACACAATGACCTTGCTAAAATAAACCTGTGTCTCTTTGCAACATGTGATAAAAATCCACTGATTGCCCAAACATACTGGAATAACCACTGCATTTTCCCATTAATTAAATATAGCATCACGAATTCAGTAAATTCAGAAAAAAGTATTACAAAACCCTTTCAAAATACCTTCTTAGTTATACCTTGCTTGAACTGAACCCTTGGTATTTGAGCAGCATGAGTAATCTCATTTCATTTCTCAACATAACTCAAGACAGAACACAAATAATAAAAATACAAATAATCTATAAAAACCACAGTACATCAGAAATCTGTAAAAAACATACGTCTGTATCAAGGAGCTCAGTAACAACTTAAAGCACCATTCAAAATTAAGTACCATACATGTTACAGTACATTCCATTTATTATGACAATTTAAGGCTAAAATAGGTACGACTCCCTTATAGTCAAGCTTTCTTATATTTATAAATGCATACAAACATTAAGTAGATACAAATGCGTAGGGGTTTTTTATTGCTCTGAACTGTCTACTAGAATGTTCAACTTTCCCAGATGTTGTCTCAGTTTGCCTTTTTCATTCAAGCTGAAGTCCTACAACTGCAACTTATGGCACTTGTACGATTATAGACCTTCTTTGATTTGAGCTGTYAATAAATTCAAAGATATATCAGAAAAACTGCCCACCACTGAAAACTTCATAACTTAGTTAACTAAACTATCTTATTGTCCATAAGATACACAATTTATCACAAAGATTAGTTCAGCCACTCTTCAGGAAGGATTTTCTTTTCAAAATAATAGTTCTAACCAAGCGGCAAACAAGACAACCAGCAAGAAATGATTGACAGATACCAGTCTAACAGACTGGGCTTTGGGAAAAAAGAAACAAAAGGAAGCTGGATATGTGCTCCAAAACAAAGAGCAAACTTTTCTTCTTGCTCATAGAGCAATTACGTTTCCTATTTATGTAAGGCGATGCCTCATTCTGCCAGTGCCAAATTCTTTGACTGCAGCTTGTCCATTTCTTGACCAATATTCCCTTCAATGGTATCACACTGGGCAAGAAAAACCTGAGAATAAAAAACAAACAAATGTTACTGGATACACAGTTGGGCACTGGGAGGTGTTTCTGAAGAACTGCAAGTGCAGTTTGTATCGTGAATTTGAAGATGTCAACAACCACTTTGCAGTTGGTTTGGTAATAGCTTATGCACACCTGCATTTACCCAGAATCCAACAGAAATATGACACTGGATAAGGCTAGTAAGGATAAAAGCATGGCTGCCCACCATCACCAGTCCTTATGCTGACTTATTTTCAGTTGATCCAAAGTTCATGAAYAACAATAGGAAATAYAAAGGTTCAGACAAGTTAGAGCTTCATTCAGTTTAGAACATGACTTCTGAGCTCYTTTCTAAAACACATACTTCAGAGGCCAAGGCTACCAGGGGGGACAAACCTGCTCAGTCAAATTTAAAACAAGCTTTGATTAAACCAGGGCCTTTTCTACTTCTTAAGACTACCAGGCACCATTGAACCTTYATCTTCATCAGTAGCTGGTGCTCCTCAAAAGACAGAAGGCTCYATTCCCAAAAGGGCAGTCCAAGGCACCTTACACTTTCTTAGAACCTGCCCACGAATTCTCATGAGTAACACACAGAGAGCAACTGGGAGCCAGCAGCCCCTGGTCACTTTGCTAACCTGTACACAGCACAACACACCAGCACCTTAAGCCAATAAACTGTTTTAGGCCAATCCCAAGGTATGCAAGCACACTGCACTTTCTGAGAAAGATTCTTCCATTAGCTATTCATGTCTTGTCTTTGTTTTTGCTATGTCTACACCAGACTCCGACAGTCAAATCAGACATTTCATGTTAATTGCATTAAAATGACACTAARAAAGCACTTTCCTTCTACAGCAGCMAACTGTTGTGCCATGTGAATGTTCCTCAACCATCMCACTGCTTTGAATCATCTGTTTCCAAGCAATCCCTCGAGCTGTCAGCAACTCAAGTCCGTAAGAACTTGAGTAATGAAAGAGTGAAGGTGGTAACAACTGCAGTTGCTGGCTGCTACTGTTTCATATTTATCTCCCCACCCTGGAAGATGTGTGACTGCCAGCAGCAGAAAGCAGTTAATAGCTTCCCCTTGCTTTCAGGGATACTTAAGATTAATAAGCATAACTTGCCACTGTTTTCTTGTTCTTGCTCTAGAAAAACAAACTGTAGTTGACAGCTCTGGTCTGAAACCCCTTAGGATTCTTCTGCAGTCCTCAAAGGGTTCATAACCCACAGCTGCATAATGCTGCTGCCTATAAAAGCACATAAATAATTCTGATCCCTGCTCAACATAATCCATTTTATGCTTTAACAGCAGTTCTTATACAAAACTCCACTTGCTTCTGCTGTAACCTCACCCAAGAGTGGAGATCCAGTAGCTTCCACAAAGTTGACAGCCACCAGTCTATTACAAGTTTTGCTGCYTTGGTTGGGCACATGGAATCAAGAGTGTGTTCAGAACCCCCCCATTACACAGCCACACCAGCAACCACCTTCATTTGCATTATCTGAACTTATCTCAATAACTGAGTACAAAGTGCTTTGTCCCTAAAGCTGTAACTAAAGCCATTTCTCCTATGCTTCTTGGTGGGCCTCCCTCAAAAATAGATGGCTATTCTAAAAAACTTGTGAAACATCAGTGGGAAGTATTTAATAAGGTTACAGTAAAAGAAAAAATCATTCAACTCTATATATGAATGTGAGGTATTTCCRCAAACAATTTTTACGAGCCCAACCTGGCACTAAAGCTAGCACAATACAAATAAGAACAGTAATACAAGTAGCATTACCATTCATTTATGGAAGTTTGAGTGGAGRGAGCTGAATTCCAGTATTTACTAACAAATCTTCAGTTTAAGGTCTCTAAGAAAACAATGCCTAGGAATTTACAAGCATCATAGCAAAGCAATTAAACCCTCCATCCCCAGCACAGCTACTCTGCTGCACARATCTCAAAGACCTACTCTCCCAAGAAAGTTGGTGCATTGCAATAGAAGCTAAATTTTCCAGAGAACACCTCTGGCAAGGTCAAGTAGGTCAGCAGGAGTTACAGTTGACTGCATCKTTGTTTCTCAGACCTCAGTCATTACTCCAGTCCACCAAGATTCAAAAAAGGAGGAATGATCAATCCTGTTGTCCTTAGAAGTTATCAGGATTACTTCACATGGTCAGGCAGCCATAAGACACACCAWGAATGTAAATGACAAACATTACCTGAAGACAGCATGAACTATGAAAATCWGTATTTGGTGTGCTGTTTTACAAAGTTAATTAAATACCTCTCAAAGGGGAGTCATACAAAATACCAATTTAAGAACAAACACTGAAAAAATCTAAACAGCTAATTTTCACAAACTCATGGTATACAAGTGCCCAGCATTTATGGAGGAAAAAAAAAAAAAAGGAAAAAAACCCAGCAAAAACAAACCAAGAAAACTCACCTGGACCCTCTTCACCAGCCCCTTCTTTTTCAGTTTGCAGTCACTGAAATTCTCTGGYAGATTCTGCAGTAAAATAMGCAAACAARTGGATGCAGGTTAATGCTGAAATTAATATATCAGACTTACAGCAAAAACTGGAATTATCAAACAATCCTCTGAATAGGCACCCTGAAAATGCCATGCCTGCTCAGTAAGGGTGATTACATAGGAAAGAATATATAAGAAAAAGTTATTAAAAAGTCAGGGATGCAGCAAAGAACAGGGCTAGCAAATGYACCACATTTCTTTAGGGAATATACAACAACAGACTACACACACTGCTTTTTCTGCTGYGGTGTGTGTTAACTGTTTGGCTGAGCTTCATCTCCAGGGATTTTTTTTGGAGATTATAACATTAATAAATTACTTACAAATATGTAACTCAATCACTTGCCACCATTAGACCATATAATTATTAATGCAGCTAYTGACAGTCTAAGCTGTACATCTAATCATCTCTGCAATGTACTCATGCAAGGAAACAGATGTGAAATGTTACACGATGTCAGGTTTTAATTTCATTCAAACTGCATCATTTTCTGTACTCCTACCACCYATTACATTCATGTATGTCATCCTAGCAAGTGTGACATGCTTTGTCCTTTTTGAGCTATGTGAAATTGGGGTGTTGCTGAGGAATGGTGYTCAGGTTTGTGATTTCTTTTTTTAACAGGTAAAACACCTGTACAGATGATTATCATTATATAAAGTTTATGTGAACATTCTTAAAAACACTGTCTTCTCACTGGTGAAGATGCATAAAAATCTTSGGAGTTTTTCACTAGTTTACCTTTTATTTTCCACCCTAACTCCAGACCAAGAATACAGGTTTCCCTAACCTAATCTGTTTTATTTCAGCCAAAGTGCAAGCACAGCTTGGAGGTTGAGATACATAAACTTCTGTAAAAATCAAAAAACAAAACAAAACAAAACAAGTTGTTTTTTTTTTTTTATTGTTGAGACAAATGGGTTCTGCTTCTCCTGTTTGTTGCCCATGCTGAATGTGCTGGTGTGAGGCACTTCAGCTGAGCTGTGGGCCATGTCACTTCCCTATGGGAACGCTCCTCAGAGGTATTCCACTAGTGTTTCCCTCTTGAGCCCTGAMAGCATGATGGCTGGAGTAGAAAGCTACAACCTATTTCCCACTACTGAAATTTGGTAGGAAAGTTACAAAAACTGTAGTCAACATACAGGCTAAGRGGGGATGAAATGGAGGATGGAGCAGGGTGGAAAGTTCCCAACCCAGATATAACAATACRGAAAATTATAGGGAGAAAATGGSGTTGCTGSTCCCTGGATGGAATGAGGTCAGCATTGCCTGACTTGCCACACACAATACACACTAAGGAGGCCTAAAGAGAGGGTGGGCTGGAGACACCAAAGCCAATGTCTGTCCAAATCCTTGCAAGAGGGTATCTTGTAGCTGATAAGCAACATAACAGCTGTCAGCCAAGGAAGGAAAAAGATTTCCTGCCGTTGAACCAGCAACCGTGGCCCACCTCCACTCCAAAGTTTACCTTGGATGCAATACCAATGTATAGTTCCAGCCCCAAAAGTCATCTCAGATGTAATACTGACATTACCCATCTCCAAAGCACAACCAACCCCCACTGAACATGATGCATGACTAGAGTCACTCTAGCTCCACCTAAATGTAAAAACAGTATAAGTTAAAAATAGCATCAAAATAAGGAAGACTGCGTTATTGGAGATTAGAGCTGGTTAGTATATTGCTTTAAGTATGTTTTTGCAGCCAGATACTACAACCAGCAATCCTGTCAGAGTTTTCTGTTGTATTAAAAAGGAGGGCTATTCCATAAACTGGTGAAGTGAGTCCTTTAAGGGCACTTACAGTCACTGGCAGCAGGTAACACATTTGACTGTGGATACCCAGGAGGGTCCCTCTTATGCTGCTRTGTCCTGAATTTGTCCCTGAATCTTGTCTGGGCCACCAACAGGCCAATGAAAGGTGTGGAGGTCCAGGAGGAACCTCTCTGTTTGCATGTGACCCCAAGAAGTGGGCTGCTCATGGAAGGRTCCCCTTAACAGGACACTGACAGACTGGTGGAGCACAAGGGTCTCAGCTAACCTGGGGCACTGACACACAAATCAAACAGAAAAGGTTGGAGAAAACCTCCCCTTTTATGTGGCAATGCTCCTTTAGAAATACCTTTCCCTGAAGATCTGATTTCATGTTTACAATTCATGCTAAGAGATTAAAGTATTATAGTAAGAGATGCTTATAACATTTTTATTGATCCAGAYAAATTCAAAAAGGTTAATACTAGGATCTCATCTTACTGTAAGTGGAAAAATTTCCCAGACATCTGGGAAATGTTTGTTACAGGAACAGTGATGGGGTTTTCTCAGAATATTTCTTTCTTTCAATCCCTGAAATGTTCATTTTATATGGATTTATCCAATGACAAGTATAGCAGAGACAAGGAGACTCTTGAAATTCAACAGAAAGGCATGGTAATTTAAACAAGTTCTACTGAGCAACTATAATTTAAAGAAATCCTCAGGAAAGAAGGATGTGCCACCAGAGCACAACCATGAGTCAGTAGCACTATCAATGTCCTCAATACTGACAGATGCAATTTGACAGATTTGGTGTGAACTTATGGTAACAAAATCAGTGACTGTTATTTCAGAAGAGAAAGCTTTTTTCGATTCTTAGAACAATCTGTTCTCTGCAATAYTGTCTTTCTAAACTAAAAAATCTGCCATTTAATAGAAGACCATCTTGAGGACAAAGTGAGTCCTCACACTGTGATAYTGGTGAAAATGTTCATTAAATCAGAGCTGGTTCACAACTACATACTGYCATGACTGTGGATTCAAGTCTTCCTACTGATCTCAGAAAAACTTTGCTTTTTCTTGAAAAACCCTTTCAGATACTTAAATACCTGAGCCAGATGACCAAGTAAAGCATTTCCTGTGTTCTTCTCACTGAGATTTGTAACAAATACTGTATTTTGACTTCTGTTCCTGGACCAAACATTTTAACTGATGAAAAAAATATCACATCTGCAAGTGCACACACGAATCTTCAACTATTGAACAAGACTCAACTGCATTCTTCCTGAAGAAATCTTCTAATATCTGTGGCTTATGGCARTATCTGTCTGTGTCAGACAAATTAAAATTTTGTAAGATGCAGTGAAAGCAGCAGCTGTTTAAACACATTTATGTTACAGATGCTCTACCTAAAAGCATCCCTTTATGACTTTACTTTCACACCTCTGGCAGTGACAACACTGTATTTTTTCTCTCACACCCCACTTCTGTATGACTATAAACTTCTCCACCTTCCAAATCCTGTCTTTTAAATTGTTGAATACATGGTGTCTAGTAAAAGTATTTAGTTCCAAAATTCAGCTCCTCTAATTAATGAGCTTGTCTGCTACCAGTAAGAGTCATACTCCTAGAATAGAAAGAAAACAATATGCAGGCTTCCTCACCCTTATCTCTCTGTAACCAACCAAATCTCATTTTGCATCAARCTGTATAGTTCTGAGTAATCCAAATAACACACTGTGCAGCTGAGACACCTTAATGAGCTGTGACAATTCTGCCAAAGAAAAAGACTGGAACATTTATAGTGTGAGCTTGCTGGTRTGTTTGTCTTCTACAATACATCATCCATTCTTGTCAGTCACATTTTTCCCATCTGAATTTTTTTAACATGCTGTTGACATCAACAGCACCTCTACATGTTCAATAGCATTTAGCAGATGTGTCAGAAACAGCTTTTTACTTGGCTGCCGAAAAGAATGCTAATTACTTGTATAAACCAGTTCTACAACAAGATAAAATACTTTATTGCTTTGCATTTCTACTTGCCATTTTTTACTCTAGTGGAACTCATTTAYTGTTCATACACACCCCTCATTACCAGTCTGTACTGCTGCCTCCATACACTGCACAAMCACAGAACAGCTGAGTGCTGCCTCAGTAAGCTGGTAGCCTGTTCATCTGACCTGGTGTAACACCAGCACTCTGAACTCCCACATTCGATGTAAAGATTCCATCCCCCTACATGTATTTCATCTGCAAGATTGCACATTTGTCCAGTTTTCAGGACAAATCTCACAGCCAGCTTTGTACATTAAAAGAAACAAATATGTGCAATGTAACCAGTGTGCAATCACCAGTAATCCAAACCCTCACTTACTAAAAAAAAAAAAAAAGAAAAAAAAGACTTTTCAATGTCATAGGCTCTTATGCAATAAAGTAACAAACAATTGTTACAGACTTGAAAGAAATTAATTATAAATTAGTCTTAGCTGTGGCTGCTCCACTTCCTCAAGAAACAAAACTTCAAGAAAMAAAGTATAGGGACTCCACTATTTCCCAAATCTAAACACCAAGTCACTGATTATAAGTCTTCTAAAACGCTGTACTAGACCTAAAATCCCTTGTCCAGTGCTATTCAGAGTATTCTGGATAAGGAAATACATCACAGCATGCTTTCTGTTTAAACCATGCAAAAAGTAACAGAATTAAAAGTAAACATGGGAAACTGAGTTTGGACTAATCAGGAAGCAGTGAAACAGTTTTACAAGGCTGCCTGTTGGGTTCTAGAACTGCACACCAGCATACAAGTACTGAGTTTTTTTTCTAAATAGGACTTGATACCAAAAATTGAAGGAGTCAGAAAAAAGCTTTAACCCCATCCAATTGAGACAGCTGTCACCTTATAGATATTTTCATGACAACACATAGTAAATCTGCCACTTCAAACAGGAAATCAGTTACATGAAGTCTTTATGTCTAACAGCATTCAAYAGCTGTCAGCACAATATTCTCCTTTATATGAGGCACAAAAGGAAAGGGAATGTTGAAGACTTCAAAATACTTAGAATACGGCAATTAAAAAAAAACCAAAAAAGTATTTAGAACTGTTGGCTATAACAAGCAACAAAGACTACGTTAGCATTACAGACTCAATACAGAAACAGGAAATCAGTTAGTAAGCTTCCCACCATTCCTAAGAACACATCCATATTACATAGTATTTGATGATGGCCAGTTCAAATTATTACTCTGATTTAGTCCACTGCTGGACTTTTTCAAAGAGTCCATCAAATACAACTACATTTGTTTCACCAGTTATAGGTATTTGGATGGCACATTTGTGGAAAAAAAAAATCCAATGAAAGGTCATTGTACCAAGGAAGAGACCCAAAGACACCACTACCACAGAAAAGCAGCATTTTTCCTTCAGAGCAGGCTATTATGATCTTGATATGCAACATAATCATATAATGAGGCTTACAGAGAACAATCAGCAGACAGAGAAACAGAGTAAGGAAATATCCTGGTTGGGGCAATTTTCTATCATCTCTGTACAAGACCCTTATTCTCATCTAGTTCTACGCTACTACATGATACAGGAAGATGTAGAAGATGTATATTATACTCTGGAAATGTAATGTAAGGTTATGATCCATTAATGACAGTGAAGCACTTGGATAGCTAAAAATAAATTTAGAGTATTCTTAGTACACTAAAATACCAAATAAGCTTCTGTTGGGATTTGACCCTCTTCTGTGGTTAGTTACTTACAATGGCATCAATCTGTTCAAGGGTCTTCATGAACTGCTCTGCRGTTCCTTTTATCCTCTTGTCCAGCTGTTTTAGTGCTTCTGCTTGGAGATCCTTTGCTAAAAATCCCTGAAGAAGAAAAAACAAAATTATCCCATACCCTASACAATACTCAGCTTCGAAAATCTGTCAATCCACAACAGCAGAAAACATCTTATACTATTTCTGTATTTTAAAGCATGATAGGGACTCCAATCTTAATCTGTATTCTTCTGCATTTTATCAGTTCTTGACRTGGTAAATATAAGATCTGTTAGGTTTACTAAAATTATAAACATTTAACAGACCTTCCTCTTCGGACTTTGAGASAACTCCAAGTTTTTTCCAGATATAAAGAATGCAACTTATCCCGTATGAAACAATATTTACCTTTTTCCAAACASTGCCATGTCTCTATTTTTCAACCTCATAAATGGCATTTGGAATTCACTAAGAATTATTACTGACACATGGACATTTAGGAGGGGCAGCCTTTTACTGACTACTCAAAACCTTTAAACTGTTTTGTTTGGTTTTTTTTTAAATACACCTTTAAATCTAATATAATTTAGATACACCTACAAAACTRCTTTGCAAAGAGATAAAGTGATACAAAACTGCCATACCTTCTGGATACTTGTGAACTCTTTATTAACTTCCTCTAACTTATTAGCTATTTGCTCCACTGACTTCTCCAAATCTTTTAACTTCTTTAATTCAGCCTCCTCTTCTGGACTATTCTGTGTATTCAAAAGTACAACATTCACAACTAAGGAACAAATAAAGATAMAATGCAGCTAAAAAGCAGCAGTGCTAATACACACAAAGGCTTCTGAGGGTTTAGAATACACACTACACTGTGGCTATTCTTTCCATATTTTAATACCTACCAAATAAGCTTCTTCCAAAGCTTAATTACAAATATACTTAAATCAGCAATATATATAAACACATTTAATGAGATTAACTTTAAGGGAAAAGGAAAAACTCCATTTTTTTTTCTTTTTGTCAATTTATCATTTCCAAAGTATAGGCAACATTTACATTACAAGATTATCACCTCATCCTTGACTCGCAACGCCAGCCACAAATCACTTCATCAGAAATAACCCAGATCATCAAGACTCAGTAGCTATAGTTGGTAAAGTTGGTTTTTTTTTAAATAAATAATTTAAAAAAAAATAAGATGAGCGGATAAGATCATCAGTGCACAGAAGGTTCACGAGCACTGACCTCAGATTAGGCAGAGTCTTGTCAAAAACATAGAGCAGAAGCCAGTCAACAATGTAATTTCAGAAAAGTACAAACTGAAGTTATTTGCAGTGTAACATGAGACTGAACTCAACACGGTGGATAGGTATACAAAATTAGGTTAATGCTACAGCTTGTTTCTGTGTTCAGCAGCTGACTTAGTGACAAAAATGATGATAGTTTAAGGGGARAAAAGGTCCAAAAGCAATGCTTACCCTTTTCCCAATCAACATGACTTTGCAACCATTTTTAACACCAAGTGCTGATAATGGTTGTTCCAATTCTTTCAGAGACTTTCCTAAATGAAGAATGAGAGACRAAAAAGACAGTTTAAGTACATTTAGTGGCACAAGAATGTCTTTTTGAAGGCATTCAAAACATGGACACCTGATGAAATCTCATCATCTATAAGAAACATGGCAGATTTATCWGTTACCTTTGTATATCAGTTTCTGAAAAGGAACTGGAACTCCAGTGACTTGTTCAATAAGTACAGCCATGTCTTGTAGTGTAGGTTCACCATCTTCTTGTTGAGAAGCAACTTGAATACTGTGCTTTTCATTACCTAGTTGAAAAACAGAGTACCAGTAATACTTATTGTAACCTAGAAAATATTAGAGAGAATCCATCTCTAATATTTATTACSATTAATGCAGAAAGTTCTCAAATAACAGGTTCTCATGTAGAACCATAATTTTCAATCAAATTAATTTACTGCCTTCCTTCCTTTTGAAGTGACTGACCTCAGCTGAAAATTTTTGTTTACACTGGAATAACCTGAAGAGTTTGACTGGGTCTGTTTTACTGGTGTAATTTAGCTCCTGMTAAATATTATTCCCTATCCTTTTCTAAGAGTACAGATGGTGTCCAGACATCCCACAAGCTAAAGCATGAAAGCCCACACCTTCCTGATGTATCCTATTTCCTACTTGYAGGAACTTCTAATGTCATGAGTCTTTGGTATCTGAGACAATTATCACTTCCTCTACTCCCTTCTCCTCAAACATGAGAAACAAGCAATCACTGTCTGCCCTGTTTCATCTCCACCGCCAACCAGAGAACTCTCAGAGTACAAAATCTATTTCTCCCCATATTCTACTGATAACCAGACATAACCACTTGGAGAGGTCCCAGCTTATCTGTCACCCTCCACTTATGAAGCATTCTGTTCAGACTCCCTAAGATTATTTACATACAAACATGAGGTAGTTCTTAGAGGGAAAAAAAGGAGCATGCCTATTAATCTCTGCTTTCCAACAGACCCTTCCTACAACCCTTTGCTCCCACACACTTAAAATCTCTCAGTCTGGAAGCACCCACAGGAAACAGCTCTGGCTGCAAGGGAAATCAAAACAGGCGTTTTTTCACTCTGCAGGAAGAGAGAATTTAACACATACCAGAAGAAAAACTATTCTCACACCACTAATTTAAAGTGCACATATATTTTATAAAGGAGGGTGMTAGAAAAATTGATGTTAAAATTCTCCAGCCTCCCACAGTCACATGACAAGTGACACTGCAGCCTCAAAAATTTTAAAGCCCTAACAGAATTTACTATTGCAAGACAATTTTAAGCTTAAAATCACATAATGCCCCTCTCATCCAAGCATTTTCCAGAAATAGCCCTTCTTACCTTTTTGGGGAAAAAAAAGAAAAACAAACCACAAAATACAACCTCAGTATATTTCAAAAAGTAATTTTGATATATATAACTGCTTTGTATAAGGTCTCTGCCCATGAGCTATAAAAACTCATGGGAGAGAAAAAAAMCAAACAAACATTAACTAAGGAAAAAACCAGATGAAGTTCATATAACAACAGAACCAGTTTAATTACAAATTATGATTTGTTATGATTACCACTTTGGACAGACTGTAAGCAAATTTTACTGTAAATTCAGAGCAGAGTGAAATCACCATAAAAAACAACTCATGGGTTGCTCCAGGAGTATCTCTCCAGAGCTGAGATTCTCCTGCAGCCCACAGTGAAGACCATGGTGAAGCAGCTGTGCCCCTGCAACMCATGGAGGATCCCACAGCAGAGCAGATGGACGACTGAGAGGAGGCAGTGACCCTATGGGAAGCTTGTGCCAGAGCAGGCTCCTGGAAGGGACTTGCAGACCCATGGAGGAAGGAGCCCAGGCTGGAGCAGGTTTGCTGGCAGGACTTGTCACCCTGTGGGGGACTCACACTGGAACAGTCTGTTCCTGAAGGACTGCAATCCATGAGAGGAAYCCAYGCTGGAGCAGGGGAAGAGTGTGAGGAGTCCCCCYGCTGARGAGGAAGGAGCAGCAGAGACCTGACGGGAGACCCATCCCYTGCACTGCTCAGGCAGGAGGAATTAGAGAATTCAGGAGGACAGTTAAGCCCGGAGGGAAAAGTCAATTTTTCTCTTTGAGTTCTCATTGTTCTACTCTGATTTAAATRTTAATAAACTACATATCCCCATGTCTGCTGAGTGTTCTCTCCCTGCCCTTCTCTAAACCCACAAGCGTTTTGTTGCATTTGCTGAGGAGGGGAGTGACAGAGTGGCTTTGATGAGATCTGATGCACAGCCAGGGTCTGCCCACCACACTTGCAGATTGTCAAGTCACACATGCGGGTCTTCTGTCACTCTGTTTCTCAGCCCTAATCTCCATCTTTCCCCACTTTCACTCATGCACACAAAGCTTTATTCAAACTGTTTTGTGCAAAGTGGTCAAGCCGCATCTGACGGTTGCAGGTATAAATCACAGATGAAGGCCAAGCTGAAAAAAGGCTTCTATTTGCTATCTATTAATGACMAAGTCATTATCAGGTAAGAAAAGAACTGGAATGACAAAAGCATCCTCAGACAAGCAGGCTTTTGGCAAACAGCAAGACGTTGGAATTATAAATATGTCAAATCATTAAATTACTGACATCTTTGCAAAATGAAAGCCCCTCAGATCAAAYGGAGCTCTCTGAAGGCACCAGTGAGCACATGAATCATGATGATTCAAACAGATTATACTACAAAATTCTTCATCAAAGACYCTTAAGCAAAACTACCAGGTCATAAAAGGAAACATTTTAACAAAACAATTTGAAACACAATTTGAAAATACAAATGAGCAAGAAATAAAACAATAAGCTTTAGAGATGGAGAGGACATTACCAACATAGTGCAAAAGAAACAAAGGTAGAATTCATTAGCCAATTTTTTTTAATACAATAAACATTACTAAGTTTTGCTAACAAACATCAGGCAAATACCTTGCTGATTTACTACCTTACTATCCTCTTCACTCCTCCTCCTGTCTCGCTTAGACTCACTTCTAAATTTAACCATGGTGTTTCCCATCTTATTTTTAAGAACTGTGGAGTTCAAGCTATTCTCACCCCTCTACAACAGTGTTTTGTATTTATTTATTCATACAAACCTATCTTCCTCTCCACCTTCTTCTCCCTCCTCTGGCTTTTCTTTCTGAGGTGGAAGAAAGCCCAACTGTGTCAGCTGACCTTTGAGTGACCCRTTCCATCAGGTCAGCACCCACCTGTCCTACTGAAGAAACCACTCTCTGTTGCAGCTTTGCAGTTCACTRCCTGCAAACATCCAAGCCTCCTCARCAAACCACAAGAAAGCCTATTGGGTAGCACCTGCTGTTAACATCCAGTGCTGACTTCAGYAACATATTTCATCYAAAYGAAGACTACCCAAACAACAGAATCRCAGAATGGGTCAGACTGAAGGGACCACAGTGGGTCATCCTAGAGCAAATGGCACAGGATTGTGTCCAGACAGGTCTTGAATATCTCCAGTGAGGGAGACTCCACAACCTCTCTGGGCAACGTGTACCAAGGCACAGTCACTCCCACAATAAAGAAGTTCTTCCTCATATTCAGGCGAAATTTCCTGTGCATCAGTTTCTGCCCATTGCCTCCTGTGCTATTCCTGAGCACCACTGAGAAGAGCCTGACTCCATCTTCTTGTCATCCCCCCTTCAGACATTCGTTCACATCAATGAGGTCCCCTCTGTCATCTCTCCTCGAGGCTGAACAGGCCCAGATCCCTCACCTCTTCCTTTTAAGAGACGCACCAGCCCCCCATGATCCTCGTGGCCCCCAGACGACCTCTGCTCTGCGCTCCCTGGCAAAGGCCGCCGTGTCACCTCTTCCCGYTACCACCCTTGCAGAACACCCACTCCTGCGATCCAGCTGCAGGAGAAACTGGCAAGCCGTGGCCAGCAAGGAGCGAAGCCTCACGGCAGCAGCCGGGATGGACCCCAAGCTGAGCGGGGCCCGGGACGGGCCCCGCTGAGGCCACCCCGGCTCATCCCCACCGCTGCTGCAGCCGCGGCCCGCCCGCCCCGCAGCGCCCGGAGCCGCCCCGGGCCAGGCGGGGATCGCGGGCAGCGCGGCGGGGAAGGGCCGGGAGCGGGGCCCGCGGCCGGAGATGCGCCCCCCGCCCGCTGCCCCTGCCCCGGGCGCTTACTGTAAGTGACGGTGACGGTCACCGGGGCTCCGGGCGCCGCCATCTCGCCCCGCCACAGGAACCGTCGGCGGCGCTGCCGGGGCGCGCCCGGAGCGCGTCACTTCCGCGGCAGGAAAAGGGGAAAGGCTCCTTCTCGGGCCGCTCTCACTTCCGCGGCAGGAAAAGGGGAATGCCGCTTTCCCGGGCCGCCCTCACGGCCACACCGCCCAGCGGCTTCTCGCAGCGGCAGGGACACGGCCGAGGCACGCCTGGCCTGAACGGGACCTGTTCTTCCCCATCCCAAAGCAGGCTCCGCCTCTGGCGAACCCTCTGCAGGTGACGCTGGTTACCTGCCTCCCGCCCCGTCCTGCGGACCGAATTCATCGCCAAAAACGCCACACAAAGCRGTCTGCTAATCTACGTGATTTTATGTCTCCATGGAATACATAAAGTTAGTGATAACCCGAGCGGTTTTCAAGAGGGTTACAAGTACAATCGCATAAAAGTCTCACGACTGMAGTAGTTTAAAAATTGCTTTCGGTTCTTTTATCAAACAGGCATAGTAATATAATAAGGGAGCTATTTTACAGAGAGTAAGCAGCAACRTACAGTCTTAGTCTCAAGAAAGAGAAACATAATACAAAGTCARAATAAACCTCAGCTATTGACAGCCACCACTACTAGTCTTCACGTTTTACTTTGTCCATAAGATACAGAAATCAAAACCTATCAGACTGACTGCTTCCACTGAAGGGAACCAGGATGAGTTTTCCATTAACAGAAGTCAGTAGTAGAASCACCTTCTCCAAAGAAAGAACACCACCAGCCACTCATATTGCATTCTAGGATGTAGTGATATTAAGGTTACACTGGAAGGACAAGTTCTCCAGRATTTTAAAATAAAAAAAGATTCTTAATACAATTGGAAAAGTATAGTTCATTGTATCCATTGTGCTTTTGAAACRCTTATGTTGCAGGGATCTTTGGCAACCCAAATTCATCCACCAATACGCCATCCTATAAGAAAGAAAAAGAAGTGACAGGTTAACAACTCTCCAGCAACCAGAACATTTCACAGAAGCTTCCTTACTACTATAAAGTGTCTGTATCTGCAATTGCCACTGTGTGACAGCTGGAATCAAAACAAGAGCATCAGTGTTCTTTCTCACTATGAAGTTCTATTAAAGCTCCAAAAGCAAACATACAGAAGCTTTTATTGTGGTTTTAAGACTAGATCTGTAATGGTACACTTAAATTCTACTGGCAATCTGACTGTTTAATAGRAGTGACAAAATGTAATTCTAGTCATTTTAAACGTAAGAGCATTCAGTACACCGTATTCTCAAATTATTTAGCATCCATACATTTAATACATAAAMAGGRTACATAACATTAAGCACACTTCTTTGTTCAAAATATTAAGGATCCCAAATATCAAGCAACCAACACAAATGTGATTAACCCAAACCAAACAAAAACGCATTTTGCTGTTAAAGAGCAAAGGACTCACTTTGTTTTTTGTGTCCGTAGGAGTGACCTCTGGGATTGATGGAGCGGATGCGGCTTCATCTAAGTAGGAATTGTCTTCATCAGCTAAAAGCTCATCACCTAATGCATCCAGTTCTGAAATTGAATTATGTTGGTTGAAACATTATGCAAGAAGTTCCTTTTACAAGAGAAAAACTGCTCTTACAGAGACTCAGGATTCATACTGAATGCTTACATTCAGACTCACTTAGTGTCAGTCAGAAATACACACACCCACTGGAAAGAACCTTCTTCCCTGCCTTGCAGCCTTCCATTGGTATCTCATGTTTTGTCTATGCTCTTGTTACTTCTCTTAAAGGAAATGCAGCTTTAATGTTTAAAAAAAAGCTATCAAAGCTTTTTAAAACACATTTAAAGCATTTGACCAAGAAAATTAAAAATCACTGTATGACAGTATAATGATTTTTATATTTAGTAAAAAAAAAAAAAAAAATCATGTTCCCCCTTCCTAACCTGCTTCTAAATCATCTTCATCAATCTCTGGTGTTCCATAGCTGCGACTCAGTGCCTCCTGGACTTCATTGGCTTCTTCCATCATATCTTCCAATTGATCTTGTATGTCCTGAAGCAAGAATCATTTCCAGTTGGTCCGTATTTACTCAAATTCAGTTTAGTAATTCCAACATACAAAGCACTCAATTCTTTTCATGCATAAACCATTTTTTTGAAGCAGTATTAATAAAAGTCAAGACACACACATTCAGGACAGGAGTACTTGAAAAGCAGAAAAGGTATGAAATTTAGACAAATCTACCATCTGGAAAATAACAACTAACCTGAGTTGTGCCACAGCAAATTTAGAAGATACATTAGCATATTTACTGGCAATGTACTTGATTAAAGGTATGGAAACAATACTTGCCTAAAGGTTTACAATGCAGGCCATTTATAAAAGACAGAATAGGAAAGAACTTCAAGGAATTCAGCACTGKCATTGGTTAAGAGCTTAAGTGCAGCATACTTGAAATTGTATTTAGAGATCTTATGGGATATTTATTATGCATTTTCTGAAGTCAGGGCCAGCCCTTTCTGATGTCTGGTTAGTGGTTTGGTGAGATTTTTTTAGGTTTTGTGGGTTTTTTTTTGTTTGTTGGTTTGGTTTATGTTGATTTGGTTTTTTGTTGGTTTTGTTTTCTTTGTTTTTTGTTTATCTTTGTTTCTGTTTTAGGTTTTTTCTTTTTCATCAGGCACTACCTTGATCTGCACATTACTAGTATASGGAAACAAAAAGACACCAAGGAAGAAGGAAGTATCCACTAACGTTTATGCTGAAGTGCAAGGAAAGGAGAGGAGAGATTAAAGATTAGCTCAGCAAGGAAACAATAATCACTACAATAAGSCAAACCACTAATTGTGCAATACCAGAAAAATCAGGAAGCAGTTATGATGGTGGTCCCATAAAAAGGCAGAAAAACTCATGTGAATAAAAACAGTCATTTGCCTTCAAGTTCATAGTCCACTCACCATTATTTATGCACATTATTTTTATTCTTTCATTATTTAAACGATACAAGCTCACCTCAATTTGATCAATCTTGACTTGCTTGTAAGCTTTCTTCATTTCTTTCACCCCCAGTTTCATTGCATCCACCTAGAAGAGTCAAAAATCACAATTGTATCTGATGCAGCACAGATTAAACAAATTAAACTAGTGTGAGATAAATAAACTGGTACCGTTGTCTTTGTATCCTTCAGAGCCTGAATAGTGTAATTAGCTTGTTCCATATTAAAAGACTGCTGTGACAGGTTATCCCTCTGTTGTTCATACCTGTTTAAAAAGAAGGCAAATAATGGCTTTGAAACACTACACTATTTATTAGCACAAATACTCCTAAGTTTTTAAGAGTTGAAAAACAAGCAGCAGTAGTCTAAAGATAGCAACAGATTTGTTGAGGGCTTTTTTTCACTTACTATACACAACTGCAGAATAAAGAGCTTCATAAAAATCTGGCCATTATGCATTTTTGTGTACTTGAAGCTGACAAAGCTACTCCTGAACTAAGCTTTGTTTTAACTGACAGCAACACTGTACTTGCCTAGACTGACAAAGTAGGTGAGGATACAGGAAAAGTTTTATCACCATAAGGTAGATGTGCCATGCTCACTAATGCTGTAAAGAGAACAGAGGAGTCAGCAGATTATCCAAACCACAGTGGCTCCACACTGGAGTTTTTCAGGGCAGGGAGGAGGAGGATTGGGTACCAAAAGGAAGCCCTGAAGACTAACCACAGAGAAGAGACTTTAAAAATTAAGAAATCATCTTTCTCAAAGCTAAACTTGTATCAAATCAAGAATGTAAATTACATCAACTTAAGCAAAAGAACGAAAGCATAAAAATGAACCATGMGTCCTAACATGCAAAGCAGGAGGTCTGAAAGACAAGGAGGATCCACATGCAAAACCCTCTGGACAACTAATGACTATACATCTATTACTGTTCCACAAGATCAGAAAGAAATGACTGAGGGATATGGCAATAGCTTATTATGAGGGGCCCAGTAATCCCACTAAGGAGATTAGCAGGCAGCATAGTCAAAAACCAGGAAAAAAAACCCCTAAAGCCAGAATCAAGCAGTCCTCCTCACAACATCTAACTGAAGTACCACATTCCTTGCCATATGATATTTTGGATTGTAAGAGTTTATTAATACTTAACAAGTAATAGAGTGAGTCCATAAAGGTAAAATTCATCTGAGGGATGTGATATACAAGATGATGGGAGCTTTGTCTCAGACAGCTTCTAAGATTTGCAGTTCATGGACTATGAGATATTCCAATGAAACATTCCTCAACACTTGCCATGTTCTGATATTCTTTCCTTTGGATCTGTTGCTGGAGACTTTCAAGACAGTATACTAGACAAGACCAGACCACAGGATCATCTATCCTGTCCATTTGGGGGTTTCTGCATAGGCATAATTACCTGCACTACATCTCCTCAAGTCCTCAGAGGTGTCCATAGAGAACAGGTAAATTTCCAGTAAACCAGAGCCAGGTCATCAAATATACAATTTACAGTAATCAATCAATAATATAAAATGAGGCAATGTCTCAAAAAGTTTAGGAGACAAACATATTTCTAATAATGAGCAGATTCAGGTCATCTTGTTACCAATCCAAATTTATATACTGACATATAAATCATAAACATGCTGGTGCAAAATATGTAAAGAGATACTTCTGAAAGGCTTCCTCAGCATTTTTCTTTGAAGAATGCTCAGGAGAGTACTGGAAAGAGAAATGAAAGTGTGCCATTGCCCCCTAAATAAAACAACCTTTTATTAACCACAAAATGAGGAAGGTTTCAACTTACATTCGCTTCTGCTTTAACACTCTCAATGCTTTCTGCTTTACTGTATTCTGAAAGACAAAATAGTGTTACATTAGATAAAATATCTGACCTTACACCTGATTATGCTGTTTAAACCGAATGCATTGGATTTARGCTCTCCAAAAGATTCTTCAGTTAGTAGTGCCTAGAGTTTTAACAATAGTTACATTCAGCATTTGGACTGCATTAATGATTAACAAAACAGGAGAGAACACAAAGCTTCTTRTAGAAAAAACTTTGGTTTTAGCTTCTGATCTATGTTTACAGTAAGGAAAATAAGATATCAAACTTAGTCCATCGGAACTATCTTTCATTAATACATTTTAATGGTCAGCATAAAATAATACTTCAACAGGTATTTGAACAATACTGTTTACATCATGTATGTTTATTTTCAGATATTTTATACAGTAAGTTCATCCCCTTAAAAAACAGGTTGCCCATCTCCCTTTAGGCATAGTGGGGAGCTTTTTATTTTGGATGACAAACAAAAGCCTCTCTGCCAGACTTAATTCAGGTAATGAGGAAGAACAGAAACAAGTTACTTCTCACAAAGGAATTACATTACACCCTGGGACAAATAAAACCTAATGAAAACACTGTTCAAAGATGTATGTCTAATAAAAATAATCCTGCAGGATCTTATCTCTCATCTGTAGGGCAAGATGCAGTTTTAAGAACCTGATGAACTGGCTAAATCACATGACAAGAAGTGTGAGTCACATCCTCTCATGCTTAAATTCCACAGAAGATTCTTACCTTTGCAGGTCCCTCTCTCATTTTCTTCATTTGATCCTTATACTTCACTAGTTCTGCATCAAGCTTAGCAATTTTCTTGTCAATTGACTCAGCTCTGCTATCCACCTTTAATACATGAGGGGGAAAACAAAGAAAATAACATTCCTTCAGGTTTATACCCGAGTATGGGACAATAAAAAGAACAGCCTCTGTTTTGTTGTGTTTCTCACTGAATTGTTTCTTCACTCAGTAATTTTATAAACAATTTAGATTTTGTAAGAATCCAGAACCAGAATCAAATGAAACAACTTCTACAAGGGGCACAAGAAACAACACTCTGAGGCTGCAGGAAGCTCTGCCATTGTAACAGGTTCTCATCATTTTGAGATGCTCACTTGCCAACTCAAGACATTTCTCCATTCCAGATCTTTTAAAACACAGTGGCAGGGACTAAAGTGGATTGGAAAACTTCTAGGTGTACTCTACTGGCATCCCACAGAACTCCCATTTGGGATATATTTTAACCATAAGAATGTTGAAAATGATAATTACATAACCATGTAGTTAGAACTACATAACATGTAGTTCTAACAGCATACACAAATTCATAAAAGGTCTTTTTAAAATGAACTGACTACCCTAGCAGTCCTCTGGAAACAACAAAATAAAGCTTATTAACTTCTCACTCCAAGGAGCCTCTCTAGGGATTAGATTATAATGGCATTCCAATTATAGCGTAAGACAGATCAGTGCAAATTTACAATTCTGCCTTGCTAATGGTGTGGCTAAGCATGCACAATTATGTGGATTTTGATTTCAGTGTTTCAATGACCCTTTGAAAACCCTGACAGTAACCTGCATTTGCCAGAGGCATCCTGAGCAAAACAGCTAACAGGAACATTCCACTCAAGACATTAAAGTGCCTGGGCACAGCTGGCATTGAAAAATTTGTATTAAGCTTTCTATTATTCAAATATTTTACTAAGAGCAAGAAAAAGAAAAATTTTAAAATTCCTGTACGTTTAAAGTATGACACCTCCTCAAGATCTTTATCAGCTAACTGCATCTTTGAGGTCAGCCTCTGCAGGGGAAAACAATTATTTGGTTTATTTATACAATAATTCTTTCAAGCAGTACTAGCAGGAAACAGAACCTCCCACTTCGATTAACTGTGTAAATATTTCACACACAAATGACATGGGACCTCAGCTTTTAAAAATGACACTGGACAGAAGAAGGGAGAATAGATTTAATTTATCCAAAAAACTAGACTGTGTATTAGGACTTGAAGAAGGACTTGTCTATTACCCACAAATAAGGCACACTGAGGAACGTTTCATTGCTACAGAAGGGCCCCATTTTACACAAAAGAAAGGGTATCTGAGTTTTAGCACTGTTGTCACAACCATTAGCCTTTTGTTCCTATGTTTCCTATTTACTACTCTGAAAAAAAGTAAGTTAAGAGTGTTTTTTCAAAGAAGAAAAGGTAAAAACACTATTAATGCTTCACTTCCTGGTGCATCCTTCCTCCTACCGGCCTCGTGACAGCTTTGAGTCATCTKACTGTGCTCTGCCAGCAGGCATACAAACCCCTGCCTTTAAATGCAATTAATTTTAGATAACTGAACTTGTCTATATGGGAAAGAGCATCCAAAACATAGGCATGATTACTGCCTAAGAGTTGTCTATGTTTTTAATAAATGTTGCATTAATCACTGCTCAGCAAATACATTTCAAAGTGCCATTTAATGGCTAYTTACCACTGAACTAACACGGTAAGAGATCTTACAAAGCAATTTGGCTCTTTCAAAAGACAGAGCAAAATGTGTCTAAGAGAGAAAACACCCCAGAAGCAATAGYAGTTGAGCCTCCAAACTGTTGGATTTAACATTGTAAAAAAAATAGTACAATTATTTTAGTATATCACATAGCTCTCTTCAATAATAATTAATGTGTAATTTAAAATAAACAATCTAATCACATCTGTAGTTTTAGCAGGAACTCCACTACTGGGAAAAGTCTTCCACAAATCAGAGAGATTACTGCATATAACTTGTCACAAAAAGTTAATTCATAAACCTCAAACTACTAAAAGAAAGTGCTTCTCCCCATGCTTACTAGTAACYACCCTGTAACTCATCATTGGTTGTCAAAGTCATCATGTGCATAAAATAAACCTGAAATTCTTCTTTTCAGTTTATCCGTCTTGCATAGTCAAACTTTCAGACAGTGCAATTACAAACAACTAGAAGAGGATCAAAACTGCATTCAGCAGGATTYTTTAAGAAAACAAAAAAAAMCCTGCTAAATTCCAGGTGTTGCCAGTCAAAACATCTGTTTAAATTACACGTTTATGTAAACCAAAACTCCTCTAGGATTGAACAAGCTCTTAGCAGAAGACATGCTGACCTATCTAAATTTTCTTTTGATTTACCTCAACATTAGAAAATGATATTAACTTGGAATTGGCAAAAGCAGCATGAAAAATCTAAGAGGAGTTAGTTGTTGTGAGGGAAACAAGGCTTCCTTCTCTTCCACTTATATTGCCAAAATAAAAAAATTTAAGCACTTAGCATCTCAGATGGATTTTGGAGTTCAAGTCACCCACTGAAGTGTTTACTGGCAACAATGGGAAAATTAATCCTGATTTTCAATCAGTTGCTTTATTCACAGTTCCAATGAAATATATTTAGAGTTATGTTTGGGATTAATACTGCTAAAAATCAATACAGATTTTTGTCAGGAAGATAAAGTACTGGGACAAACCTTATGAGCACTTCTCTCTCCCCATACCAGCCAGTAGCATACACAAGAGGCTGATGTGTAGGGAGCACTGACAAATATCAGGTATTGCATTTAGAGTCCCTTCACTGGGTAGCAAAATAAATCTTCTGAGAGGAAAACTGTGATTTTTTCATGGAAACTGTTTGTTGTCAGGTTCCAACAACAAAGCTTAGTTAACCTTCATTTATACCACAACCATTACTGGCCTTTGTTTTCTGACAGAAATACTCAAGAAACTCCATTTCCTTCCTTCACTCCTTAAAATTAGCTTACAACAAAGGAGCTGCAAAACCATGCTACAGTCTTCTTCATAAACTCKAAAGTCAGAAAAAGACTATGAAATTACAAGGTAAATATTAACATTTTTTTTTTTCTTAACTCACTTTGCAGGCAGGCCAACATTGCAACAGTTGTGAAGTGTTTTGYCACGTGTTTCCAGAGCATTTCTCACTTGGTCTGAGCTTGGCTTGCTTAATAGACCATCTGCACACACCTTTGGCATCAGCCCTACAGCAACCCTACTCACCCCTAAGAGACAAAACACTCCTCTGTATTGGACAGAGAGGCGGATCTTCCTGCTCCTGCCCCTGTCTTGCCACAACCTGCCACGGCAGGAGTTAGCTAGTGCAATCAGAGAAGTTCTCAGCTGGAAATGCTGAGAACATCCGTGAGGATGCCAGGAGAGCCATGCCTTCCAGCTCAGGGCGAGCACCCATTGATGGGATGCGCTCCTAAGGCACAGGACACAAACACAGGCGTGGGTGCACGGACGTACAGAGGTACATCCCTGTGCAGGTGTGCGGACACACAGACGCTCACCAAAACACACCGTGTCATCCCCGCACATTGCAGTGCTCAGGGACAGGCCGGGTGTGGCTCTGAGTAACCTGYTCCAGTGGCAGGTGTCCCTGCCCATGGCAGGGGAGGGCTGGAGCTGGGTGATCTTTAACATCCCTTCCAACCCAAGCCATTCCGTAGTTCTACGATGTACATACCCACACACACTGTGCCCACGCACCGCAGCGTCCCACACACACTCCCACACACACCTATCTATGCATAGGTGCCGTCCCCAGGGCCACCGCGACGCTGCCTCGGCGGCCGGGCCGCGCAGCGCTCGGCGGGCCCGGGCGCGCCGGGGCGGGCACTCACCGTCCCGATGCAGTCGGTGAGGCTGGGCGGCGGCGCCTTCGGCTTCGCCTTGCCGAAGAAGCGGTTCATGGCGGCGGTGCCTCGGAGTCGCTCCCGGGCCCGGCGGCGGCGGCGGCAGCTCCCGGCCGACCCGGAACCCCACGGCCGGCCCCGCCCTCGGAGGGAGGGCCGAGGGAAGCAGGAAGCATTGTCCCGGCGCAGCCCCAGCTCCCAGCCCTGCTCCGGGCCACCCCGGGTCACTGGCGCGTCCGACCGCACGGAGGCTGAGCAGCCCCGCACACGGGGACGCTTCTGTCCCTCACCACAGCCCGTGTAGCCAGCTGCTGGGCCTGCACCGCCTGCTCGCAGTGCACGGTCACCCCCATAATGTCAGTGGAGCCGATCTGTCAAAAATGCCAGGGAAACGTATAAAGTGTACCAAAACTGCGCTATGAATCAGGAACAGTGAGGCCAGCAGGGTAAAGGCAGGGATTGTCCCCCTGTACTCGGCACTGCTGAGGTCACGCCTCCAGTGCTGTGTCCAGTTCTGGGCTGCTCAGTTCCGGAAGGAAAAGGGGGTACTGGAGCAAGCCCACAGAAAGGCAACAAAGCTGATGAAGGGTCTGCAGCACAAGTCCCWTGAGCTGCTGAGGGAGCTGGGGCTGTTTAGCCTGGCAAAAAGAAGGCTCAGGAGACCTTTACCGCTCTCAGCTCTCTACAGCAGCCTGAAAGGAGGGCGTAGCCAGGTGGGGGTTGGTCTCTTCTCCCAGGTAAGATGTTGACAGGACAAGAGGACACAGTCTTAAGGTGCACCAGGGAAGGTTTAGGCTGGACATTAAAATAATTTCTTCACAGAAACGGTGGTTAGATATGGGAATGGACGACCCAGGGAGGTGGTAGAGTCACTATCCATGGAGGTGTTTAAGGAAAGACGGGATGTGGCACTCAGTGTCATGGTCGAGTTGACATGGTGGTGTGTTCAGTCATAGCTTAGGCTCAGTGATCTCAGAGGCCTTTTCCAAATGATGGATTATATGATATCATATTTGTTTTATTTATTTTTTTATATTAAGAACACTTTTTTTTTTTTTACAGAAGTTACTGAGGACCTAACATATCTTTAGGCTTCACCCACTGATCAAACTGGTCTGATGTAAGGAACCCYAGCTTTATAGCAGCTTCTTTTAACGTTGTCCCCTCTTTGTGCGCTGTTTTGGCAATCTTGGCTGCTTTATCGTATCCTGTTACAAAACAAAACCAACAAGTTATCCATTTGCAATTTTAGATGATTCATTAAGAGGTGAGAGAAAAGCGGGACATAGTCTTTGGAAACTTATTTGCTAGGTATTACTATTACTGCTTAACTCAATTTGCAGGAAATGCATGCCAAATGTTTACTCCTTACTTGAAGTATGTTTTGTTATTCTGATTTTAATTAATTTAGATCAAAGATTTATGAGATCTTCTCCTTTAAAAAAATCTCATATTGTAGTCTTTCAGTAGACCTCTAATCATGATAATTTAGGAAAACAGGTACATACATTTTCCCAATCTCCTTTTGACTCTAATCAGTTATTTCTCCAAAACCCTGGCATGGCCACTGCAAGGAGAACACAGCTTTTACAACAGCAACTGGTGATGTTGAAGTGAATTAATTTTTGACCTGACTTGGCCTCACAAGCATTGTGACAACACAAATTAAGTGTACAAAATCATGTTACCACAAAATATTTTGGTATGTTCTGAGCCTTAAACCTACCTATATGTGGGTTCAGTGCTGTTACCAACATCAGAGATTCATTCATCAGTTTGTTGATCCTATCCGTATTGGCTTGGATTCCAACTACACAGTTGTCAGTGAAAGAAACACACACATCTCCTAGAAGTCTTGCAGAGTTTAAAACATTTTTAATCTAACAAGACAAAGAAAGAAAGACCAATTATTTAATTCAGATATTACTAGTTGCACATTCTGGCACCTTTGTTGATAACCAGTGCCCTCCCTGCAAYTTCAACCTATTTAACAGGCTGTTTTCCTTCCAGTATCTGGAAGGGGGCCTACAGGGAAGGCAGAGAGGGACTCTTTGTCAGGACTTGCAGYGATAGGACAAGGAGCAATGGGTACAGAATGAAAGAGGGGAATTTAGGCTTGATATCAGGAAGAAATTCTTTACTGTGAGGGTAGTGAGATACTGGAATCTGAGGGATGCTGCGGATGCCCCAACCTTGGCAGTGTTCAAGTGTTCACTGAGGGGTTTTTAAGTCCCTAAGTTATCTGACTGTACAAGCAACTACTTAAAAAGTCCTAGATATGTCAATCYATATGAACTTACCATCATGGGCTTAAAGACRTTSAGTTCAAAGTGTCCATTGCTTCCTCCTACAGTAACAGCAACATGATTTCCCATAACTTGGGCTGCCACCATGGTGACAGCTTCACACTGGGTAGGGTTCACTTTTCCTGGTTGTGAAAGGGAGAAAAAAAGGTTACCAAAGGAGAAGGGAAGGGGAAAAACAAACAAACCAACCAACCAGCAGCAGCCTTTTACCATATCACATTCAATAGAAATATTTTGTAAGAGGTAACTTGTCTTACTCATCTGTTATCTGCTCACCACAGAAAATAAGGTATTTCCACAAATTACTAAAATTACTATTCCAGTATTTTCAGAGAGGATTTGTAAAACAGCCATGGCTGCTTCAGCAGTCTCCCAAGACTCTGAGCATGAGCTCAATGGCACAACATGAACTAAACAGCTGYTCATTACCACAGTTCTTAACAGTCAAGAGATTATAACCTGCTTTTACATGTGCAGTTTTGCATTTCTGGGAGACCATTAACAARCCTCACTCAGCTCAAGGAAAGTATTACTGATTTGACAGAATTACTTTCTGATAAAGTTAGTACACTCAGAAAAAAAAGCAAAACAGAAAAACCCAGAAAAACAATCCCCTGCAAACCCAACAAACACACCAAGTTAAGAGTGGCCTCCAAGCAAGTTTACGGTTTTATCATATAATTTTTAGACACAATCCTAGTAAGGACATTCATTGTTTGCTTTTTTAGAGCTAGATATGCTCATGACCTGTTTCTTTTATAGTTTATCATACAGGAAGAACAATCTTAGAATAGTTTTGGATGTGCAGTATTCATATGTGCATACTTTTATGTGCTAGTATTATTCCTTCCTTTCTTATCCTCCCATACAATGAGATCATTGCAGAAGGGAAAATGCAAATGTGTAACGTGAATCATGTTAGGACATAGGGATCAAAGTCAAGTTACATGACAGTATTAMTACAATTCACAGATTTAAGATTATTGCAGAAAAGCCTTTACCTAAAAACTGTAGAGATCCTGCAATTCCAAAAGAAAGCTTTGAGAAATACACTTGTGTAATAAATCCATATTCCTACAGATACTACTCTCCCCCATACACTAGCCAACACACAGTGTGCAACCATTTTTATGAACAGAGGTTTTGGTAAAATAGAGTCGTAGATAAAACTGGAGAGAATCATGGACTTACTGGCATTTGTGATGGTGTTTGGTAAACATTTTTTAAGAGAGTGTGGTGCAAAAAAATAAAAAAGAAACGTCATTTTTCTCCATGTGTGTTCTCTGTACCTGGCATGATGCTGCTCCCTGGTTCATTTTCAGGCAGGATGAGTTCTCCCAGCCCAGAGCGTGGCCCAGAGCCCAGGAAGCGAATGTCATTAGCTATCTTCATCAGACTGCAYGCCACTGTGTTCATGGCTCCACTGAGCTCCACTAAAGCATCGTGGGCTGCAAGAGCTTCAAACTTATTTGGAGCAGTGACAAAAGGCAAACCTACAGGGAGAGGGTGTAAACATTAAACCAGTGAAGCACTTCCTTGCAGACATAAATCAGACAATCAAACACTTAACTAGCTTAATAAAAAATTAAAAATTAACAACCCTGTAAGATCATCTCTTTCCTCTAGAGCTTTCTTAACAAATATATTTCCCAAAGTAAATTAAATACAAAAAGACACAAGTCAGTAAAATACAGAGGAGTATAAAATTTGAGCATCCACCTACAACAAGGGTACAAATTTCAAGCCTTCACACTGCGTGGCATTCTAAGCATTGCTTCTGCAGCACAGTGTTTTATGGATGTCAATAATCTTCCAAAAGTTAGCCCAATTTAGGCATTTCTTGCATTAAATCAAGTTRGATGCTTTAGATTTTAATTGCTGTGATGCTTTCAGTTATAAAAATAGATGTTTTTGCAGCACAGTGCAGGCATTAGGGTAAGTAAGAAGTGATCACAATGGAATGGATAAACCAGCCAGAACATGGGAAAGCTGGATCAACTTAGGAGGATGCCTGCCAACAACAAGAACACAGGAGCAATGGAAGGAACAGCTCTGTTTATGTTAATTACATGCCTGAAATGTAAGCCTAGGTTCCATGATGAAAAACACTTCCTTCAGGACTTTGCCCTGGAAGGACAGTCCCAGCAGAATGGGACTGTAAAAAATTACACATATCACTAAGGACTGACTGTGGGCTGGACTTCTGCCCCCCAAAACGACTGATCTGAGCTTTCAGCACCAGTCAGAAGGAGAGCAGCATAATTCCTGTAACTTCCAGTGTCCTGCACTTCCTGACAAACACCAAATCCCACCCAATTTGCATGGGCTTGTGAACTGCACAGCTGCCTTCACAGTTCCACAGATCCATCCAAACTTCTCCTTTTGTTCTTGCCAATAACCACCCTCTAYAAGAGCATGAAGTCTGCTCTACTCATACAACCTGCCCATACAGGACACAAAACATCCACTGACATGGGAGAGCTTCCTAACACCACCAAAACATGCCCTCTACTGCTCCTGGCAGCTGTTGTTTACAGCAAGTCACAGTCTTGACCCCCTAAAAGACAGTGAATAATAGATCCATTAAAACAAAAATAYTGTCACTAAGYGATTTCAGATTTTACAGCAAATGTMAGTGACAGATGTACATATTTGWTTGGGGGGCATTTTGAAAACAGATGCTGTGACTCAAAAGATCTGGTTTATAGATCAAAAAAACTCAATTGCACTGTAAATTAAGTTTCAAGATCTATAAAGAYAGAATCAAAAAAATCAGAGTTAACTTTTACTCTTTCATATGAAAAAACCAGAGTAGCTYTGGAAGCATCTTCTTCCTTCTTTTGCACCAAGTCRCTGTAAATTAAGAGAGCCAGAGGARCAAAGATCAAGACAGAAGCATTACAGTTGGGCTAAAAATARAAGTCTGAAACTGTATCCATATCCAAAGAGCCTTGTTTGGAACAACACCATCATTTCAGTCACTTTCAAYGCACTGAGTGTAATTACAAAAATACATTGCACGGAAAAACCTGAAGTAGAAGACGTGTAACACATGGCATTAACAGAAGAGTCACATTAAAACATAAATAAAGTTTAAGCTTATGAGAAGTATGGAAACTGGACAGATTTAGTTTGAATTTGACTGCATGTTACATACCCTGCTTTACTGGTAACTCACTCCCAAGTATCATTCCTCACCTGTCAGTTCAGCCACTTTAGCAGCAACTTTCTCAGCAAAGCCAATTCTTGTGTTCAACCCCGTGCCAACTGCAGTCCCACCAGCTGCCAGCTGATACACCCTYGGCATGGTGGACTCAATCCTAGCCACACCATATTTAATTTGCTGCACATAGCCACTAAATTCCTTTGAAAGAAAGGAGGGCAAAGTTAAGGAACAAAGACAACAACCAAGAATAAGCATCCTGACTAGATTTTTAACATTATTTGACTAACTCCTTTCAAAAAACTGAAGGCACTGAACTTCACCCAAATGCTAAATCGAARCATGTTTTCATTAAGAGAGAAAGTATATATCTGTTAAATGACTGCTCCCATGCTACAAAAAATTATACATTAAACCAATCTTAATATACAAAAGCATATACATAATGCATCTTTCTCTCGTACTTTATCTTAGTTATGTACTTAGCAGGATCTGATTCCATTGTAAATCAGCTCCAAGATTACAYTGATAYTCTCAAAGTACAAACAGAGAAATGGATCTTGGCTTTGTTCACTTAATTTTAGTTACTAAAAACTCCATCTGTGGATTCTTGGAAAAAATCCATAAATTCTACCTGCTTTTCTATCAATTCGGTTTAATTCATTACTAAATTACTGTAATACAAGCAACTCCTGACAATATGATAAGATTTGCCATCTTTTATATATATATATATATATATATATATATATATGTATATACACACAAGATTATGTATTGAAAATTTTCATTCACAATACTTAGTAGTTTTGTGTGTTGGCAAAACGTAACTTACATAAATTTACAGATTACAGACAACAACTACCTCTTCCCTGCAGTATCAGTGTAACAGGAAAATTTTGCTGTGCTATCTCGTAATGAAACATCACTTAAAAATAATTTGTATTTTACTACTGTTAGAAATAAAACACATATGGGAAAAATTAATAAARATTATTAAAAATTAGAGTACAGCATATCTGGCAAACTCCAGTACAGACTGAAAATACTCAGGCTGAGATTCAGCCATTTTCTTATATTTTATCCTAAACTATCAACTTAATTTAGGCATCTTTAAGTTTGACCTAAGTTTGAATTTTCTGGAGAAATGCATTATTGTTAGTTTTTTTTACCTGCCCAAGTGTAAGTGGAACAGCATCTTGCGTATGGGTGCGCCCTATTTTTATGATTTGGGAAAACTCTTTGGATTTCMCTTCAAGTGCATTCTGCAGCTTCTTTAGTCCAGGTAACAAGACCTCATTAACCTCCTGGGCAGCAGCAATATGCATTGCTGTGGGGAAAGTGTCATTTGAACTCTGTGGAGAAAATTCAAGAAATGAATTTACAAACTTTTCTCACCATTGCTCCTGTAAGATATAAATGTGCGGCTTTATTCTCTTTATCTCATAAACCATTAGAAACTAAACTAAGAATAAGCAACTTGGGGTGTTCCACCAGGTCAGTTCCTTCTTGATAAATCAGCTTTTTATGACTACACCCACAGAAAGTTAAAYTTAATAGACTGTTCATAACAACCTTGGGACAAAAAAAATAATTACTATAGTAGTTATGATAATGGACAGATGATTTTAAAAGAATTGTAGGTGACTATAAAACACGTGTTGCTTTGATAATGTTAAATCCATAGTTCACAGAATACAGAGTATTACAGTAACACACGGTTCACAGAGTAAGCACAAAGGATCAGGAAGGAAATAACCAAGTCAGTGGCCAAATCTTTCTTTCAAGGTAGGTGAAATTTAAGAGAGAAGTATAATAAAAATGTCTACCATGATCCAACCTTTAGAAACTGGACCTATATTTAACATTGTTAAGACTGTAGCAGTGGTTGTCTCAAGGCCACCACTATCTAATACATTATGTGTGGATTTCTCTATCATGARTGAGTTCGAAGTTTTTAATCTGAAAAGCTCAAACCGTCACTGGAACACATCTTAAAGTTAATTTAAACTGAAAAAAAGCAGAAAATTATTGCCAAAGTTGACCACAAAACTTTTTTTTTTAACCTAAACAGTGGATACAAGAAAACTCCAAATTCACCATTCAAAGACACAAAACTTTTGAAATTAAAAGCAGTATAAAACAAGTGTAATAACCTGGCTTTTGTTAACATGATCATTCGGATGCACYGGCTTTTTGCTTCCCAGTGTGCCTCCCAGTATCTCAATAGCTCTGTTGCTGATGACTTCATTGACATTCATATTGGTTTGAGTTCCAGACCCAGTCTGCCACACCACCAAAGGGAAGTGATCATTTAATTTTCCTTCAGCTACCTACAATGGAAAAAACAGAAAAAGCTGTTCCACTAGGAGAAAAAAAGCATAAACCTGAAAAAGTTATTGCCGTAATTAAAATTATGCTCTCCATTATATTCTCACATCTACATATAGCAATTAGTGAATTTACACTAGAATAATTAAGACGTTTTTATGTAGTACCAGATATTAAAAGGGAAAAACCCCATTTGCTATGCTTTTTGAAGACACTGAATTGTGAAATACAGAGATACATAGAATTTGATTTTATGTTCTAGAGACAGAGACAGGAAATATTTCTAAAAGGTAGTTTAGGTTACATCTTTTCTCTCTGTAACTGGATTCTGATAGCTCTCCATAAAGAAATTCCATACAGGGAAGTTCCAGACCTCTTACACCTGTAGCCATTACATGTTGCATCAATGAAGCCAACAGATGGCTGCCTGTATCAAACACCTCCTTCCTGTAAGKCACTCTCCTGTTTGATCAACATTTTTTGGAGTCTGTTGAATCTCAAACACATTCAGAGAGTTTTCTAAGCATGTGTTTGTATAGTATGAAAATCTGTGCTCAGAAGTATCACCCCCACACATATTATCCTCAGAAAAACAAAGGAGCTGTTGTCACAACTCTGAGGCTAAACATTCAGCTGATCAGGATACATCAGTCCTCCTGGAATCATGCTTTTCAAGAGAGGATCTTCTGTATTTCCCATCATATACAGGGGCAACATTCCCACCTCCAAAAGTAACCYGATTCCTCTTTTTATTTAAGTTGTATTAGAAAATTATTTTGGAGGTGAGGGAGAGGGTATCATAGCAGGGCTATTTTTAAAACACAATAAAAAAAGCCATGAACAACTTTCAGAATTTATGAATCTAAACTAAGGCGCCTTAATCCACCTTTAACTATGGGAACCCTAGAAAACAGAAGAAGAGCCTGGCGATATTTTTGAGTTCTCCAAACCTATTGGGTCTTGGGACTTAAGGTACTGCAGCTGGTAGGAAGAGATACAGCTTCTGCCACCACTGAAATGTTTTTAAGCTAGTCAAGACAAGAAAACTCTTAAAAATGCTTCTAGATAAACAAATCTCTTAATTTATTCAAAGCAAAACACCTGGTATTATCACACCTGAAATAATGGTCACTCACAACTCTCTACACTTGTATTGCATTTATCAACATGCATTTCAACATTCTATCATTTCTTTACATTCAAGAAAGAAAATAGCAAAGTATTATTTTAAGTAAATGATCTCTGGAGAACAAGACTTACTAATAGGAAACACTTTCCTCCAACAATCTGAGAAATGCAATCCCCCAACCTCCTGTGAAAAGCTTAACAAAAACACAGTGGCAGTTGCAGTATTTTGAACAGCTCGTTCCTACCTCATTTGCTGCCTGTACAATGGCTTTAGCAATCTTTGGGTCCAGACCATAGTCTTGATTTACTTCAGCAGCTGCTCTCTTCAAGATGCCAAAAGCCCTTATGACTTGGACCTGAGACACAAGGGTAAGTTTAAACACACAATTTCTTTCCCCCAAAGGACATGTTATCAATTTATAGTGCATGCCTTGTTCTAAACCAAACTCCTTCTGATCTTAAATCCAGCAGTAGTCCATCAGCCAAAACAGAGAGCAATCAGGTCATCTGACCTATGCTCCCACTAACAGTGACATTCACCCAGGCAGTCCAGAGGGCAACACACAGCTGTTTTTACAAGCCCAGGTATGTTCTGTGTATCAAAAGTTAGATGCATTAGAATTGAACTGGTTCCATTTCTRAAACAGCCTTTTGAGGGAAAACTGACAAATTTTACTACATGGAGAGTCAATGTATGTCAAAGCATGTGTACATTAAATAGCCTATGCACAGCTACACATAACAAATTAAGTTTTTATCAACTTGTGCTATATTAGGCTACTTCAGTAACAAACTATATAAATGCTCCATCAAATTATTCCATTTGCTTTTTCATCTTTGTAAAGATGAAAGGCAGAATTCGATTCATCCTGGTTATTAAAAAATAAAGCAACACCATAAAATTATTCAAAAGCAATTTTCAATTTATTAAAACACAACAAGTAATATTTCTACCAGAATAATATATTGCCATAAAATTTCTACCTTTAATTAAAATTCAAGGTTGCTCACACTTCCAGCAAAAGCCTAAGAAGAAGATATTCAGAAGGTATTCACTTTAACATACAAAACATACTCTRAAGAAGAAGAGAGCACAGATCTGAATTACTTACTGGCATCCTTTCTGAAACACCTCCAATCTTGAAGTTCATTGTAGATCTTACAGTTTGAGCACCATAGTATTTGTCACTTGGGACCTTCAGTTCACCAAAGGTATCATATTCTATCCTGAAAGCCTCTTTAGAAGACTATAGAAAAGGAAAAACAGAAATTCAAACATTGGTAATTAGTATATTCTTTTTGAAAGCAGGTCGCCAAGAAAAAGAAGATGGAAAAAAAATACAAAGGTAAGACACACAGCTAGTGACAGGTATGTTTCTAATTAYATCTTCAAAGTTGAGACATTTGTCTAGTTTGAGCAGCTGTCTCACTAAAAGCCACAACTACAAACTGTGTACCATAGCTGACTCATGGTGACAGGCAGCACTACAAGGCTTAAGACCTCAGTGGCCACGGCATGAAACCTCATCCTGGTGAGAGACTCTGCTTCTCCTTTTCAAAGAATCAGTAACTTAGTTCACAATTTACAGAATGGGTGTTCTGTTAAAACCCAACTGAGGAAGTAGCAYGGCAAGAATTTGGGCAGCAATCAACACACATGTAACATAATTCCTACTTGAAATCCACACTGCACTGGACATTTAATACTGGAAGGGAGCAACTGACTAATCCAGTACCAGGTTACTGACCATTAATTACCCTTTCTAGCTTAATAAACCAGRAACACAGATGCTCTCTAGCTGTGCAACACAAAGGAACTATATCTAGGTGTATTTTGATCAATATGTATGTATGGTAATATTTCTGTGTCATGTATCTACCTAGCATCTGTTATTATCTAACACAGGCACAGATAAATTAATTTTAGCTGACAGACCCCAAAAAAAGTAATTCTTCACTTTTTGTAGAACAGCCCATTAATCTGTGATGATGTGATCACATTCATATGCAGCTCTACAAAGATTATGGAACWGACAGGAAGCAAGAACAGTTTATTCTTCCTCTTCCCACACCTTGGTCAGCAAAGTCCCAGTTTTCTGTGAGAATGGTATTCATCCTTTCCCAGGAGAGGAGATCACCTTCGTTCAGAGTCTTCAGGAAGAGGGAGAAGTCTTTTTCATTTCTTTATCATGGATAGAGTAAAACAATCTCAGCYCTGCAGGCAGGCTATATGCATATCCAGTGCCAAGTTCCCATCTAACCACAACCCTCAGGGGTGAGTCCTTGGGAATCAAACCTCTTATCAGTAGAGTCAAGTCAGTCTTGCAGTGCAGTGAAAGATGAAAACCAAATGTGAGGAACTATCAAGAAAAGCAGAGGATACAAACAGAAACACTGCTTTGCTGCCATGATTCATGGACAGTCAGAGGTCTTTGTGCAGATCTGGTTATTTCATGCCCAAAACATGTATTACTGGAAACAGTTCAAAGGCAATAAAGTTGACAAAAGGTAGGGGCACTTTCTTAAGTGACTTTTTTGTTCAGAAGAACAGATAACCCGGGGATTGAAGAAAACTGAGGTATAACCAGTATTAACTGCTCACTGTCTCTTCCAATACAAGACATAGGAGCCCTAACATGCTTGTAGGAGTCAGGTTCAAAGCAAGGGAAAGGGAGCTGCTCTTCACACAAGTCACAGACTGACAAAACTTCTTCCCAGCTGACGTTGAGGATGCAAGAAGTCCACAATACCTCAGGGAAGACAAGATAAGTCCTCAAAAAAAAAAAAGATCTGAACTGGGTTATTACACAGACAAACCACAGACTCAGGGAA
The DNA here is from genome assembly GCA_902810485.1 of Alauda arvensis. Lineage (NCBI taxonomy): Eukaryota > Metazoa > Chordata > Aves > Passeriformes > Alaudidae > Alauda > Alauda arvensis. The sequence goes on from CADDXX010000037.1 coordinate 2,687,056, forward strand.
CTCCCTGATGTGAAAATCATAGAATCATTAAGGTGGGAAAAGTCCTCCAAGATCATTAGGCAACAATTAAGTCCAACCTCTGACCAAACATCACCATGTGAACTAAACCACAGCACTAAGTGCCACATCCAGTCATTTCATGAACAATTCCAGGGATGCTGATKCCACCGCTTCCTGAGCAGCCCGTTCCAATGTCTGATCACTCTTCCAGTGAACAAGTTCTTCCTGAYRTCCAACATGAACCTTCCYTGGGGTGCAGCCTGAGRCCATTTCCTCTCATCTTGTCAYTAGTTGCTTGGGAGAAGAGGCCAACCCTCACKTGGCTACAGCCTCCTTTCAGAAGTTGGAGAGAGCGACAGGGTCCCCCCCAAGCCTCATTTCTCCAGGTTAAACCACCCCAGCTCCTCAGCTGCTCCTCACAGGACTTRTGCTCCTCATTCTTCACCAACTTCACTGGCCTTCTCTGGACACACTCCAGCACCTCARTGTCCTTCCAGAATTGAGAGGCCCAGAACTGSACATGGGACTTGAAGTGTGGCCTCAGMAGYGMTGAGTACATRAAGAGTTTAGGTCAGAAAATGGGGAMAGCATCATCTATGCTCACACAGTTCTTACTCTTCCCTAGGAGTCCATTTCTGAAGTCAGACTGTTCCTCTCTCTTCTTTGATCATTTTACTTGCTCCTTCTTTAGTGGGTCTCAGTGTTCYTGGACAGAGGCACAGCTGGCTATTGGCCAGAACAACCTCGCCAGCAGCCCTGACCTTCCGCCCGCCCAGGTTTGCATCACCATGGATTGCAAGCAGCAAAAAGAGGAAAGTGTCACAGCCTCTTTACTGTCCTAAGCATCATTCCCAGCCAGATGGASAGTACTTCAGAGGAGGTGGTGCTGGTGAACTGGAAGAAACTGGAGCCCAGCCCACAACAAGGATTAGCTCTCAAATGACTATCCTGCTCCCTACACTGTTGGGATTCAAGAAATATCTGAGCTAAGGCCATGGGGAAAATCCCCCTGGTTAGGGTGAGAGAAATCTCAGCCTCCAAGCTTCATGGGAGTTCTATATGTTAATAAGACTAAAAGTTCTCTGTTCTATGATTGGTTTATTTTTACTGCAGTGTTACGAACATTTAATATCATGTTACCCCACTGGACCCTACCCCTTAGACTCCGCCTAAACCTCACCCTATAGAAGTTACTGTAATTCCTGGCCCTCCCCCTTTGGATGCACCCCCAAACCGAGTTTGGGTTACTGCTTGATGTTTTGCTCATTAAAACCAGTTCAGTTTCAGTTTGCACCAAAGTGTGCCTGTCCTTCTTCATATCMTATCAGCCACTGCAGATTCTCATCYGACATCTCTGAGAATYGCAGACTTGCYGGGGTCTGCRAYACCACATCTTGTGTTCTGGCYGAGGCTCTCCCAGCCACTGACTCCTCAAGAATAGAAAGSTYAGTGTGGAAGAGTAAGTCATTCCTATGTTCTTTAATCCTCTTGGTCCTGCTARCATTTACATGCTAACAAGAATATAGTAAATGCTTCTTTAGCATATCACTACCAAAAATGCTAAATTGGRATGCTTGTGGGTCTTACCATACATGTGCACACGTTAATATTCCAATGGTTGGGGTCACTGACTGTCTTCAAAATACCTGCTTTTGACACTTGGTCACCTTGTAAAAGCACACAACACAAAGCTTTCACAGAGCTGGATAAGCAGAACCCATTCAGCTCCAAGCCCAGCTCTTGGTATTATCAGCGGTTTAATAATGGAAAGTATTCACCCTCAARCAATATAAAAAGTTAAACTACCTGTAACCTTTAAGACAAAAAAGCTAGCAGTTGCACAACTGATTCCTCAAACTTACATAATTCCAATGTCAACTATGGTGAAACAAAGATTAAATAGGATCAGTACATCCTCGAACAAGTACCTTTCAGCAATGAAATCAGTATTAAAAAACTCCCAACTTTCCTAGCCAATAAACTTTCCACGCTCATAAATTCCAATGAAGTCAGCGGGGCAAGGTGCTTTAAGAAGAATGCCATCTGCTGATTCCTAGTGTAACAGGTGCTGTGAGGTAAAAAAAGCAAAGTGATGTGTTTCATGCAGACTGAAGGAAGTGAGCTGCAGCTGCAGCATTACTCCCAGACCAGTGTGGCAGCCTGTAGCAGCCACTGTGTAAGTGTGAATGTAACAAACACGATTCCCTCACTCCTCAGCCAGAATTCAACCTCTTGAGCAGCTTTATGAGCTGAAGGTCCCAGTTCCCGTACATAAAGTGGTTTCTGCAGTCACCCCCTGACCCAGAGGACCAGCTGTAAAATGGTGCATCAGTGGCACACTCCAGCAACCCTCTACTCCCCCATCCCTGGGCCTCAGGAGAAGCCAAAAGGAGACTTGGAAACTCTGCCAGCAGCCAGCATGAACTCCTGTGCTCACCTAATTTCTGTACTAGCTACAACAAGGCTCTGCTCACAACTACTGTTCCTCACATTTACAGAACTTTTTTTTATTCCTTAGGAGGCCTGACAAGGTGTGCTCAGCCCTCCAAAATCCCTAGAACCCAAATACAGTGCAAAGCTTACAGCTAAGCAAATAGAAGTGTACTTTTGCCTTGTTGCAGGGAACTGATCAGCAGTGATTGCACCATAACACACCAGAGATACTCCAATGGCAGAACCGCTGCAATAATGCTTCCTATGGAAAATTACATTCTCATTTATGGATGCAGCAAGTTTTGGATATAAGCATTTCAATTCAAAGAACCACTATTTTTAGCATGCCAAAACCAGTCTTTTGAGGCCATCAGAATGTGCAATTTATGTTTTACTGATCWTCTGTAGCAGATGAAGAATGTTTCCATYTTTAAGYATAGTTTATCTTTTATTACRTAATTTGAGTTACRAATTCCAAAATTTACGTTTTAGAACCCAAACATTTTACAATGTTCAGCTACAGAAGAACCATTATGACAATTCCATTTAAAACATCTTGTGCAATTCAGCTCTAAGTAAAAGCAACACAATAAACATACCAGGACACCATGAATATTTGGTTGTACCACAGTGTGTTTTAAAACAACTCTTTCTACACAAAAATCTCTACAAACATCAAAAAGTAATGGCTTGGGTTTGTTGGATGGCTAGGTTTTTTTTAATTTAAAAACTGGTTAGTATATCTTTTGGTGGTTCCTCTTTTACATAAAAGCATGCAGAACTTTTCCTGTAAGAATTCAACAGCTGCTTGACCTCCAAGTCCACTKAGGGATGTTTTAGGGAGTGCTGTTATTTAAACTCAAAGGAACTCACAACACACACAGGACTGGTCATGTTTCTGACCTGCAAAGAGCAAAACACATCTCTTTCCTGCAAGACTGCAGACCAAACTCATAAATACCAAGTTTTCAGCAAACGAATGAAGGCCATGATTTGTAACGTTTAYCTCAGACAATGCCAAATCAGAAAAGGGAACCATCCAACAGGCCAGTGGTTTGAGTTACATATTCTGCTCTGACATCCATTTTCTTACGCAGTTAAGTTTTACCCACCATGAAGTTTTTTCACTTGCTGGAAAATTTATTTTATTAAATGCTAGTTTCTACACCTTCACCAGTATTACAGATTGGAAACCGATGTTCTAGAGAAATTTATTAACTAATTYAGTAAACTAAGGAATCAATAAAATCCCGAACACACCACCTTCTGCTGAAATTCCTCTCACGGTCTACATTACCYCCTTTAAAGGAGTGAACTCACAAAGACACACCTRAGAGTAAGGCTTCCACCATGCAACATCCAACGTGTTAGTACTGAGATTCGAACTTCCTTATCTAAATAGTCTTTCTGTTTCTATGCTGAACCGCACGCAACAATCAAGTCCCACTCGCGTCTGAGCCCGACAATCAACTCATTATACACGARTATCTACTAAGGACGCCTGCCAGAAGTACCGGGCAGTTCTCAGCTGAAAGCTCTCTGGTTTTCAGGCAGTTCCARAGCTGTTCCAGTGACGAATATTCCCATCCCCGCGAGGATACAGCTTGCTATTATTTGAACCTCAACAGCTCCACATCTCCTGCGGAAGCAGCTGCCGCTGAGCGCAGCTCTGCGGAGCAGGTCCTGCCCCAACACCTTTCCTGCCCGGCAGGATGCCCGCCCTGCGCGGCCACACCGCGGGGCTCAGGGCCGTGCTCGGGCCGTGAATTTCACAGCGGGCAGTGCCAAGGAAGAGCTGCGCGCTGCACATCCCGGCCTGCCCGGCAGCGGCTGGGCAGAGACAGCCGGGCCCTGCCGCAGGAAGGATGCGGGAAAGGGCCGCAAAAGCCCRGCAGAGGATGGCAGACTCGTCTTCCCGGTGCCAGCCCGCTCCCGACGGAGCAGCACACGGGGATTAAAGCCCCGAGCCAGCCAGCGGCCGTCGCTCCCCCTATCACCGCCCGCTCCCCGATGCCKGCGGGGCGGGGCGGAGCGCGGGCGGCCGGCAGTGGCACTTAGAGGTCACGGCTCCCCACTCCCTGCCCGGGGCTCACCATGGCGGCGCGGGGCGGCGCCGGGATCCAGCGGCCGGCGGTGACGGGAGGCAGCGGGGGCGGCGGGCTGGAGAGCAGCAGACCGGCGGAGCGGCCGAGGCGGCGGCAGGCGCGGAGTGAGCGGTGCATGGTGGCGGGGGCCGGGAACACCGCGGGGGCGGGAGGTGCGGCTGCACCGCCCCGGACGAGCGTCACGGTACCGGCGGCGCTCGGCCCCGGAGGCTCCGCCGCGCCAATCGGCGGCCGCTGGAGCAGCGGTGGGCGCTGAGTGCGGCCCCGGGGCGGGTCCGGCCGGCCTGGGAAAAGCTTGGGGAAACCCGCCTGCCCCGGGCGAAGGGCAGCGGGAAAAGCGCTGTAGCAGCGATTTCTGCCTGAGGGGCGACGGGGGGCGGGAGGGGAAGGTATGAGCTTGTTCTGCCTTTTCAAAGATGTATAAAACCTTACTCCCTCCTTCCTAATGACAGTCAAGGCTCCTTTTATAAAAAGAGCCAAGTCAAGGTGCAGCCCCCTCCTGACTTCCTACAAAGAAGGCAGTGCTCTGGGTTTTTTCAAGAGCAGCAAACATTCAGCCGTTAAGAAAGCAATATTTTGTCCAGCATTGGAGAACGCTTCATTCCATTGCACTCTGCAGAGGTACCCTTCGGTCCTACATGAACTGGGTTATTCTCAGAAATGCTGCCAGAAACTGCTCTATTAATGTAACAGGTTATATCCTGGCACTAAAAGCACACCGAGTCTTGTAAGCTTTAATATTTTAGGCTCCTCTGAGACAGTCTAGGAAATACACAGGACATGCCATTAAAATGGCTTCAGAAGTTCCAGAGACAAAAAACATTGGGTAATAATATTGTTATTTATATTATTCTATATCTGAGGAACTAAGTCCATCTTGTCTAAAACTACTGCAATGAATAGCTGGGGTTGAAAGGGATCTCTCAAGGTCATATAGTCCAAACCCCCTGCACCAGCAGGTCCACCTGGAACAGGTTGCACAGGATGACATCTAGGCAGGCTTTTAGTATCTCCATAAGAGACAACCTTTTTGAGCAGCCTGTTCCAGTGCTCCACCACTCTCAAAGATCATCTTCCTCATATTTAGATGGAAGTTCCTGTGCTTCAGTTTGTGCCCACTGCCCCTTGTCCTGTCACTGAGCACATTTCTTTCTCTTAAAATATGGAAATAACTCCACATTCACAATAAGAGCATTGTAATTATATACAGATCAGCATACTCAGACAAATACAAGACTTGTAATGACTTTATTTAGACACATTTTGTGTTTTCATGTCCCTTCTGACAGATGGGTGAAAGAACATAAGCTGTTCTACATTCCACATTTAATAAATGTACAGTAAGCCAGAGCAGAATACAAGCTGGAGAGAAGGTTTGTCAGCATTTTCCATTCATTGCTAAGTGCCAACACTATTTTGGTTTGCTTGTGCTATGTTGATGTGCACTGGCCTCTCTGGGAGAGGGCTTCAAGTGAGATGGAAGCTGCTAGTAGGAGCGGATTGCTGGTGGGACGGTCTGGCAATCTTGCTCATTCAAAGTTCTGTCAATCACTGGTCTGTACCTCAAGGTAACCTAAAGTAAAAGGGAACAAAGAACTTCAGGACAACAGGATTCAGAGAATGAGATCCAAAAAGCCACAAAAGTTAGGATTTTTATAGGGTCAGAATTCAGTTCTATCTTTGAAATACCATAAAGCTGGTCTACTAAACACCCAACAACAGGTTTTGTCACTATTAGAAGAAAAAAAGCTTTTGAATGAGCCTGACACAAGGGCAAACACAATTCCAGCTCAAACAGCAAAGTCATTCCCAAAGATCAACAGTGCAGAATTATCACAATTTCCAAGGCTGTTTATGAGARCAGCTGTTAACAGCAAAAAAGATCCTCAAGCACCAAGCTCCAAGTACCTTCCCAGTTGGGACATCCACGTATGACAGGGTGTGCTTTCTCCAGTGCTCCTCAAATGACTTCCGCTGCTGGCCTTGGAGTGGCTTAGAGTAGTCAAACTCATCTACCCGTAACTAGGGAGAAAAGGAGATTAGTACAGACCAGAAGTTGTGTCTGCAAATCACTTTACACAAGATTAGCTGCATTTCAATTATACCTGTAACCCAGYATGTCTCTGAACAGACAGCAAGTTTTCTCTTAACACTGCCCGTGTCCAGTTTGAAATGCTCAGGTTTAAGAAGGGCTCTAAGGTAACTGTCCTTGCACAGGATAGTTTTTCTGTTTATGCATCTTTAGGTCCTGTTTATGCATCCATGACATTATTACTATAGTCCTGGTTTAGAGGTCTCTAATCACTCAGATGTGCACATGGAATGGCTTTCCAGTGTTCCMTGTATTGGTCCTTTTATAAATAAAAAATAAGAAGAGAGAAAGCAGAACAAATAGGACCCCAAACAAATAGTACACTAATCTTAACATTGAAGACATTACAACTTTAAGATAATCCAATAATCCATCTGAGGACACATAACAAGGAGATTCAATCCTACATTCAGGTCACAGAGAATATTTATACCTTATAATCCTCTCTGGCATGGGCACCCCGGGACTCCTTGCGTGCCTCAGCMCCATAAATGGTTTGTAGAGCACAAAGCATCAGGTTCTGCAGTTCAAGGGTCTCCACCAAGTCAGTGTTCCACACAATACCTGGTAAAATATTAAGATACTATGGAAGATGGTCTACACACAAGAGAAGTAAGTGTGAGTGAACCAAAGGTGCATCATCAGTTGCACTTAAATAACCAAGTTCTCTTAAGATATACAACAACACATAGCAGTATCTGCATTGTGATCTGCTCAGCTGGAGAATGAAGACTGAGTGTTCAGCCTATTAACAGTCTTGCTACTCTGCAACTCCCTGGCCTTTTTAGAAGATTCTGACAAAGTTCATCATTCATCTTAGTATTCGGATAACTTCACATATTCTGAGGGCAGTTTGTACCTTATACATTTAAACCCAATTTCAGTCTCTGCTTCTTTGAAAGATTTTTCAACCAGAAAATGACTGCTAAGGTCAAGTGTTTTACCTGACTATCATGTTTAGTAAGCAGGGCTCTACAAAATATTTTGTAAGATTCAAACTGGCCAAAATCTTCAGCAAAAGATTCAAGATTCAGGTTTACAGAAAAAAAAAAAAGAAAAAAAGAACCCAAAACAAAAACACAAACACTCTTCCCAAAGTACTTCTTTGCTATCAAATTACCTCTGTCAAAGGTCTTCAGATGAGCCAGATCACCATAAATTTTGCTAATCTTCTCACAGCCTTCCTGGAGTACAGAACCAGTACGAAAYACTGCAGCATGGTTTTGCATTGTCTGCAACACAGTAAAACAAAATCAGTTAGCATACTGCATATGAAAGAATGTAACTTCTTTAGTTCCAGAAGAGCTTGATACAGAGCTGTTTTGAGTTCAAACTTGTCTGCAGCCTGAAAAACCCCACACTCTTCCATTCACCCCAAACAACTGAAACCCCACTCTACCATACAGCAGGTGAACTACACCAGGGAATGACCATGAAGGGAAGAAGGAATTAACAAAAGGGATACAACCTTTGCTGCACACACAATCTCCTCACACACTTTTTAATTCTGCATGGCAAATGCTGAAGTGCACTTTGCCAAGTCCCCAGACCCCACAGYTGCTTTGCAGCTTGTCCCACCCCATCCCTGAGAGCTTCCCCAGGCTCACCTTCTGCATGTTAAGTCGCACTTCCGAAGTCCTGATGCTTCCGTTAGCAAACCTTAACTTGTCAAGATTAGCAACAGACTCTTCACCAGCATTTGGTTTAATGGGGGGAAGTGGCTCTCCTAATAAGAAAATTTCAGTAAGTCTGGTAATCAGGCTTGGGTTTGGTTTCTGGCAGTTTCAGAGACTATCAGTTACTAAAATCAGATTTGAGTAAAACATAATCTGTTTTCTTCCTCTGAGGTGCACACTGTCACTTTCCYGAATTGTATTGATATATTTAAGGTTCTCAGTGAAATGTGAGTCCCTTTCTGTCCTATAACAATTAATCAAGATTTTATAGGTTTGGCAAAATTCTGTTCATCCCTTYGAAGCAACACTTGATGACAATTTTTCTTAACTATGGAATAAGCCTGTGTTCCTTACCACCTTCTGCTATGCTTTCCTTGTCTCCTCACTCCCAAACCTCCCAACTTTTCATGGATGTGTAAGGGACCAGGACCAGTCAGTAAGCCTGGCAGTTAAACATGAGCTCTGCATCTTGCTTCTAATACTGGAAGCCACGTTACTGGGCAACAAAGCAAACACAGCATCTTACCAGCACAGTTCATCTCACAGGTAGCTTTGCATTCATATTAATAAACCCTTTCTACAWTTTCTAACTCTAAAGAGCCACTGAAAGATTAAAAAAAATGTTGGCACAAAGCCAGATCAAATAGGCACCACAAGATCTAGGCTGATTCCATGAGGTATCATCAGTCTGTGCAGCTGGTGCAGTTGGGACATTAAGCACTAAGAAAACAGATGACTACTTGTGGACTCCAGCTGCTCAGGCAATGTAACTGCCACTTCCAATGTTTTGCTGGGGGTTGGAAAGGAGGGCTTGCTTCTTTGTTTTCTCAGGTCAACAATGGTTGCTGAACCAGATTTAAGATTCAGCAGTGAGTATCCAGTGAATGAGATATTGCAATTTTTAGTATATCTCTCACTACTCACATGTCAGTCCTTCTTATAAATAAATCAGCCAGGTGGCAGCAAATTCCACTATACARAAGTGCCAAGTATAAGACAGATTACATTTTGGTGTAGAAGATGGTGCAGTATGTAGAGAATACAGTCTTTACATTCAATAGTCTGTTTTAATTTGTCAAAAATCCTAACTGCTCTTGCCAATAGCACTGGCCCAATTCTGGTTTTAAAAGGATCACCTACAAATCAAACATTTGACAATGTCAAAACCTTTGTCTGGCAAAGAACACACCTACAAAAAGTATAAACACCGATTTCTTCCTTTTTTAACAAGTAAGAGCCTATGAGTCAGGTAGCAACAACTCTTGTTGAGCAGAAATTACACCATAAAGGCAAGTGTCTCTAGAAGAGTGAGACTTACCAGGCTTGCATGTATTTGCAATAGTCAGGGCACAAGCACGGCCGAAGACAACCAGATCCAGCAGGGAGTTGGCTCCGAGGCGATTTGCGCCATGGACGGAGGCGCAGGCGGCCTCCCCGCAGGCGTACAGGCCAGGCACCACCTTGTCCTCRCCATTCACGTGCGTGATCACCTGASACGGCACACACCATTAACAGCCAGCTTTTAAAACACTCTGAAACACTGCAAACCTCCTTGTTTGCAAAGGCACGTAAGGATGGAACACAGCAACCTGAAGTTTGTTCCAACTGTAAACACAGAATTATCCTAGTGCTAAAGGGCAAGTAGAAATGTATGCAAATACATAGATTTACATCTGGATGTAAATACAGACAGGACTAAACCCCAAGATTTCCTTGTATATGCTTATGAAGAGTGCATAGTTCTGTTTCACCACAATTCTGCTGCAAGTCAGAAAAGCACAGGAATAAAGTCTGATCTGCATATGCTTCTAAGGCAAAATTTTACATTGAAATTTAACAAGTACACAAAGAGAAGAATTCCCTTGACACCATCACATTGATTTCCAATAGTGTCAATTGGAGGATCTGCTTTAGTGTTTAGGTTACATGAACTACAGAAGAATAATACACAWTAACTCATGCTAYAGAAWGCAACARAGCCCTAGTTTGCTCTATGTTCAATTATATTATCCTCAGCTTAATTAAGAGAATTGTTGTCAGACCTCACAGTAACTTCATTTTAAATGTTTCTTGGAACTCCCATCTCCAGATAGGCTGGAACATGGTTATCAAGGTATTTTWAAAAATMAAAAARATTGTGTGTTACATACTCTGACATYATTATTAYATTATTATTAAAAATKGTATTACTCATYCTTACATTYAAGAAAAACATTCTTAATGCTTTTCTATTTGGAAARTAATTTCCTACTATGATGATGAAAATACAGCCCAAAAATGACATGTATTCCTCACCTGTCCTTTGTAGTTAGTGGGAATACCTCCCATATTGTAATGCACAGTAGGCAGGACAGGGATGGGCTCCTTAGTGACATCAACTCCAGCGAATATCATGGCTGTTTCAGAAATCCCTGGGAGACGRGTTGCCAGCTGCTGCGGTGGCAAGTGGTGCAACTGCAAGTACACATGGTCTTTTTCAGGACCACAACCCCTACAAAAAGAAAAAAACTAAACAATGGAGTATGTAACAGGAATTTACAAATACTAGCAGCATTTCTGATCCAGTTTGTTTCATTTATGAAAATAAATAGCTTCTTTTTCAAATGTTATCTGAAAAAATCAGTATCTAGCATATTTAATAACACTGTGGCACTTAGATGAATTAAGGCCATTTTCCAACTCCTAGCTTTCTTTTCACAGTAATTCACATTATTTAAGACTTTCAACTATTACAGAAATATATAAAACTTGATAATTAGTCAAGAGAACAGAGCGCCAAGCTATTATGTTTGTAGTAAGAGCATATACATTACAGTTGTTTGAGCAGCTGTCTCTAGACACACTGAATGCAAACAGGAGACTTAATCTCATCTGTTCTCTGTCAGTATCATTAGGAATTAATAAAAAAGATTTCTGCCTTACACTCAGAGATCAGCTTAAGAGTCATTTAGGCTCACTCTCATGAATTACCATGTGCTTATCAAATGAACTACTGCACTTCACAGTCTAGTATGATTAAGTGTTCATTCTGCAGCAAAGTTAAGAGCATTTMACTAACCTTCCTTCACGGATTTCTATGGTCATAGAACGAGACACTACATCCCTGGAAGCCAGATCCTTGGCAACAGGTGCATATCTCTCCATGAATCTTTCACCTTGACTGTTGATCAGAATACCTCCCTCTCCACGACATCCTTCTGTGATAAGGCAGCCAGCCCCATAGATACCTGTGCAAGAACAAAAAAGCCWTCAAAGGAAATTTCTCCACACTGCTTCACAATCAGGATAAACACTGACTAAACAAGGTCTTCTCAGAACAATCAGAGGTGCAGATATTATTCCACCCTAATCATACCTCTACGAACTGTCCCTCAAATGTTGCTATTCCTTTCAAGCACTTATTCCAAAAGGTAAGCAAGTTGATTTGTAACACCCACAGTATTTCAAATATTAAAACTGGAACTGATCTGCACTTATCAATATATCAGGAGAATTTATTAAGACCTTGGAGATCTTTATTAATTTATTAAGACCTTATTAAGACCTTTCAGCAATTATTTTAAGACTTTTAATAAACCAGAAGTTGATTACATCAAGGTCAATTTGCTCATATTTGTTCCCTCTTCTGAACTGAAGCAGTATAGGATGGCTTCAAATCCTGTGGAACTTAAAAGCTTACTCAGTATCCTTTTCCTTTAGAGAAGGAAGACCCRCTTTTTATTCTGCAAGATTGGCCATCACAGAAAACAAAAATGCAAACTAACTCATGGACCTGATAATTATCTTAAAAGCTACAGAATTATCATACAAACAGTGAAGCTTCTTTAACTAGAAAAACCTTAACTARGTCAAAGGATCSYTGGATCTCTATAACATAACAATACCATTGTAAAATYATGCAAACCTTTTACAAAAAAATCACATGATGAGTTAAAATGAAGCATTTAATTAGCTAAAAATCTAATTTGTGATCACGGTTATTCACTTTAGATATTCATCACATGCTAGAACACCACAGTCCTAAATATGTATCTTAACATCAACTACCCCACTTCATTGAAGACGTTAGTATGTAATTCCCTAACATTTGCACCTATCCCATTGCTCTTGTATCTAACATCAAACCCCTTACAATATTAAGGGCAACTGAAATACACATTTAAGAGGTAGTTTCTAATTCATAAAAATACTAAAAAATTAAGCTTGTAATTCATAAAACCTCCTAGTATTTTCAGGACGGCACCTCAAAATATTAAACACTGCTCTTTAAATTAGAACAGCTGAGACCTTTCTCACATTATGTCTTACTCTCAAACTTAAAACTCGACAACAGCTGCAGACAAGTCTAAACACGTGGCAAGCAACTACTCAAAAGCTGTAGAAAAGTGCACACTGACTTGAGCACATCATGCTTGCGGTGACATCATGCCAGTGACCTGTCACTACTGGGGTTCCACAGGGCTTTGTATTAGGTCCTGTGCTCTTCAACATCTTCATAAATTACTTGGACATGGGATTGTAAGGGATACTGAGCAAGTTTTCAGACAGTACAAAACTGGGAGGAGCTGTTGATTCCCTCAGAGGCAGGAAGGCCCTGCAGAGAGACCCTGACAAATTTATAGGGGTGGGCAATCACCAACTGTATGAAGTACAACAAGGGAACATGCTGGATTCTGCACCTGGGATGGAGCAACCCTGTACAAACAGACTGGGGAAGGAGATGCTGGGAAGCAGTGCCATGGAAAGGGACCTGGGGGTCCTGGCTGATGGCAAGTTGACCATGAGCCAGGAGTGCCCTGGCAGCCAGGAGGGCCAAGCAGGTGCAGGGAGCATCAGACACAGCATCACAGCTGTGCAAGGGAGGGGATTGTCCTGCTCTGCTCTGCACTGGGGCAGCCTTACCTCCAGAGCTGAGGGCAGTTTAGTGCACAGTATAAGAAATACATTGAACAATGAGAGAGCACCCAAAGGAGGGCAACTAAGATGGTGAAGGGTCTGGAGGGGAAGTTGAATGAGAAGCAGCTGAGGTAACTTGGTCTGTTCAGCCTGGAGAAGACAGAAGGGAGACCTCATTGCAGTCTGCAACTTCTTTGTGAGAAGAAGAGCAGGGGCAGGCACTGATCTCTCCTCTGTGGTAACCAGTGACAGAACCCAAGGGAATGGCGTGAAGTTGTGTCAGGGGAGATTTAGGTTGGACATTAGAAAAAGGTTCTTCACCCAAAGAGTGGCTGGGCACTGGAAGAGGCTCTGCAGGAGAGTGATTACAGCATCAAGCCAGATAAAGTCCAAGAAGTGTTTGGACACTGCTCTCAGGCACATGGTGTGACTCCTGGGGTGTCCTGTGCAGGGCTGAGAGTTGGACTCGATGAACCTGATGGGTCCCTTCAAACTCAGCATATTGTGTGATTCTGTGACATTTTAAAACAACAGAAAATCTGTTCAACTCATTAAAAATCATGTTGTAAGCACTATTTCATATTCTGTACCTGTTGGGTGAAACTGCACGAATTCTAAGTCCTGGCAAGGGAGCCCAGCTCGTGTGACCATGGCAGTGCCATCACCAGTACTGGTATGAGCAGATGTGCAGCTGAAGTAGGTGCGGCCGTACCCACTGCAGGACACAAGAGTCAACAAAATTAACAGGAAGAACAATTAAAACAATTAAACTAGACAATGCTGTTTGCACAACAGTGGAAAGGGTTAATAAGAAAAGTGCTTAAGTTTTACCATCTCCTGTACTAGGTTCAACTAAAAGAAAACAAAACTGTTTAGCCCAGTTTTGCTCAACCATATTTGAAAATTGGCTGGTGACAGAAGGCCGAAGAAAAAGAAAACCAATTCCAAACAGAATCGTTAGGCAAATATCAGAAGCCAGAAAAAAAAGGTTATTTCAGAAATTTCTCTCAATCCATACCATTCTGTTTCATTAGAACTATTACTAGCAGTTTTGAAAAAAAAAAAGCATTTAATGATGGTTTAGATTGCCCATATGGTCCTGGTTTTAGAATTCTTAAGATTTAAAAACTTATTTGTCCAGGTATTAAACATGAATTATTATGCTGCAAACATCTAGGTTAGCCTCMAACATTAWTGAGAACAGCCAATCAGCCCAATTTCAGGACAAACTCCCAGAAGAAATATCAATGTACATATTCCATGTATCTCAAAGTACACAAGCATGAAAAATGTGTCAGAAAGGCAAACTATGCAGGCCCCCTTTTAGAAAGTTATTTAAAAATATATCTTTTACAGATAATTTATAAGTATTTTTCATATTGAAATAGATAGGAGAGAGCCATAAGCAGCAAAAGACTAATGCAAATATCATTCTAATAAACATACACAAACTTTGTAAGCAAGTCATGTTAAGTTACACTCATGATAATTTTATCCTAGAACAGTTAAAATTACAGTGGCAGTACCTTCATGAAATAGTCTCTGGAATTTTGACAAAAGCTGTTTCMTACAGGAAATTCAGAACTCTACAGACAGACATGTTGGCAATATTGCAACAATGTCTATTTTAAACAGCATGTTTCAAAAACTGAAGACCATCTGAATCACATACATTACTCTTACACATTCTTACTTTATGTCATTGTTCTAGAACTCAAAGTTAAACCTCATACCAGATTYATACTTGGTCACAAAATTAGCAAGTGCCTTCTTTCAGTGGGAATGACTGAATTCAATTATATTCCTTTTAGTGTGGGGGAAATGAACCTATAAATTATGTTCTGTCAGTCACTGTATCTTCTCCACACTGTGGATCCGAACACAGGTACAAGCTCACAAACTTCCACCTGGTAACACTCCCAAGTTTTGCTCCTTCATCACAAATGTTACATTACCCAGTGGCAATGACCGTGTTCTTTGCTCTAAAACGATGTATGGTTCCATCTTCAATGCAGAGGGCAATCACACCACGGCATTCTCCATTCTCCATAAGAAGGTCCAAGGCAAAATATTCAACAAAGTAGCTTGTATCATATCGTAGAGACTGGAGGAAAATTAAAAAGGGACTTTTACTGAAGTAACCTCTCCTCAAAGCATTCAATGCACATGGGCTGTATCAGGATAAAAAACATCCCCACCAACTCTCGGGGAAGACTGTTTCTTCATAACTATTTATTAAAGAATTTGCCAGTTAATCTATTCTAGCCTTAGAAGATACAAGTAGCAGCAAAAGCACTTAATTCTGAGCAGTCRTGAGCTAGGGCAGCAGGACTTGTCCTTTCATTCTACATTTGGCAACACAGTGCATTACTACATTAGCCAGCTGCAGTGCTCCATACATGTACAAGCAAGCTGCACTTAAGCTCTCCAGAGAAATGAGAAATGAGAAACACCTCCAGGAGCCCAATAAACCAGCACRAGCAGCAGGCACTGAGTCAAACATCCTTTCATGCCCTCCGGGATCAGAGCAGTGTTTGGCAGCACTGAGAATTTGTATTGCAGCAGCACGCACAGTGTGAACCYGGAGGAGAGCAATTAGCTGGCTACCAAGTAAATAAAAAACAGTAGCTAACAGGTACTTGGATTTCTGGTTTCAAGTAGCTCAMTACCATTTTCAAACAGCCAGCACTTCSTTCAGTTATGGTTTGTATAATTAACAGGCAGACATGCTGGAACGCTAGTCACTTACATGCCATGGAACAAGCTCACAATTGCACAGTAGGCCTTAATTCATTTACATCTTGTTTCCTCCTCCTCCCAGTTTGAAGATGAGTGAAAAAAAAATCTGGCTTGTACCTCTTTTCAGAGTTCCCCAATGCTGCTGTGTCAAATTTTTGGAAAAAAAAGGGCTTTTGGGGCAATGTTTACATAATTTCTCTTTGGGTCTAGTTAACAGCCACAGAAGTACTAACGGCGCAGAACGAGTCCAGACCACAAAGCTGACAGCATACACTAATTAGCATCCACTGTCTTCATCCTTCCACACTGCCCCAGAAAGGAAGATAAACCAGAACT